>CM076609.1:50455779-50969061 GCA_038502775.1 Hippodamia convergens
GGGTAAAATTTTACTTTGAAAAGTTCTCTATTTCTCAGACCAATGGGGCCTGCATTTAATCCAGCTCTTTCTAAAAGATACCTGCAGTCGGTGTAGTTATTTAAAATTTTGAAGACAAACATAACATCGAAATTCTTTCTTCTGGCATTGAGCGTGTTGAGATTCATTAAACTGTGCATTTCGTTGTAATCCATTGCTGTCAGTGGAATATTTAAAACGAATGCTACCCATCTCAGGAATTTTTTCTGTACTCGTTCTATACTAACGATATGGATTTCATATTGGGGCGACCAAACTACAGTTGCATATTCTAATATGCTTCTAACATTCGAGATATAGACCGTTTTTATGGCTTGTAGGTTTCTAAAGTCACTCATATTCCTTTTAATGAATCCCAACATTTTATATGCTCTGTTGACTGTGAGTTGTACATGTTCAATGAAATTCAATTTCTGATCGAAATGAACACCCAGATCTTTTACAATTGTAACGCTTTTTAAGATATGATTTTCTATGCAGTAATTGAATAAATGTGGATTTTGAATTCTATAGAATCTCATTAGTTGACATTTGTTTATATTGAATTTGATTTCATTTTGGTGACACCAGCTGGATAGACTAATTAGATCTTCTTGTAACAACCGACAATCTTCTATGGATCTTATAATGCGGAATACTTTTAAGTCATCAGCAAACAATAAAAAGTTACTGTTTTTAATGGCATCTTTAATATCATTAACGAAACACAAAAACAATATTGGAGATAAGGGCGATCCCTGAGGCACCCTGATTGTACGTATAATTCTTGGGATAACGTGTCCAAAATCTTGACTTTTAATTTACTCCCCTGTAAACGATCCGATAGCCAGTTGATTAATGGAGGGCCTATTCCTAATATCTTTAATTTTTTCAGCAATAACCATTGTGCCACAGTGTCATAGGCTTTTGCAAAGTCAGTATAAACTGAATCTACTTGGCTCTTGTCCTTCATAGCATTCAGTATAAAGTCTTCATAAACTGTCAAATTTGTAGTTACTGATCTTTTAGATATAAAACCATGTTGTTCGTCTATGATAATTGTTTTCAAAAATGGAGTAATTGCTTTCGTAACCAAAGTGTCGAAAATCTTTGAGATATACGATAATTTACATATCGGCCTATAATTAGTAATATCATTTTTATCACCTGTCTTGAATATCGGTATTAAGTAACCCACTTTCCAAAATTCAGGATAAGATCCTGAGTTGAGTGATAAGTTGAATAATTCACAAAGCGGAGCTGCGAGGCTCATACTACAGCGTTTCAAAAATACTGCCGATATACCATCAGGACCCTCGTCTCCCTTGTTAGGTAAGGCCTGAAGCTCCCTGAGGACCTCGTCAGTGATGAAATTACACTTTTCAACATCTATGGAATAATTACATTTAATGTTCAATTCTTTGGGATTGGATTTTATAAAAACTGCGGAGAAATTCTGTTTAAACAATTCAGCAATTTCTCTTGGATCGCTTGATATTTTGTCTCTTAAGTGCATTGTCGTAGGTAAGCCATTAGATGTTTTCAAGTCATTAATATATTTCCAAAAATATTTAGGGTCATCACATACGGACTCTTCCACTGAATGAATGTACTCTCGGTAACAGATTTTAGTGTGTGTTTTACATTGTGTTCTAATATTTGAAAATATCTCATAATCATATTTAGTTCCAGATTGTTTATATTTTATGTGAGCTGCTTTTTTAGAGGAAACTAATTTTTTTAATTCCGCCGAAAACCAACTTGGATAGCAATGTCGGACGCCCACTCTTTTAGGAACATATATATCCATAACATAATTCAGAATTCCGTAAAATTTTTCCACACTCTCTTCAACATTATTTTTAATTATTTGTGACCAGTCAATATTGTTTAGAGAATCCACTATTGCTTCAAAATTTGCGAGTTTATAATCGAAATAAGTTTGATTAGGCGCTTGAACTGTAGAATTATTCATGCAAACACTGAAACTCAAGGCCGGGTGATGTGAATCACAGGGGATCAATATGTCTTCCGCTAGGAATACCTTAATATCCTCAATAGATGAGAAAATCAGGTCTAATAAAACATTATTCGCATTCCTCATTTTATTTACCTGAAATAAATTCAGCAAATTCACCGTTTCATTTATTAAAGATTGTGAACTAGACATCCCATACCCCGATCTCTCAACATTCGCCAGGTATGTTAAAGTCCCCACAGCATATAAGATTAGCAGATGGAAATCTGTCTGACACTTTTTTCAAGATCATTGCAATATTTCTCATAAATTGTTAATTCAGTTCTTGGGGGAAAGTATACATTCGATAATATAAAAGTTTCAGATTTTAATTTTAAAAATACTTGAATTTGCTCTATTTCTTTATTGACTAGGGTAATTAAGGATGAATTAATATAATCTTTAACAGCTATCAGCACTCCTCCGCCTATTTTTTTATTGCTTGTGTAACAATCTCTGTCTTTACGATATACTGTATATCCTTCGAGACCCAACTCTGAGTTTGAAATCAAAATAGATTGTGAGAATTCTTTTAGTTTTGTTCGCATACCTCTCACATTTTGGTAATAAAATGTCTTTTTATTTATAGTTTCTAAATGATTTTTTTGCACTAAATTATCACTTACTAAACGATTATGGCGATTATTGTTCAAACTGTTTGTAGTTTCGAAATCTCCTGATTATGACTCCCTCGGCCAAGCCTCAGGTTGGAGAAGTTCTTCCCACTCCAAATCAATGCTCCCCAACTTAAAAGATTTTTTTGGATGTTTTGTCTTCAACTCAAAACAAAGGATGTCTTTATCGGGCCACCTTTCTTTAGCATATGCTGTAAGATTTTCAGCTGTTGTGCTCTTCGCTAGACCTCCCAGCCAAATCCAGCTTCTTCCTTTCGGTGCAACCTCAATTAGTTGGTTCGATTTACCCATTCCTCTATAAATTTCTTCTTTATTGGTTTTAATTGAGTTGCTGGCAATTTTCTGATTTTCTGTTTCCACTATCGGATTAGATTTCTTAGGTTTCTTACCACTTAAAGCTCCATTCTCTGGGGGTTGTGAGTTTTTTTCCTTTATTGGTTGTTTTTCATCCCCTCTTTCTTGTTGTTTTCTAGAATAGTCTATCGTGCCCTGATCTGAATCCACAATCTTAGCTGACTTCATTCCCGAAGATTGATCGTCCATTGTTTGGCACTCCTTGGAAGTTAAAAGGCGGACCAAAGCAATATTGCTTTCTTTCAAACTCAGAACTTCATTCCTCAATTCAATAAACTTTTGTTCCATCTTCTTGATTATAGAGCTAGTATGTTTTTCTATTAGGTTCGTTATAGAAGCCGATGTTTCGGATGAGCTCGTTTCCTCTACTTCCTCTTTCTTTCGCTTAACAGTCTTCGCGCACTCGTCGCAGAAAAAATACAGATTGTTTGATTCTCCCAACGCTTTTTGGACGGGATCTTTCATTCGAACACACTGGGGATGGAACTGCGATTCACAAAAATTACATGGATGCACTTCTTGTTAACAATGAAGTTTTCATCACAACTTCCACACACTTTTGCCATATTTGAAAAAATAAATGAAACTCATAAATATACTTCATTTACCTCGGATACGGCTCTGATATAGTCTTATATAGTTTAGTTTAACAAGGTTAGGTTAGGTTCATTATTTCTACAGAAATTGAAAAAAAAATTTGTAAAAATGAGAATATCGATCCGCATTCAGGTTAGGTTAGGTTCATTTTCCCTACCTCAAGATCACAAAAAAATACAACTGGGCAATTACCTCTTTTTTTTAATTTATTATTCATATTTTTTTATAACAGTTCTGACAACCCATGAGAAAAAATAATGTATGATACTGATACAGAAGGCTAATTCGGACACTCGTTCATTCCAAAACTCGCCATTTCGTGGCTCGTTGAATTTTGAACTCGTGTAAAAATATCAATGCCTTCTGCATTTTCATGATAAATAACTATTCTGTGTCACGATGAATAAGCCGAGTCAGTCTACTCATATCATAATCAGGTGTGGTTTTTATATGTTTTTTTACCAACTTTTCCCCCTAATTTAAATTTTCAATTGAAAATATTCTTTTGTTAAATCTTCATTAGATGGGGGTTATAAAAATATGACACATTTTTTTTCAACAATATGAAAATAAGTATAATCGGTTGTCATCTCAATTTAATTGGAAAATTCACAAAAATTGGATTTTGATTGCTCATCAAAGCTAGAATAAGTGCCATAATTTTGATATGGTTGTGGTTCTGATCTCATGTAAATATTTGACATCAAATTAGTTTTGCACTAATAAATATCTCATCAGATACTTCCAATTATGATAGATGCCCCGTGTCATGATAATCAATGCACAATTTGATGCTTCGTAATGCTTGCTTCTTTTACATTTCTGAAACCAAATAATCTGATCTAATGATGAAATAAAGAACAAATGAGTTTTGATTGACTTATTGTCTACATCCACAATGTGATCTAATTTTACGTGCAACGATGGCAGTTCTACTTCAAATTCTTCTCAACAAAATGATTCATTTTCAATATTGATTTTTTCGAAAACTACTGCGTAGTCTCCGAATATACTTCGGATTCGTGTATTTTAAAACATTTTTCATCATCTTTTAAAGGGAGAATTCATATTTTTAGTGGACGTTATGTGTACTTCTACTGATCGTAATATTTTCTTGTAACAGTTAGAAACTTTCGGCCGAAATGCTTCACCATGTTTTTTTCCATGAATCAAATTGATAAGACATGTTGACAACGATATTTCACATTCAGAATAAGTCGAATAAAGAATTCCTAACCTACACATATCGGAGAGTCCTATTGCAAAATACTAAAATACATTTTATGACATCTAATCGACAACTAGATGTCATAGACGAAAATGTCGTATTAAAATTGTCCTGTAAACGTTTATAGAACAACCTGCGGAAAGGTTCTATGAGTGTCCTATAATATTGTCGTGAGAATAGTTACACGATAATTTTATACAACTACTTAGTTTTCACAACAAAACGGTTCCCATCAAAATACTTACATGACAAAAAAGTATTCGTGGGACAATATTACGACAATTGCAAGGTCGAATTGTCGTATAAGAAAAAACTTATGGGACTATTCTGCTAGTTGGGCACTCCCCCCATAGAATAGAATACCATATCTTACCAGGGACTCAAAATTGGCATGATAAACTATTTTCATAGTATTTATATCTAATTTATCCTTCATTACTCTAAAGGAATAGAGCACCGAGCTCAGCCTATAATTAATTTTTCTATTTCCCCTTCAAATGATAATGAACCATCCAGAATGCAGCCTAGTATCTTGGCCTCAGTGCAACAGGGTAAAACCTGGTCACCAACCTCAAGCTCATTTGGTACATCAAAACTGGATTTCGTGGTTGTGAAGAAAATATATTTCGTTTTTTGTTCATTCAGTTTGAAGTTATTTTTTGAGAACCAGTCTTTAACTTTACAAAGTGCTCTATCTAACCCCGATAGCACACCTCCAAGATCTCTGGCTTTCATCAACAATTTGGTATCATCAACAAAAGCAATAAAGAATAATTCATCATCGATGATTTCATCCAAATTATGGACGTATATCAAAAACAATAACGGTCCTGCCACACTTCCCTCAGGTATACCCATATCTATGATTTAAACTTTTGAATCACCCTTGCTCCCATCCTTGCCTACTCCTACGATGCGTTCTCTATTATTTAGGTACGATCTAAACCACTCTAATGCTGCCTGACGAATACCATATGCATCCAACTTCTGCAAAATAAGGTCATGATTTAAGCAATCAAACGCCTTGGACAAGTCCAAAAATAGTCCGATAACCAGCATTTTTTCTCTAGCCCGTGTAGACTTTCTGTAATAAAATCAAATATAGCTATTTGCATGAACTTTTTTTTTGGTAACCATGCTGGAAATTATTAAACAGATTGCAATTTTCAAAACATGACCTTATTCGATTACACATTACTATTTCAAAAATTTTTGAAAAGTTCGACAATATACTTATAGGTCTATAGTTTTCCGAACTGTTAGGGTCTCCGCCTTTATGTTTCGGTTTAACAATAGGAAGTTTCAGGGATTCAGGAAAGATGTCAAACACAAATCAATTAATTCACAATATAAACTAATGGATTTCTAATGTCAGCTATACACTTTTTTAGAATTTCGTCAAAACCACAGTTCATTTTTCCCTTGAAACCCCTTACAATGTTCAGAATCTCCAGGTAATCTACAGATTTTATGAAAATTGATTTTGATTTTGGGGTTATATTGTGATCAAATTTATTATTCTTGTTGCCAAACCCCAACCCAGATGACATATCCAAGAGATAGTTGTCATAATCATTTGCAAAATCCGAAACATCTTTATTCACCTGAACGTTGCTTCGTATATATTTGCCTTGAATATTTCTAACTATTCGCCATATGGTTTTTGATTTATTATCCGACAGCAGAATTTCCCTTTGATAGAATCTTTCCTATTTAACTTAAGTTTATGCTTTTGCTCTCTTTTTGTTCTATTATAATCGCTCTTATAACTATGGTCAGTATTGCACAAAATATATAAAATATCCAATTTTCTCTTACACTCAACAACATCATCATATAAAATGAAATAATAATTCTCTTTCTTACCAACTTTTCTTTCATGAATTGAAAAAGGACTATTGAAAACCTCAAAGAATAATGTTTGAAAAATTTCCCATTGATGGCTAACATTTAAAAAAACAACATCATAAATTGACGATCAGCAAATTTTATTCAATTTTGTCGAAAATATCTCCATGTTTACAGATGAAAATGACCTGTACCTTTTCGAAAATATTACTTCTTTCCACACGAAAATAAGTTTTTGTGCAGTATGATCTGAGATCAAAGTATGTAAAATAAATGCCCTGTCATGTTCGGAATTGACGAAAATATTATCTAAACAAGATCTAGTGGATGATGTTAATCTAGTGGGTTCCTTTATAGTAAAAGTGAAATTGTAAGAGTTAACCAAAGATTCAAATTCCTGTTTTTCAACTGAATTAGTAAAAATATCTATGTTAAAATCCCCTGCAACTATAGTTTTAACCATTTTTTGTGAATCTTGTCTAAGAATACTATTCATTTTACAGAAAAAAAATGCCAGCGTTTGCCCCCGAAGGTCGATAAATAGCCAAGATCAGTAGTGGTCCATCCCGAGTCTCGAATTCAGCTTTCGCAACTTCTATTTGTCTCTCCACTGAAAACTTCTCCAAGTCCACCCTTCGCTTTCCAATGATATTCCCACACCTTCTGGCCAAAAAGCGGGATCATATAATTCGTCTTTTCTACAGAGTGGAGCCGTGACCATAAATCGCTGCAATATATCTGCATTAAATGGAATTTCCATCTAATTTTCCAGAACGAATTCTTTTGTTATTTCTTTTTTTCTTGTAGGAAACTTTTTGAAAATCATCGTCCTTTTCATTCCTAACCATCTCATTGTATTCAGTGTTGTTTATATTTTTGACCTCTGACATTGATAAAGAAGATTCAGAACTCTGTGTCGAATTTGCGACATGTGTGGGTGGGACTGAATTAGGATGTTTTCTTTTTCCCACAGTACCCTGAATATTTTGATTAGATGTCACTGCTTTGCTGTAGTTTAACAATGCATTGGAAGAAAAATTCTGCTTGTTTGTTAACTGTGTAGAATTATTCATAACAGAATTTCTTCTCTCCATGATTTCGATTTTTTCCAAGAGTAATTTGTTATTGAGAGCCAGAATATTATTCTTGTCTCGTATTTCCTCTAATAGCTGTTTCAAATACCTATTTTCCATCATTACTTGCTGTTGAGAAACATATCCCGATGCAGCTTCTTCATCCGACCTATCAGCTAGGTTAATACAACACATTACATAATTTTCACAAATAACTTTTAAATTTCCAATTTTTTTCGCACATTCTTCATGAATTGGACGAAGACAACTTATACAAACGTAAGCTGCTTGATCTCTTCCACAACATTTCATTTTGACTCGATCTTTTAGCAAATTTTCTTCACTGTTTGACTGCGACACATTATCACCCGCCATCTTAAACCATAATATAATTGCGTATAACTAAAAAACTACGATGGTGCATTGAAAAATTTATACGGCACCAATTAGCACTATCAAGGCACTAAACATTTGACATAGTTTCAGAATTAGTGCTTCCAACTTCTCGCTAACTTCACACTTGCTGAGAAACAACACTCGATTACTATTAAACTGAAAATGATATCGCAGCCGTTGTAACGGCACTAATAGGCACCAATTAGGCACTAAATATTGGCATATAAATTTCATTGTAATTTGAAAATTTTGATGCTGAGCGTGAAGTCAGCACCAAAAACTTGAATCGTCAATATCTCTAAAACTACAATGGTGCTGTCATCGATTCCAAGGCACTAATAGGCACTAATTAAGCATTAAATATTTGACATATTTTCAGAATTAGGGCTTCCAACTTTCCGCTAGCTTCAAGCACCCGTTTTTTGGAGATGTCAGTAATTTTCCGCTTCGTTCGAAACGGTGACATATCAGAACGATTTTGGGATCTTTTCAACGTCAGGCGAGGTTGAACCGCGAATGATATTCTCAATATCTTGTTAAAGAATTTCATATTGCGACTCTATTAGTAGGACAAACTGATGACAGGATGGTTATGATGGAAGGAAAAATTAACGGTTTACGACCGAGAATGAAAACAATTGCTTCTCAAGCACTATTCACGTACTTTTATGAACATAATTTGAAATTAATTATCAAGATACGACTAAGGAAATCAGTGAATTTTTTTTAATCTTCTCATTCCTTTCTTAATGTATTCACTTCTAACCATAATTTGGAGATTTTTTATACCTAGTTGTAGGTGTTCAGATCAATTTTCTTGCTGCCAAATATATAAATTCATTTTTTCTAATCCGACAACTGTTGATTTTTTTATATTGAGGCTTACCCTGCTATCAGAAGAAATAACTCATCATTTGTTTATGCTTATAACTTATTATTCAACTCAATGGTTTGATAAATTTCAGACTTTTGGTTATCTGTACTGTTGTCGGTATGGGTATTTAATTTTCAATTTCTAGGTTCACTAGAGACGCAAAGTCAACCCCACCTGAACAAACAATTTCAACATCTTGTGGAACATAATTGAAATTAATTTTGTATTCAATTTTATAGCTTGTAGGTTTCATAGTGTCGCTGAAACGTATATTTTAAATCTTAAAACTTTTGACACCCGAAATCTTTATAGTTAGATATTCTCTAATTTTATTTTTATTCGGGAGTATGTCTTTGTACAAGTTTGCAGCTATGGAGGGATGGCTAGTATCGAATATTTCCAATACCGCATACAGTTTCTTCACAGGTACCGTTTCATAGGCTTTCCTCAAGTCCACAAAGGTCACATGTACATATATGTTAGTAGCCAGTTTGGTTTCAATCATCTGTTTTAAACATGATATATTGTCAGTGCAAGATCAACCTGCTCTGAGTCCGCTTTGTTCTTCGTCTTCCTTTGGCGCATATTGCTCTTCGATTATATTTCTAATGATTCTTTCGTACAGTATGGTCATATTACCAGTGACAGAGATTCCTCTTTAATTTTTACACATATGCTTGAGCTCATTTTTTAGATGGAATGAATTTATGACACCTTCCATTGCTCTGATATCGTCCCGTTCAGGAAATATCTGAATACCTTCGTAATCATCCTATAAAGTTTTTTTGTATCATTCTTCAGTAATTTTCTCGTTGTTTCCTCCAGTCCACTTCCTATGAAGTTTCTTGTGTGATATTTTTTTCTTCTGCCTCTATCCTCATTATAGATGTTTCGTTATCCGATGAGAACACATCCCTATCCTCAGTCAACAAGCTTTTTAGTAGTTCATCCATTCCTTTGGTTTTATTGGATCCAATTTCACCTAATTTCTGACAGGGCTTCTCATGGCCTGTATGTAGCAGCGTCCGTTCACTGACGTTCTTCAATAGGTTTACTCTCTTGTTTATCTGAGTTCATTTATTATCCCATATTTTATTTTTTGCAGCGTTCACTCTGTTTCGGCATATTCTCTTTGTTTCCATATATTTGTTCCTGTTTTCCGCTTTATCCTAACCAATCCATCTCGAATGAAGTTTTCTCTTCACCCTTTTATTCACTTTTTCACTCCACCACACTCTCGTACTTTTCCTCCTACTTCATACCCCTAGCTGTTTCGTGTTTATTGTGTTGTTATATGTCTTTATTGTTGTATCCAGGCTTCTGTCTAGTTTTCTATCCATTGTCGTTCTAAAATGATCCTGGGTACTCTCAGGTAAAAAGGTTTCTATTGTATGTTTCCGAGTTTATCTCTTCCATACTTTCCCTGTGTTGTTCATCCTCAGTTTGGATTCGATGAGAATATGGTATACAGACTTTTTTGTTCTGATGAGATGGTGATCTGATCCACATGTTGCAGCTTTTCGTGCTCCTCCTTCTTCGTCAAGTACCATCTTCTTTCCGAAGGTTGGCAATCATCAGGGCTATCCGAACCCTGTACAGCGGATCTGATAAGAAGACTTGAAGAGCGGTTAAACCATAGATAAATAATATGTGTTAAACCACTCTCTCAGGTGTCGCAGCCAGGAGTGACGTCTTCTTCCTACGCTTCTTTTTCCCTGAATTTTTCCTTGCATTATCAGCCTTGATAACTCATATTTATCCCCTCGCATTATGTGTCTGCTGCGAAATGCTCGTCTCATCTTCATGAAGCCTTCTCTCTTCTTATTCTAGTTAGCAGTCAATATCATGATTTATCAGAGTGCCAAGGTATTTATATTTTTTTATCCTCTTGATTGTTTGATCTCCCAGAACAAAATTCTATGATATAATCATGAACTTGGTTTTTTTGGCATTCGAAGTCATTCCATAATCCTCAATAGTTTTGGCCAACTTCGTCAGAAGAAACTCTAAATCATCAAATGAGAATGAGGTCGCTATTATGACAGTGTCGTCAGCATATCTTAAGTTGTTTATGGCCCTCCCGTTCACTATAATACGTTTGCTTGCGTTCTCCAATGCAATTTTAATGATTTCCTCAGCGTAGACATTGAACAAACGTTGCGGCAATACACATGACCCGACGTTTCATTTCGATCTCAGTGGATTGTTGGTTTTCCAATCGACCATTGAGTTTTGGTCTGTATTCTTACGTCAAAGTTTTTCAGTTCAGTGTTCTGTTTAGTGATTACCAGGGTAGGCTAGATCCACGTGAATTTGTAGATTTCTCTGTGCTTGTAGAAGCCGTTTTAGAATCAATTCGTTACTCTCACATGGTTCCTCTATGAACCCGTTCTCCTGTCAAAGTCACCCATTAAAATGTCTTCTCTACTCAATCCAATATTCGACACAACCTCATTCAATCCCTCGAAAAAGTCATCCCTTATCAATGCATTTTCATCTTCTGATAGTGCGTAGACAGCCAATATTTAATCTTCCTCTGGTAAAGAGCCATGTTCACCATTTCAGATATCAATTCCCAACCTGTTATTTGGTTTTCAGGTTATTCTTTATCAAGATATGGATATTTTTTTCTTCCCTGCTCAGGAACTAGACTTTGTTTATGACTTTCTCCGATCCATACCTACCTAATCCTTGTTCCTGCTTGCTTCTGTAATAATATTTATGTCCAATTTAAAATCCTCAACCTCTTGAATAACCATCTTCAACATTCCTCTCAATTTATTTCCCAATCGATATTAAATAATATATATGATTTGAGTACATATCATTGGCCTTGTAGTTAGGTCAAAATCATGCTTCTTTCTATTTTTGGTCCAGTCAATGAGTATATTTGTTACGAATTCTATCATTAAGCATCAATTTTTTGAATTCATCTATGTTTCAAAAATGTTCTCGAAGTGCCTTCGTGAAGGCAAAGAATTTTCTTTTTCTTATCAATTTACTTGATATTGTTACAGTAGGTAGAAAATAGCTCAAGAAACCAAGTCTACCATATGCCAAAGTATGCTTTCATCTAAGGGGTGGTTCCCAATCCTTCTCGGGGATGGAAATTTTTTTGGTCAAAATAACTCTGGAAGTCGATAAAGGACCTCTTTCTAAGCAAGAAATGTTCCATAAGGTTTCTTCGTAAACTCAATGCTTTTTTAGATGTTCGTGATTGAAAACATGACATTTTCATTGAAAAATTACACTTTTTTGATGATTATTTACGAATTACACAAAAACTAAGCATCCAACGAAATAAAGTGTTCGAGACATATTTGCAGCTACTTAAAAAAACAAAGAGACATTACTTGAAATTACTGAAGAAAAGATTGATTTTACGGGGCTAATACTGAAAACATTTTCTGTAGTGCTTCAGAGCTTTAAATGAGCGGATTTAGAAGTCGATTGCAGATAAACTCAGCAAAATACAATGCAAAAAAGAATGACGACTTATATTTTTCACGAGACAATACTCAATTAAACTAACCCCAAGTCCACCAGAAAAGAAAAGGGATCGTTTTTCGTCTACAAAATCTTTTATTTCATTGTTTTTCGTATGCTCAGAAAGAATGACTGTTTTAAAATACATAGTTTGTAAAAAATTTAGATCAAAGCAGAAAGCCCCGTTTTCAGTTTTCTCCAAAATCTGCCTTTTCGTCCTTGTAAGTTGCTGTGAAATTGGCATCTCTCGTGCCTATATCAGATGCTCTGGACGAGCACATTAAGAGAACTTATTCCGAAATTCTAATTCAGCTAGGTAATAAACCTCTCAATTCAATTGATTTAAGATGACATGATACAAATGGATATTTGCAGCCCACAAAAATGCAAAAATCACCTGCGCCACAAGAATTGCTAAATATTATTTTTTGTAACTGCCAAAAGGATGCGATGCTTCATGCACCTGCAGAAAACTCAGTCTTTTTTGTAGCGCTACGTATGGGAAATGTGTAGGTGTTAACTTTAGTGGGCCGATATTTGACAGACCATTGACGGTGGTGACAGTGACTCAGAATTAAAGTAGATTACTGACAATAAAAATATCAATTCCACGTAAATACAGTGATGAATAAATGGAATGTTTGAGTATAATTTTTATTTTGTTATTTTATACAGATACGTTTACCCAAAAGATTCTGATACAATTGATTCAGATTAATGTAAAATATTAATAAAACCTCATTGAACCCATTTTATGCTGAGAGAGGGTGATTAATACAGTCTTAAATTATGTGAAGACCTTCATACCACTTCATAAAACGCTATTAAAGCCCAAAAATTATTTTTGTTCACGTTACAACAAGTTTCATTCAATTTTGGTATTGAGGGGTAGTTTTTACCCCTAAAACATAATAATCATATATCGGCATAGTGTAGACATTGAAGTAGGATGTGAATAATAATAATAATAATAAAGTTTATTGATCCCTTTAGACTGTACAAAGTAAGTATAGGATAAGTCAATATACATAATCAATCTCGAGAAACTAATTCATACCGAATGTCACCCCCCCAAGCTTTCGATAAAGTTCAACATCACAAACTTATGCAGCTCCTCAAAAAATTGGATTTGGACGAAAAAGACATTCGTTGTGTCGAGAATCTATATTGGCACCAATAAGCGCAGGTCAAAGTAAATCATGGTCTAACTGAGCAGGTTCGGATTCGCAGAGGAGTACGTCAAGGCTGTATATTGTCGCCGCTCCTGTTCAATATATACTCTGAAGCCATCTTTAAAGAGTCACTTGAAGATAGAGACACTGGGATCAAAGTCAATATAGTCTGGATCAACAACATACGATACGCCGATGACACAGTGCTGATTACAGATAATATCGATGACCTACAACAACTAATTAATATAGTAGGCGAACATAGCCAAAACATGGGATTAAACATCAACATCAAAAAAACTAAATTCATGATTATCACTAGGGAAGCGAATACGTTTGAAAATTCTAGAGTAACATATAATGGAACACCTATAGAACGGGTAGAAAAATTAAAATATCTAGGAACATGGCTCTGTCAAGAATGGTCATCGGACGACGAAATAAAATGCCGAATTGAACAAGCTCGAAGTACATTCATAAAATTTAAGAATGTATTTACATGTACCGATTTTGATCTTGATCTTAGACTGAGACTAGTGCGATGCTACGTTTGGTCAGTGCTTCTTTACGGAGTGGAGGGTTGGACCCTTAAGGTAAAAAACATCAACAAATTAGAGGCATTCGAAATGTGGATATATCGTAGAATCCTGAAGATACCATGGACTGCCAAAGTGAGGAATGAGGATGTTCTTAGGCGTATCAATAAAGACCGTGAACTCTTTAGCATCGCGAAAAAACGAAAAATTGCATACCTTGGCCATATAAATATCAATTCCTTCAGCTGATAGTCGAGGGCAAGATTGAAGGTAAAAGAGGATTAGGACGGAAGAGGATATCATGGTTGCGGAACGTGAGGCAGTGGACGGGTATACAAGATATTCAGACATTGATCCATACAGCTAGAGATAGAGAAACCATGAAAACTGAGGTCGCGAACGTCCATTAATGGATATGCATTGAAAGAAGACGAAGAAGTCACCCCCCCACATGATTTCAATGAATCATCGCTCAAATATTCTGAAACAGAATAAAAACTTCTGCTAAGCAGTAGATCTTTCATGCTTTTCCTGAATTACGTTAAATTTAATACTTTAATGGAAGTTGGCAAATGATTGAAAAATCTTACACTTTGAAAAGATGGTGAACGTTCAAATCTAGATGTTCTATGATTTGGAATCATTAGAGTATGATTATTTCTTCTGGAGAAGTGATGGTGACTAGATAATCTTATCATATCAATTTTATTTTCCTTAACATAAATTAGACATCTTTATAATATGTTGAGTACCTACATATAACAACCTCTGGATGTGAATTATTAATCTTGACTTAGGTGCACAAACAATATTTTGAATATAATTGTGCACCAAATTGTTGGCAGATTGTAGATTATTGTCTGAGTGAATTGTCTTTTTTTCATCAATTTAGTAATAGGTAGGGATATATTCTAATATAAGAAAATTATGTAATCTGCTAACGAATAAATATATACTCACAAGCTAGTGTCATGATCCCATTCGCAATGAAGAAAGGTTGAAAAGAAGATTGCGGATATAAACTGAACATTAGCCTAATTATTCTTTTCTGGCAGATGAAAGCTCTATTTATTACAGATGAACTGCCCCATACTTATATATTATATAACAAATGAGGGTAGCGAAGGCTATTATAGTAAACATTTATGAAACATTTTAAGGGAAGTAATTTTTTTACATTAGATATTTCAAAATAAGACTGGATCAATTTCTTACACACAATGTCAATATGTTGGCCCCAGCGGTGACCCTCATCCTTATATAATCCTAAAAATTTCACTATCAATGCATTCATTCGGCACCAGTCCTTAGAGCTCCGTCCTGTAACAAGTAATGAGCTATCGTCTGCTAAAAGAATAATCGATGCCCCAATGATATGGTCTGGCAAATCGTTTATAAATAGTAAAAAGAGTAGAGGTCCCAACACTGAGCCCTGAGGAACTCCCATAAACACCATACTCGTCAGAATATCTGTTTCCTACCTTCTCCGAAAAAACGCGATAGCTTAAATAATTTTCAAGCCAATCCAAAAATATGTCTCTGAACCCAACATTATGAAACTTACTCAGCATAAAACGGATATCGAAGAAATCAAATTCTCGTGACAGGTCAAAGAAGCGCAGAGACCGTCATCCAAAATCTTGTAGACGGCCTCAACAAACTGAAACGCCGCACTTTGTGTCGACCGACGAGGTCTGAATCCATGTTGGGACACTGTTTTAATGTTGAATCTATTCAAGAATTCATACATTCTATTGAAAACTACCCATTCAAAGATTTTCGATAAATTACTCAAAATCGATATGGGTCTATAAATTAGCGATGTTGTACGGATCGTTTTTCTTCAATACAGGGATAATTATTGAATTTTTCAAAATATCTGGAAATTTTCCAGAGGAAATAGATGAATTCATCAAATGAGCTAAATGACCAGCAATAGAATCGGCATATACCTGAGAACCTTTACTGAAATGTATGTACACTTTTTGTTTTTGAGTGCTTTGATAACATTAACGACTTTATCTTTCGAGACTGGATAGGAAAAAAAATTCACTCCCAGTATTTTTGAACTTGTGCATGATTGTGAGAGCACTTTCCCATAAAACTCAAGGAGTTTGGTGTGGGTTACAGTAGGAAAATAATTTCCAAAAGCTGCAGCCTGACCCAACTTCATACATAGGTTTCCATTCACATTCGAAGATATTCTGTTATGAGAGTTACGTGATTTGTAGATTAGTAATGACTGCTGTGACTTCAACCTAGAATGCACCCAATGCAGATTTTTTTAAACAAATGCTCAAACGTCTAATTTCTGGGGTCACTGGACAACATTCTCCAAAAATTGACTTGACAGTGTCAAGAAAAGAGTCAAAAATTATATTTATGCCAACGAAACTGAGTCTTGTTATTACCCACAATTTTGAAAGGAATAGTAGTAGAATACTCGAGCGATAAAACTTTGTAATCAGCAAGATTTGCTTCATAAACTGTGGTTTTACAAAAATTTTTTTCTGCAATACTCAAAATATAGTCCACGATTGAACTAGATGTTTTCCCTTTACTATCAGTAAATACTCGTGTTGGTTCGAGCGATGTTGTGTACAAATCAAAACAATCCAGAAAAAGACATTTCGGCCTAGAACTCATTTTAACAAAATCAATATTCAGGTCTCCACATATGAACAACATTTTACATTTCTCTAAACATTGTTGTACAACATAGGTAACCTATTTAAAAATAAACTGAGATCACCTGAAGGTGGTCTGTAGACACTTAGAATTCCCATTTTGAGATCACCAGCGATGAACTTCACTCCACACACCTCACAATCCATTTCCATGAATAATCGGGAAAAGTTGAGGTCGGAGGCTTGTAATCCACTTTTCACATAAATAACACAGCCCCCGTTCTTGTTTGACACATGACAAAAATGCGAAGTTTGTACGTACCCTGGAATAACCAATAAGTTTATGTTATCTTCATTACGCCAATGTTCTACAATGCTGACAATATCGGGCTTCTCAGTCGCCAAAAACACTGCTGAGCTTATTTGATAGACACTGAATGTTTATTTGCAACCGTTATTCCTGCCTCTGACTCAGCGGTCTCCGATGGAAAAAATGACGGATTTATGCACGATTGGGCCAATTTGTAGATACTAGGGCTTTCTCTTATTTCTTATTCACTAGCTTGAATAGTAACTTTGAAAAAAGAATAACTTTCTGGGAATCATAATTTCAGTAATTCACATTTCACTTGATTCGAAATATTTTTATTCAGAAATTTAAGTAGGCTTGCAGCCGTCCGGTTTGAGATTTGAAACATGTAGGAATTTAAATTTTTCGATGCCTTCCACCATAGAGTCACCTGAGCAATTTCCGACAACCAAAGTACTTTTTGATCTTCGCTTTGGTTTTTTATGAATGACATCTATCCATTCATTCTTCTGTGCTGACGATTTTTCGACATCCATGGGTAATGCGATAGTAGAATTCGCTTCTTGTGCATTCAATATCCCTTCGTTCAACTTACGTACAGTAAACAGCTCATCAGCCTCACGGATGTACCAGTTGTTTCATTTTATGTATATTTCAAGGTCATTCAATATTTATATATCCTTTTTATGGATATCATTTATCAAGAGTATATTTAGATTTGTTTTTATTTCGTTATTACTCGTTGATTTGTCTTTATTGGTTAGCAATTATCATATTCATTTCATTCCTTTCACAATATCATTTATATTTGATTTTCACGTTTCTTGGAATGTGATTTGTTTCGAAAACAGCTGCCGTATTATTTCATACCTATTCTCAAGTTGTTTACGTTAAAAAAATGTTGAAATGGAAAAGATCATCATTTTCACTTTTGCCTCTTCCACCTAAGAACAAATTCTGCGGGCGCCCATGCAAGCATATAAAGAAAGTAATAGAAAGAAAAAGAATACTGTCGTCACCTGCGCCTCATCTTTTTTTGGAAATTTTAATTTGGCCCCCCCTGAGAAAACATTCTGCGGGCGTCCATGGCTATGTTTATACTTTTCATCGTAGGAATTTTTTATAATTTTATCATCTTGTATATGGATGACATTTTTTTTCAAGTCGATTCATTATTCATCAAGAATATAATTGTATGCAAGAATTATTTTATCTTTTTTTTCTCTGTATCAATATTATTATATTGATATTAATATAATACTACTACTGAGAGGTTTTCTTTAAAAGATGTCGCTGCGTTAATCAAGTTAATCCTGGTACATTATTCTGCTTTCTAATGACATCACCAATTCAAAATTTAAGAAATATCAACAGATGTAAGTCCCAATGTAGTAGCAATGTTCACCTAAACGGAACGGAACGTCTGTCATGTTGCGTACATTGAAGTGATGTTGGGGAAGTCGCAAACTCAACAATGGATGTAAATGTACACAATGTGAAATCCTTACAATATCGATGATATATCTCAAAGAAGTTCTTCAATGCAATATTTTTGGTTTTCCCTGCGACTAACTGTTTCTTTACTGGTTGACTCTAATCTCAAAAACAGTGCTCTGATAAAAAAAAATTTAACTGCACCACTGACTCCTAAGTAAGATACATACAGGGCCCGAGGAATAAAACATCTCCAAAAGTTCATATTTTCGCTTTATCCCTGTAAATCAGAAACAAAAGTAGTTGGATTATTTCTGTTCGTTGATTCAAAATTTTCACAAGAAAATGCCACAGGGTCGCGAAAGCCGCATGTCTATCTTCAATAATAGCTGAGATACAGTGCAGTCTGCAGTCTCAACCAATTTGGGACACAGTGTACATCAAACTATACCTTAGTTTCTTGAACTTGAACTCGAATACACGATTGTATATCCATCACATACATATGTTTTTCCATTATCATGAATTTTCAGGGGCCTCCTTGAAATGTTGGGTGTGCTGTTCAGAATCTGATCCAGAATGTGCTGAACCATTCAATAATTCGAGCTTTCAGCTGATGAATTGCCATCGTCGTAGGTCAGACGGTACTTCAGATCCTAGACCACCACTTTGTACCAGGATAAAACAGAGAGGTCTGTATTTTCGTCCACTAAATCTAATAATCTTAACAACATGTTTTCTCATCAGTTGATGGAAGATGGCAGTACATAAGATCATGCGGTGTACAAGATGATATTGGGATAAAACAAGATGGCCTAGTTTGTAAGACAAGAATGTATCCTGGAGATGTCATTATTGAATATTGCACCTGTAATTCTGAAGATGGCTGTAATGGTTGAAAATAATGCTTATTCTGACCTCAAGCATCAATTGTATAAAAAGTTCTGTGAAGTGAAAAAATACAACATAATTATGAATTGTATAGACCCCTTTTCGCCCCTATTTCCATGTATAAATGTAAATGAAACTGATTATTTCTAATATTTTGTGTTTTTATATTCAGCTAATCTTGCACGCAGGTCTATCATATAGCAGCAACACGTGACCACTACGATTTCCGACCATATTTTAAAGCCAGTGTTCAGAGTGTGGGGGCAATCGCGACACTGTATTTTTGGTGGAGGAGCCACAATTAATAAAAATGTATACGTCATTTAATTTCATAACGAGAAATATAAAATGCAAAACATCGTCAAAATAAACTTTAAACTTGTTCATTCCAATCAACATTTTAATATTAAACTATGTAGATAATGATTTTCATAAGACCGACACGAAAATGAGTACAGAATAATTAAAGATTGAGGTTAATCTTTCTGTATAAAAGGTATGTTCTGTAAAAGTTTTACGTTTACGTAGAGAGCTGCACTTCGCGTATCTGATACAGCCTAAATGTATTGCACTTCTGTAGGTTTCAAAGAAATCATATTCGCACCTAGAATGGAGGCGATTATCATAAATATTAGTATTTTTCGGAATTCATGGATAATTTCAGATTTATTGTATTGGTTGAGCAGCTATCAGCAATTTTCATCTCACATAAAGTCACTCAAGTTGGTTTGGTTTGGTTTTCACAAAAAAACAAAAATCATCTAATTTTCCGACGGATCAGGAACGTCATGAAACCAACCATTCGGATTGCATAAATGCATAATTTGTTTCGGTCTGTCCTATAAGAATATATAGAAATGACAAAGCAATTGTGGATATTATATCATGTAGTTCCTTGATTATAAGTTTCTGTTCTAAATATTTGAAGACTCAAAGCGGAAGGTTATCAGAAGAAATTTCTGTTTCTGCGTTATGCAACTTAAATAACAGTCTGACGTATCCTGTATAGAAGTGTAACTGGCGAATTCTTATTCAGTATTTCAGAAAAACTATGAATACTAGTTGAATTTGGATGAAAATTTCATGAGTATCGTTTGAAAAAAAATATTCACTAGAAGAAAACGTTAAATTGAATGAGAAGATTGGAATAGAAACTCCAATTCGTTTCAGTTTCAACTGTTTCAGTGTTTCATTCAGGGTTATGCAACCCCAAATACAGTGATGAGTATCTTCAGAAGAAAAGTTCATGGCGTTAATTCGATTCAATGTAAGAATTTTATTGTTTTTGTGAAATTTGCTCATGTTTGTTAATCTGTACAGGTTTTTTAAATCGCATGTAAAGCGCTAAGCTAAATCGAATAAATACTCTCAGTGAGAACATTTTATTTGATTTTATGGCAGCCCCTCACCATCATTAACAAAAAATTTCTGTTGATCACATTTTGTGTGTTTCATCGGCATTGGAAGTAAAAATTCAATGCCTTCAATTGAGTCACTCATTGTCAGCAACAACTAACATTCTGACAAATCTATAATCATCCATTAACCTCATTTTATTTCACAGCAGTAACCTAATATCCAACCTGATCAATCGAAATTAGTTAAGGAGGGTAGATAGGATAGGCATGCCCTACTGTAAAGTTGTGCATTTTCTACCAAGTACGAAATGTTTGCCTGATGCGTGCTTACCACAACGTAATCTAATTTTCAGATTCACAATTTTTGGCGGAATCATTTTCTGAACTTTGTTCCTATGGGCATTTTCCACAAGGTACAAAAACATTCAAAATGCGTACCTACTTACCACAACTCAATCGTTAACGTTTTCAAGTTAATATACAATTGCTATATCGGAGGTGGTTTCGTCCAAGTAATTCTGTGGGTTTTTAATTTTCTGTCGTCAATAGTATTGCAATGAGACTTTCATTGGAAGATCGAATAACTCTTTCCTTTCGTTTGCAAAATTCAGAAATCATAATTTCATTAATCGGACGACTTGTTGTGGTTACCTACCTACTGTTTCATCGTATCTACTTGATTATTTAATTTTTAGTGGGAGAAACTATCTGGGCTAGACAATCCGAAAGGTTTTTGCAATGAACCAAAGCAGAGCAATATTAGTAATCACGATATTAATACAAGGTTTGTTCTCCTGATGAATCTTTTATTATTAATCGGCAGTTCGAAAACTCGATAATTGCGATTATGGTATTCTATTGACATCTCTCGAATATTTTTCAAAATGAATATTAAAATCGCCGACCATTAAGGAGGTACAATTTTGTTTAATAGTTTTTGCATGATGGTAAGGAGATCCACATTACTGGATGCTGACGGTGATTTATAAATTGAAATAACCCTGATTTGCTCATTTTCGATGTTAATATCGAAAAGAAAAATTCGAAAGAAGATGGAAAATAACAAAGGTTACATATTTCAAGATTGGTTTTGAGACGAATCAAATTGCGAGCTATTATGTTGACTTTTAATTTACAGTGTCGCAAAATTTGTGTCATAATAAATTAGGTAGGCATTGCAAAGAAGTCAATATTTTTTTTGTAACATTCCAGTGGAAATCATGCAGAAAAATATAATTTCGAAAACATTTCAATGAGTTTGGAAAATTGAACGAAAACAAAAAAACACATACTAGAGGCAATGAATCTTTAACATATAACTAGTAATGAAAATAATGCCTATAGGATCTTCTACAAGCAAAATCCGTCACAAAATAAAACAAGTTGCTATTATCATGCAACAGTCATTTCGGGAACGTGCCATCAGCCATCATGTCCGGGAACTTTCCCGAAATGATACTCTAAAGCTTTGTGAAGTTTCAGAGTCTACCAGACTCCTTTGTCAGACAATTTGTCACCTAGAAATGTTGAGATAATACGCTGCAAATTTGTTAATAGTTTAATTCTGGGGTTCTCAATGTTGTCTCAATAGTCTTTCTATTATCTCGTGTCTACGTCGTATGTTATTCGTGGTCACGAAAATCTGGTTTTTGCAATTATTTCCATTTCTATGTTTCCAATCACTTCAATACCTATTATAAAGACTGAAGGTTAATAAATTTGTCACAACTTTTGTCTCGACGTTTTTTCTCTAATCTCAACCCTTTTCGAGATGGAGGGTGGAGAGCAACCAGTGCTGACGCATTCATACTGTAATAGAAAGTCAACCGTGAATCGCGTCGTATGGAGTAAAGACGATACTTTTGTTGTCGTTTTAGATAAATACGTCAGGTATTTACAAAGGCATTATGGATCAAAAACTGTTGTTGTATTTGACGGATACTCTGATTAAACTAAAAACTAAAAACATAGAAGCAATGGAACAATTAAGAACTGCTGCTCTTTAAAAATCTGATAAAGTTTGTTTCGATGAAAAAATGATTGTGGCAATCAGCCAAGACAATGTCACTCCTTTTTTCAAGCATTTCGACCGTCATCGTGGCTTCATTCTCGACGTTTCGCCAGTTCGAGTGTCTGGCATCTTCAGGAGTTATACTTTCAGGAGATATTCCTGCTGAAATGAGCTGAAATCAGTCGGCTGATTGCGTGCATTTAAAATAACGAGCAAATCTATGTCTTCACCTATGATGACGATAGTCGTCTCCTGTATGGATACTTCAATAGCAGTTTCCACAATAAGAATATCAGCATCATCTCTGGCTTGTTCTGTTGTATAATTTACACTTTTCAACTTTTAATGGGCATATCAACAAGTTATTAAATTTATTTGAAAGCACTTGTGTTGGCTGATTGGCACAATCATTGTCTCATCGAAACAAACTTCATTAGATTTTAAAAGTTCAGCAGTTGTTCTTAATTATTCCATTGCTTTTAGTGTAGTCCATCCATCAACTACAACAATAGTTTTCATTGAAAATAACGAAAGATATGAGATTTGCAACAATTATATTCATGCATATGCAAAAATGAAATGATTAGTTTCGGTTCACCTCTAACATCTTAACAGCTCTGGAAAATTTCATGTAAAATTTTAAAATAGTTGCCTGCATGCTGTGTGAATGTGAGATTAATTTTCATTGTGGTTTTAAAAATTTCAATAAAACTTAATCGAATTTATCCAGATCACTTTCGCCAAGGACAAAAATACGAGGACGTTCATCAACATGCCAGCGACGTCAGGGACAGGCAAAATTAATCTTACTTCTGTCAATTCACCAGAATTGAGTCATTATCCCTGAGTTGCAGGAACGTCCATTAAAATTTAATGCTCCCTGAATTCTCCCTTAAACGGAGTTTCCATAGGCGGTAACCATGGATACTTCGTTTGATGGGGAATTAAGGAAGCATCAAAGTTAATGGACGTTCCTACAACTCAGAGTATGATTATAATTGAATTCCCAATACTTGTAAATAAAATTGTATGAATGTTATACCTCTCAATCCATTTTATAAAAATCGAAAAAACTCAGATAGGAAGGAATATGATATCAACTTCATGAAAATACGTTCTACCAATCTCATTGCGGTATCATCTACCGTGAATAAAAATGTGTCTAAGTGCGCCAAGACGTGTGTGCCCCGTGTTGCCCGCCTATCCTGCCTGGAGACCGAGCTTTCAAGTGCGGCTAGTCGTACTTGTATATGATGTAACGATGAACTATAAATACTAGTGGGACGAATCAATTCTGAATTGGATGATTTCGGTTAGAAATTTATACAGATAATCATAAATATTATAGTGCTCTGAGTTAATGTTTTTTCATAATCGAAAATTCCAAGTTTTTTTTCAATATCACGAATTATAACAGAATAATGTTGCATAAACGAATTTTTTTCGTATTTCGTACTTTTCATAGACATGAATGCTGAATATAATAGTACTCATGAATTTCCAGAAAAGCTGAGAAAAAAATTCTTAGTAATAGCTCATTGTAAACTCAATACATGGGAGGTTCGGCAAATGAAACTTTGCCGTACCACAGCGGCTGTGGCCGTACTACTTGGGATGCCTCGACTCGTAAACATCGGGTCGGGGATATACTCGTTTATTTTGCAGGAGATGCCGTTTCAGTTGTTTTGATATTTGGCAATTGGCACTTCGCACCCTTATTTAGTCTCAATTTGATCTTGATCGTTTCTTTCAGAAAATTAAGTATTTTATGTAAACAAAATGGCCACAAATCAGGTTAGAGAATTCCACGGAGATTTCTCAGCTTCTTGTGAAAATCCGGATATTGTGAATTTTTTAATTGATGCGATCAGAAATTTATCTTACGATGATAGGCTATTTTTGAAAAACATGCCAAGACCGTGCCCGAAGATGAGTGGTTTGGTGAAGAAGGAATCGGGAAATCAATCGAATAGGTCATCATCTCTGCCGACCCAAGATAAAAGTTGACGGGCCGTCACTGAGCCTTATACAAACAGTTGAATGATAAATAATAGCAAACACTAAACAAACTACCACCACAAGTGGTTAATTCAAATAATGTCAACATAGAAAAGGGGCATCAAGGTTATAATCAAAATAAACCAACCTCCAACTTACCAAGAGCAAATAAACGACCGACACTAGAATCCGATACCTGGTTTCTTGGTACGTATTAGAAATAATAATACCAGTATTAGTGAAAACGGTTTGCATTCACACGAAGAAATCATTTTTCAAAAGAATCAACACATTTGTAGAGTTTTCACCAAAATATATTGGAAATTCGCCTAGGAGTTTTCAATAAGATTTTCAGGTTAATCAACTTCATGTTGTTGAATATGAAGGGGGATACATCTTTCAATTTCCTATGAATTCTGTACGTTATATTAATGGAGTAAGTAGTTAGCCCAAAATATGATTTTTCTACAAGCGTGTGTTTTCATCCTTTTTCTCGCACGCATTTCAATTCGTAAAGAGTCACATTGCCAAACAGTGCGGGAAAAACACCTGCGATTCCATTGCCGCACTCTTTTTGCGCGGAAAAAGAACAGCAGGGTTTTTCCCGCACACTTTTATCAAAGAATAAAGTCTCTATGTACTGAACGTTACCGACGAGGTGATTCGTAGTATGAAATTATTTGAATTTATTGTAATCTGTGTGATGATTTAAAATCGATCTCATATATGCGCTTGTAGAGAAAATATTGTTTCTTACTCGTGTGGGAAGGATCTTTCTCGCACTCAACTGCTCATATTATTACGGCAGTTTCGTGCAGGAAAATATCTCTTTCCTCACTTGCTAGGAAAATAACTATTTATTGTATCAAGAGAATTTCACTTATTAGATATTATTTAATTTTACCTTGTCTTTATCTTTGATTTTTCTGGAAAAAGTCATGTTCGAATGAGTTTATACTTCATGAGGAAGCAGAGTAAATAGTAGAGGTAATTTCAAATCATCCCAACTATAAACTATCTGACTCATATATTGAAAAAATTCATCCGAAATACCATTAATTGCTCGTAAAAAACAGATATCAAATAATTGGGTCGTCTTGAGACACACTGTATAATATTTGAATTCAAATTCATCTGAAAGAAATGCAAAGTTCAAGTTTGTCAAGATTCTGAAACATTTTTAGTTACCTTCAGCGATCAATTATAATCAACAAAAATGTTATTTCGGCTGATATCAGTTCTTCGACTAACACCGGTATTCAAAGCTTACCTACTCATATTAAAAGAAATTATATTATTTTAACTGTACCCTTTTGTTCATTGGCAACACTGTACAAGAAATCTTTTTGGTGCTTCGAATTCAGAATCTGTATTTGCATAATTCATTTCCTAAATTATAGGATCTTGTGCCTCCTTCGATTTCTGAAAGAATACATATAACTAGAATAATAAATAAATTATTTTAGGGGTTTTCCAAATCAATCTAATTCTGAATTATGTTATAGGTATATCTCTATATCGAGGTTGCAATGAGTGGATACTATAACCAGCTACATAATTTCTGGTAAGAAAGCCATGCGGAGGTAAAAATTCAGATTTCTAATTTTATCTGTGTTACGGCTCTGTGTCAAAAGATCAGCATTTCTGGTCATTATTTGCCCATCTGCGGACATTGACGTGTGCCTTTTCCAATAATGCGGAATATCCAGTCGGGAAGACATATCGTAAATCATCTGTTTGTAGGTGTAACCGCATGCTTCGCCTTTATAGGTCCAGCACCACCAAAAATGAGACTTTGATTGACTCAAACCCTGATTGATTGTTTTTGTGACGCTATATCTTCCGGTGATCAAAAGAATGTTTGGGGAACATAAATTTGTGGGTTTATCGGTGTTGTTTCTCTAATCATATTCACCTTTGGTAGCATCAAATTGAATGGATGTAATTATTTCAAAGTCGTACGTCTATAATTTAGGTGACTACTTCCGCTGACCGCAATAAATTCGGTAACTATCCTAATTCTAACTAGTTCCTGTCTGTCCAGGACCTACCTGAAAATCCAACCTTCCTGAAATTTTTAAAGATATAATCCTTCAAGTTTCAATTTCAATTTAATTTCTGTATATTGAACGAATGATCTTAAATTGAAGGCATGTTTGTTTTTCAAAGGTAAGATGAAACTCTTATAACTTTCAGGACGTTTTTTCTAATTTGAAAAGTGGAATTCTAAAAAAAAGTTCGCAGGATTGATGATGGAATGGTCAAACTGAAATTTTTTATTATTTGATGAATTTGAATATTTGGTCATATCAAAGGTCAGGATTCGGTGCCAAAATTCTGTAAAACATCTATATTCATGTGTGACCCCTGAAACTCCTTTCAACATCATTATATTAAAAATATCAATGATTATTAAATTTATTTTCAAAAGTATCATCGGAACGAAATGGGTTGGATAATCTCTTTTGTGGCGAAGCTTCACATGTTCGACCTTTAGTAAAACGGGATTGATATCCTTGAACGTACTATAGGATCATTTGTCCATGGTTTATTCATCATTTTTCCTAAAATTTTTATGTAACAAATACACTACTGATAACGAGACTGATAAACTGATGTGTTGGTGAAGAACTCAATTAATTCTTTCATTCCGTGCCCCACTCGTTTTCGAATGATTTTGTTCTCAGACATTTTTTAGGCCCTAGTTAGTTTGAAAAAATAATTTATTTGACCTCAACGTGGAACCAGAGTGTTGCTTACTGTCACTCTGAATATGTGCTGATGCTGCACTACTAGAGAGTAGAGGACAATAGCGCACATTTGATAATTAAAGTCCAGGAGCTGATTTTGTTGCTTCTCAATTGAAGAAGCTGCCGACATGAACAGTTGATTGAATATTCGATTTGATTCGAAACTAGAAGAAGCTATACTTTTTCTCATAGCTCCTCTGAGAAATTTGGTAAAATCGTGGAAAGTTTTTTCTTATGTATATCTCTATTGATGATAAATCTAATATTTTAAAGAAAATTTTGTAAACTTTCATTATTTCACAATGAAAAACCTATTCCAAAAGGGGCTCAATATTCGAATAAGAGAAATGAATAACCGTCTTATGAAATTTGCATGATCAATGTATGATTGAAAAGTTTTTATCAAATTCAGTTTTTCCTTTGGCCAAGGATCTACTGGAGCCGCTCCTGTGGTGAGCTACCGAGAACACAAAGGCGGCTTCCTTTCTGAATTGAAAGGCATTTTTGCAACATATTGATGGTTTATTCGCTTCGCTCGCGCCTATTTCGAGTTATTGAACTCCGAAAACCAGTAGACAATGCTGATAATTCAAAATACGTGCATTTTCAATTGCATTCAGAATTACCGGGCCTAAGGATTGGAGTACACTTAAAACAAATTGTGTAATTGATGTCGTGGACTTTCAGAAAATGCTCATTTCAAAAGAATTTCATAATTGTTGAACCAAGTAACGAACGTATTTCGCTACCCATTTATTCATACCTTACGGCAGAATATCCGAATTTCAAACCACAAAATTAACATCATTTGGCTCCTGAACGCCCTCCTGCTTCGGACATTCATTTCCTTTTGTTTTTTTAAATCGACCCTGAGCTCCTACGAACTCTCTCACCACAATAAACCGAAATCAGTTGGTCATCACAAAGAGCCTCTCGTAAATTGCTGTTTGAATGATGAAAGCAATTCGAAATTGAAATATTAGAAAGTTAGGTATTCTATTGAAATTATCATTAGATCATTACATATAGTTATAAATATCAATAGAACAATTAGTTGTGAAATAAGTACCACATAAGGCACCTAATGCTTTTACATTCCATATTTTTTGGAGAATAATGTTTTACGGATTCCACTGCTTGATTCGGTGATAGGAATTTGCTGATTTTCTTGTGTATTATTTGTATTGCTCGAAGAACTTGGTACACGAAAATTTTCGTCTTGATTTGATTCGTTAATGTCCACCACTAAACTCTGCCTACATAATTCCGAAACTGCAGAATATTGCGCTTTTTCTTTCGCCTTTCCCTTCCTCAACTTCACTTTCCTGAATTTGGACGCTAAATGACTAAGGGTAGATTTCTTGGAAAATTCTGGCATTGTATTTCTTGGCAATGACACATATTCTCTAGGTTTACTTTCAAAATGTTTGTATGCATCTGCAACTATATTAATCATACCAGCACTGATAGATTTCACTAGAATACCAGGAGAAATTAATGAGCTCGAACTTGAGCTACTTTCAACACTAATAGTGCTCAATCTATTTTTTATAGGATGTTGAAGAACTTCTTGGGATTTGATGTTCATTGGAAGAACTGGGCTTGGTCCTGAACTCAAGAATTCTTCTTTAGCCTTCTTCAATTTCTGGAGTCTGAGTTCGGACGAAAGTCTCGAATCTGTAAGATTTTCAGGATTCGTCATGAAAGAAAAAAATTTGCAATTCAGATCCCACAACCTCCCCCGAAGCTTTTCCAGACTGGCAAGAATATTTATAATGTTTTCCTTGAATTATGTCAGCGGCGCTTCTAGATTTAAGGATACCTCTTTCTTCAGGCAATTCATTTTCTGATTTCTGTATTGCCATATTCTTATTTTTTCCGTATTGATCACAAGATTCACTTACAAAACGGGAAAAGGCGCGTTTATTTGCTTGTGGTGATGATTTCATTATTTCTTCCAAGTATTTTTCAGTTTGGGCTCTCACTCGTCTTTCAGTTATTGGTGACCGCCAAGAAACCGGTGAAGCAGATCCACTGCTACCTCCAGATTTATTGATAGCATCCTGTTCCGAAATTTTCTGCTGATACTTGTTAAGCATCAATCGGATACTAGGTGACATATCCTTCAAATATTTTTTATAAGGAACTGGTGATGATGGTAGCGGTGGTAAACCTGAAACGTTTGGAGTCGGACATGGGATGTTGGCTTCATCGGATACTTGATTACGCTCAGTTTCATTTTCAAAGCTTCTCCTTCTGTATTATTAAATGCATTATTTTCAGGATCTTCCTTAGAGATTCCGGAATCCTGCAAACTTCTTTCAACAAGGGGAGTGAATAATTTTCTAGTTGTTTTGACGAAAATTGTGACAGGAGAATCAGATAACGATACTTTTGTAGGTGACTCAGGAAATATTGATTTTGTAACTGCTGGAATAATTTAATATTCTTAGATGCGCCTCCTGCACAGCGCTCTAGTGATTTTGTAGAACTTTCAGAGATTGTTCGCGACTTCAGAAGCTTTGGATATTTTTTCAGTTCCGTTTTATTATCTTCTTCTTCCTCTTCTTCTGAATCCTGTAAACTTTTTCTTCTTGTTGTTTCTACGCGATATCGTAATCTTTTTTTGATAGCACCCTGGCTCTGCAAATTTTCAGATTCAATTGCCAAACTAGAACTACTTTGTTTCTCATTTATTCCACTGCTATGATTATCCGTGATACTATACGATTCATTTGATGATTTCTCACAAACTATGGATTTCATTCTGCATAGTTTTTTTTTCTGTACCATGGTTGAATCTTGAAAGATATATTTCTGTACTAAAATGAAACTTTGAATCAAGGACTCACCTGAAGCAGCACAAACATAACTCAAATGTCTTCGTAGTTCCAGTAATTTACACTTTATTTCCTCTATAATTTCTTGAGGATTGAGTTCATCGTTAAAATGACTGATTGCTTCTTCATTTACACGCTTGTCATTTTTCATGTCTAGTTTTTCCGCCTGGAATGAAAAATTATGACGATTGATTCGATTTTCTAATAAGGAATCAAATAAAAATATTCGCACCATTGAAATCAATTCATTTGATAAATCTTGGACAACGTCTAAAATGTCAGTTATGGGATGAAATTTCTCATTTTGATTTTCTCCTATAAGGCTTGTTATAACTACTAAGTTCTCATTCTGCAAGTCCCGTAGTTCCTCAAGAAGACAAGAAGAAAGTTTTTTTGAAGATCATAGAGCTCCTGAAAGTTTCAACATTGAAGGTATTGAAAGAATATAATTTCTCTTATACAGTACTTTATTTCTCGTAGCACTAACTCCGTCATTTCTTATTTGTATTTTCCTGTGAACAAATATAAATATTTTTTTCATTGAATCAATATGTGACCTACGACTTACCGAATTTCAACCTCATTCTCTGAAACTTGACGAAGATTCGTGAATATTCTTTCTATAATATTGTAACTGGACTGAGCACGGGCTGACTCACTTTTTCTTACTTTCGGTGTCAAACAAACACTACAAAATAAGAGATAAAAAACAAATTTAGGGCAGCTTGTCACTATGCTAAATTCGGAACTAATTCATTTGATATAGGACTAAGAGCTTGAATTAGTTCTGAATTAAGCGTAGTGGCAAGCGGCCCTAAGTCATATCTATTAACTGAAAAATCAGCACTACGTAAAATAATTGAAAAAACTAAATGTTTTCGAAATCATAATATTAAAATTATCAAATGATATATTATTCATAAAGGTACATTCTGCCTTGATCAACAAGATCCAAATCAAAAAGTAGGTACCAATAAAAGAAGGGGCTTGCATATACAGGATGTTCTACAAGCTCTATGACAAACTTTGACAGAAGATAGCTGTGCTTCTTCTGAACATTTTTCTTCTTATGAACATAGGTCCGCACCACATCGAGGCTCGTTTTTAAATTCTGGACTACTCGTAGTGAAAGAATATCAATGACTTCTGCACTTGTATCATAAATATCTATTAAGGTAAATACAGCGGAACTTGCTGCCCAAAAAAACCAATTTTCAAAAAATACGGTTCATAAAAATGAACTTCTAATCATCTATCAATTTTGGAAAATTTAACAGGTCCAATGTTTGTACACGAGACCTATTACGAAAAAAACTAATATTAAGACAAGTGGGTTGAACAGAACTTTGATTCTCTGATCAAGCAGTGTCAAATTGATAGCCACCGAGTTTCGTTGAAACTTCTGAAGAAGTTATTCGATTGGTTCGAATTTACGTAATGTTTTTTGATCGCACAATCAAAGTTTTTTCAAAGTTATTATTATTGTGTCAATTGAAGTAGTAGAAGCCGCAATAAAACATTTTTCGAATAATTCTTCACTATCTACATATGTATATTCATTCTAAGTTTGTCAGGCATCCCGCAGAAATCACTAACGGATTTTTCTATAGGTTTAACTAGAAATATGATCAGAGTTTCATTTTCATATTTGTGTTGAAATTTTACCAGAACTATGAAGTAGTAGAAGCCGCAATAAAACATTTTTCGAATAATTCTTCACTATCTATATATGTATATTCATTCTAATTTTGTCAGGCATCCCGCAGAAATCACTAACGGATTTTTCTATAGGTTTAACTAGAAATATGATCAGAGTTTCATTTTCATATTTGTGTTGAAATTTTACCAGAACTATGAAGTAGTAGAAGCCGCAATAAAACATTTTTCGAATAATTCTTCACTATCTATATTTGTATATTCATTCTAATTTTGTCAGGCATCCCGCAGAAATCACTAACGGATTTTTCTATAGGTTTAACTAGAAATATGATCAGAGTTTCATTTTCATATTTGTGTTGAAATTTTACCAGAACTATGAAGTAGTAGAAGCCGCAATAAAACATTTTTCGAATAATTCTTCACTATCTATATATGTATATTCATTCTAATTTTGTCAGGCATCCCGCAGAAATCACTAACGGATTTTTCTATAGGTTTAACTAGAAATATGATCAGAGTTTCATTTTCATATTTGTGTTGAAATTTTACCAGAACTATGAAGTAGTAGAAGCCGCAATAAAACATTTTTCGAATAATTCTTCACTATCTATATATGTATATTCATTCTAATTTTGTCAGGCATCCCGCAGAAATCACTAACGGATTTTTCTATAGGTTTAACTAGAAATATGATCAGAGTTTCATTTTCATATTTGTGTTGAAATTTTACCAGAACTATGAAGTAGTAGAAGCCGCAATAAAACATTTTTCGAATAATTCTTCATATGTATATTCATACATATATACATATACATATACATATATACATACATATACATATATGTATATATCATATGTATATTCATATATGTATATTCATTCTTATTTTGTCAGGCATCCCGCAGAAATCACTAACGGATTTTTCTATAGGTTTAACTAGAAATATGATCAGAGTTTCATTTTCATATTTGTGTTGAAATTTTACCAGAACTTTGGGAGAAATCAAGTTCATATGTATTCTCGAGTATTGTACAAAAACAAGTATTTTGAAAATTATTGTATCCAGGCAAGGATTCAGGGTGTGGGAACTGAGGGAACATCCCCCCTCCCAAATTTCCTGGCCACCTCTAAAATTTTGGTTATCCCCCTAGATTTTGACATAATGACGATAAAATTATTACAAAAACATTTTTGCAAATGGTGTTTTGATTGGGAGATGCTACATTTACCATCGCCTAAAATACCAGTACCTTCAGGCTTTTGAAGATCTAAAAGTTTCCCTCGAAGTTCCCCCCCCCAGAAATTGGGCCTGGATCCGCCTCTGGTTGTATCATAGTCTGTCTGGCAATATTCAGTATTTTTTTTGTAGTTATCATATTATATGACATTAATGTTGTTTCACAGCCTTTTTCCGAATATCCAAAAACTCCGTTTCGTCCCCAATACATTCAGAAGAAACGAAAAAGGCCAAGCACATTAGCTCAAAAAAATGGTGGAGTTCGGAAAACTATTTTAATCATTTATTTAGGCCTCTAATATGAGTAGTTCGAGTTTTTCCCCAATTTTCCAGTGGTTGTGACGTTCGAAAAACGTCGAAATTTTCGGACTATTTCAGGTTTTTCTGGAATAACTCCTGAACTGAGCACTTTAAAAAAAACTTTGTTATATTCAAAAGTGTTGATCATTAAATTCTGCTTCTAAAAAGTACTAACACAATATATTTCGAATAAATATCAACTAGATATGCCGGAGATGATGCACCAAAAAACCCTCGAAATACCGCCTTGGACAATACCTCTCGTTAAAATCAATCTAAGCTTGAGTGTGTTCAATAAGTATAGCACATCTCATGACTATTACCAAAAAGAATTTCTTCGCTTGACTGACGGAACACCAAATCACAACCTTATATTCACTGATGGTTCAAAAACTGAAGAGGGTGTAGGATGTGCTATGATTAGCGAAGGTGAAAGGCACAAGTGGTCAATGAATAGTCTGGGCTCTGTTTTTACGGCCGAACAGTATGCAATATGGCAGTCCTTGTTGTTTTGTCTATGGTATCACAAAAAGAATTGTGTTATTGTGACAGACTCACTGAGCGTCCTTACAGCATTGGCGGATATCTACAGTGATGATCCTATTATCCAGAACATACACTCTCTTATAACAGAATTACATAAAGAGAACTGTCAGCCCACCTTCATGTGGATACCGAGTCACACAGGAATAAGGGAAATGAACTGGCTGACGAAGCAGCCCGTTCTGCTGCGATTGATAGGAGCATAGATGTGGAATTTGTCAAAAGTACTGACTTCCTTAATCATACCAAACAGAGAATATTGGACGAATGGCAAGAAAAGTGGACCATGACTGATAATAAACTGAAAATTTTCAAACCAAGTGTAAGTACTCCATATATACCCACTACCCTACCGAGAATAGACATAGTGAGGATACATCGCCTACGTATAGGACATACATCACTCACACACCTCCACCTCCTAAAAGGTGAAGAGAAGCCACAATGCGAACAATGCCATGTTGAGCTCAATGTGGTGCATATACTTTATGATTGTCCTCATTTATCTACTGCTAGAAATCTCTTCAACGTAGAAACAAAACCAAATCTCTATGAACAACAAAAAATTGAAAATGTCATTAAGTTTTTAAAACACATTGGTCTGTATGATAGGCTGTGATACCTTAACCGTACATATCCCGTTTGATTTGAAAAGAATCTATATACTTATAAACATGACCTTTTTGCTGTTTATTTTTCTATATCTTTGTGTAATCACATGCTTTGTCTTTTTGATTAATTTATTTATATGAATTGTAGACGTGAATGTATTAACCACTTTTTGTGTTGATTCAATCGTACATATTTTTTTATACATATTTATTCATACATATGTTTATTTATTTATTGGTATTTATATTAATTTATTCATATATGTGTTTGTTTACGTGTAATATCCAATATATGAGCACCTTATTGAATATAATGGCTAATGACCCTGGCAGTCGAAGCCAAAATAATTAAATAAAAAAAATAAAAAAATATTTCGAATAATAAGTTTTATAGAAATCATACGTCGAAATATTGGCAAATTTATATTTTTACCATAAAAAGTGAAATTTGAAACTACGTGCTCTGGAACGGAATGTAATATTGTGATAAAAACCCAACCCTCCAAACCACTATGTTAAATAGCGCAGTAGCTGATCCTGCTCAGGATGCTGATTATTTGATCGAAGCTAGTGCTGTTGATGTTGCTCAGCAGGCTCTTGAGTGTCCGGATATTGTTGGAGATGACATTGACCTTCTTCCAATTTCGACTGTTCCAGTCACTATGTGGACCAACACAAAAAGAAACTACAAGTTTTCCTATGTTTCGAAAAACAACATATATATTATTCCTTCATGTATTATGGCTGCGACACTACGTCATCATTTTTCGGTAAAGAACAAATGAAATTCCTAAAGACGTTGGAAATCAACTCAAACCTACTGAAAGCATCTGAATTGTTTAGTAAATTTAATGGTTCTGCGGATAACGTCGACGTGGCAGGAAAAAATGCATAATCGCCTTTTAAAAAATTGATTTCAAGCAATTAAATGTATTGCGGTACATTATTAACGAAAACCTCACCCACCTCTCCTTGCCACCCACTGAAAAAGCAGCTGCTGGACATCACTCGCTGAGGACGTATTTACAGGTTATAACAATATGTAAAATATTGTTCTCAGTTAGTATATATATATATATATATATATAATATATATATATATAATACAGGGTGTCCCGTAAAGACCACGTCAAACGAAAACGGAATGTAGATCAGAATGTGCTCTACCTGATGTGCAAAAATCTTTCATATGAAAGTCTCACAGTTTTCGAGATATTTGATGTTTTATGAAAATGTTGAATTTTTTCACTTAAGATGCTTCCTTTCTTGTGGAAGCTACAATTAAATACTTCTCGAATCAGTTTTTTTCTGTAAATATTGTTGAATGATTACTTCGATTCATGCAATGAAAAATAGCAGAAAATATTATACAGGGATTCTGAAAAAAAAGTTAAAATTCATGTTCTGAAGGAAGTGTTTTTTTTTGTACTGAATTCTATCTGACGTGGTATAAAAAAAGACACTAGACCTTTTCTGGATATTACCTTGAAAAGTTGCCCATTTTGTGAGGATTCCGAAAAAATAAAATACAGGTGATAACCTTCTTCACGAAAAAAGATATTTGAATGTTTATCGGAAATGGAGCATTTCTATGAAAAACTGATTTTGTGAACTTTTCCACAAGTCCTTTCATTTTGCAAATTCTGGTGTAACATATTGAATAATTCTCTTGAAAAATGTCAGTTTGCCCTTAAAATACTCATAAAGTGAAATTATTCATTAATTGCAATAATATAATGTAATAACGCACAGGACCTTCAATATCAATAAATGTATTGTGAAGAAACTTTATAAAAATATCAATAATAAAAATTCAGGATTCGTATTAGAGCAAGTGCTCAAAATGACCACCTCCTTCGCTAATACATGCCCTGCATCTATTGAGAAATGACCTTTTCAAACCATACAAACTTCTCCCCTCTATTTTGTCTGCTGAAATACGAATCCGGTACTTTAGTTGTGCTTCATCTCTTATGGGATTCGAATAAATTTCATTTTTTGAAAAACCCCAGTAAAAAAAAATCCAAAGGATTTAAGTCTGGTGAAATGTGGAGGCCACAAAATTCCACCGCCCCTTCCGATCCACCGGTGAGGATATGTTTGGTTTAAATATTCCCTAACATGACGACTGTAGTGTTCTTGGCACCCGTCGTGTTGAAACCATAGATTACATCGCATTTCCAGTGGTATATCTTTTAAGAGTAAGGGTACACTCGTACACTGTTCCTTAGAAAATTCAAATAGTTGGTGCCGTTTAATGATTGCGGCAATTCTGTCGGACCGAATATTTTTCCATCGTATATGGCAGATCTATCTTGCCTTATATTGTGCGGATTCTCGCTGTTCCAACTATGAAGATTATGCAGATTCATGTACCCGCTTTGAGTACAGGAACACTCATCAGTCCAAAGGATATTATTGAAAAAATTGGGATTTTCTGTATGTTCCAGCAACATTTGTTGACAAAATTCTACTCGGGCTTGATAGTCTCTGAATATGGTAGGGGTAATATTGGTGTTTCCTCAGGATACTATGGGCTCTTGTTTTTGAAATGCCTGTCATGAGCTCTATCATTCTGGTTGATACTGAAGGATTATTTTCGACTTCATTCAAAATGGTATCATCCTCCACGATCGAAGGCCGCCCACTACTTTTACGACTCCTAGGAACTCTTCCTTCGACAATTGCATTACGGGTCCGGATGAAAACTTCGTAATTCGGATGTCGGCGATTGGGGTACCGCTCTGAATAAAGCCTCGATGCTGCTCTAGCATTAAGACGTACTTCTCCATAAATAAGGTGCACTAGATGAAAATGAACGTTTCTATAGATACCTTAAGTACCTTAAGTTTGAATCATTAAATCGCATCACATCATATCAATGTTCGAGAGTTCTTTAGGCAAAGAAAAAGGAATAAAAAAACTTATTCAGTGAATTGGCATCTTAATAACATTTTATTGATTTGTTGATTTATTATTTTTATCAGGAAGTGCAAAATGAAAGTATTTATGGAAAAGGTGAAAAAATCAGTTTTTCACAGGAATGCTCCATTTTCGATAAATATTCAAATAACTTTTTTTCTGAAGAAGGTTATCACCTGTATTTTACCTTTTCGGAATCCTCACGAAATGGGCAAATTTTCAATGTAATATGCAGAAAAGGTCTAGTGTCTTTTTTTTACACCACGTCAGATAGAATTCAGTACAAAAAACACTTCTTTCAAAACATGAATTTAAATTTTTTTTTTTTTCAGAATACCTGTATAATATTTTGTGTTATTTTTCATTGCATAAATTGAAGTAATCATTCAACAATATTCACGGAAAAAACTGATTCAAAAAGTATTCAATTGTAGCTTCCGCAAGAGAGAAAGCATTTTAAGTGTAAAAATTCAACATTTTCATAAAACATCAAATACCTCGAAAACTGTGAGACTTTCATATGAAAAATTTTTTCACATCTGGTAGAGCACATTCTGATCTACATTCCGTTTTCGTTTGACGTGGTCTTTACGGGACACCCTGTATACATATATATATATATACAGGGTGTACCAAGTTCGACGGCCTATTAAGCGTTTCTGTAGAACTAGACTTATTTGAAATCTGAAAATTGGGATTATGTTATTGTTTGACATTATCTACCGCTAAAATATTCTTAGAGTCTGACCACAGTTATACAGGGAGCGAAAAAAAATTTTCGAAATTTTTTTTTCTGTTTGTTTTTGTTTTTGAATTCGATATAGTATGCAATTTTGAATACATTCATACTCAAATCGTTGCAGTCGTCGAAATACTTTCCAAAATATCGAGAAAAACCTAAAGAAAAAGAAAGAAAAGAGTATTCGGTATTATGTTTGTTATTCCTAATCTAGATACCTTAAGCACAAACCGCTTTCACATTTTTGAAGTCGAAGAGAGTGGAAATATTGTACATTTTTAGAATTTTGAAAAACTCATCACAGGGTGTTCCAAATGTTGGGTCAAAAATTGGGATCAAGATTTGAACATAACTTTCGTTTTTCAAATTAGAACCCCATTTTTTTATGATTGCGTTGGATTGTAAGAAGAAAAATGATGATAATATTCTAACATGTTAATGCTCCTAAAATTGATAATTCTCGAGTTATTTAGGATTTTCTGATTTTATGTCGTACGTAGCGTCAAATTCATTTATTCTGTTTCATATCAACTATGACCTTGGTCATAGAAGATGAATTATTCCAATAACTCACTAGTGACACACCTTTTTTTTAATTCATTTATCATTGTTGTTATGAAACAGATTTTATGAATTTGACGCAACGTACGACATGAAATCAGAAAATACTGAATAATTCAAGAATTATTGATTTTAGGAGTATGAACATGATAAAACATTATCATCAATTGTCTTCGCAGAATCCAACGCAATCATGTATCATGAATGCATTTTGAAAATGCATTTGCTACTTTAAAAAAAAACATCAACATTAAGATTTCTTGGCCAAATAATGTTCGGAGGTTTATAAATATTTATGACAGAAATGTCACAAAATTTGAAACTTCATCAATTTCCCCTTTCCGAATCTGTTGAAAGTTACGAAACTGATAATTTTTCAACATAACAGGCTAAACTTGTAAGAAATCAATTAATACATAACCTTTCAACTGTCCTCTTTCTTTCTCAGTTAGTAATAAGTCGTATTGTTAGTTATTGGTTTATGACTCGCACGTTTGGTTTTAAAAAACTAATTTAGTTGATTTCCAACCTCTTTAGGAATTTCAGTTGTCCTTTACCGAAAAATGATGACCTAGTAGCGCAGCCACTAGAAACAACATGAAGGAATAACATGTTGTTTCTCGAAACAGAGGAGAATTTATAGTGCAAGAGAGAATAGAAAAATCGTCTTGCTTGCCTTTGCCAGGCTATAGTAAAAAAATATTGGTACACCTAGGGGCTGGAGCAGTCAAAATTACTATTGTCCTCCCCAATAATAATCACACACTTATGGGACTTCTGAGCAACTTCAACAGACCAGCATCCTCAGAAGGATGAGCTACTGCACGATTTAACATTGTGGTTTGGAGGGGTGGGGTTACGTTTTTACTACAATATGATGGTCTACACCTCTTATTCTATGACGTTTGATTCTAAAGCTCGTGGTTCCATAGATGCATGGGCGCCCGCAGGGGGGGCAGAGGGGGCCGTGGCTAGCCCTGAGATTTTGATCTCCCTATTGTTTTTGAGCAAAACGGGTGTACTGATATCATCTTCGCCCCATCAAATTTTGATTTGGCCCTCCCCTGAGAAAAAATTCTGCGTTCGCCCATGCATAGATGTTTTACGTTATTATAGTAAAAAATTTGGCATATTTCGACGTATGATTTTTATAAAACTATTTCTTCAAAATATGTCGTGGTACTTTTTAGGAGCAGAATTTAATGCTGAACTGAACACTGTTGGATATGAAAAAGTTTTTGATAAAGTACTCAGTTTGGGAACTATTCGAGAAAACCCTAAAATAGTCCGAACATTTCGAGGTTTTTCGAACGTCACGACATACGTTCCCCTGGGAAATTCGGGCAAAACTCAAAATTCTCATATTAGAGGCCTAAAAAAATGATTAAAACAGTTTCCCGAACTCCACCAATTATTTCCAGGCAAAAGTTTGATTTGCTTGGCCTAAAAATGAAATAGTTATTTATGATACATACAAGTGCAGGAGGCATTGATAGGTCACGATATTGCGAGTTTTTGAATGAACGAGTGTTAGAATGAGCCTTCTCTACGAGTATCTAACATTATTTTCTCAACTCGCTGAATTTTTATCGAAATTAATGAAATATTGCAGTAAATATTGTTTAGTAATTTTCGCAATAAAAATATTGATTGGCAGAACTCATAAATTGGAAAGATGTTGAATGAATTCGTGGCAGGAGGCCAACATACCAGCAATAAATATTACTGAACAGTGTTAGAGTAAAATATTTTAATATTGATTTGCTCTACGAGATGTGGCAGAATTAGCGGATTGGTCACATAATTAGAGAAAAACATTTTTATTCAGGGATAATGGAGTCGTCTATATAGCAAATAAATGAAAAGTGGATAGTAGTAATTCCGAAGGAGCAAAATTTCATGTATCCAGATTGTAGCAAGAAGATATTTGCATATAAAAATATATAGATATACCATAAAGCTCTCATTTCTTCACATTGGTAGACTGGATTGTGTTGTTCAACCATATTTTTCAATGGTGACGCTGTTTCTTCAACAATATCTTCTACTTCGACAATTAATGCTTCTGGTTCATCTCCATCAGTTTCAGTACATGGTTGGGCAAAATAATCTAACGATTTGGAGTCTATCAAACATTTATTTTCCAGTTCTTCCATATCGTTTAGGGACAGACTTGAAGGCTGACTAACCAAGGGGCATCCTATGCTCACAGCTGACATGACTATGCTATCTACTGACCTTGATCGATGTAAAGGAGGACTATTATCTGGAGAAAATTATGAATATAGATGAAAATTTTCATATCGGGGCACCAAAAATATGCTTAATACATTCATAGAAAATAACATTCTACATTGTGTAGAAAACTTTCTACCTGCTACTGGAACTGACAAAAAAAAATGGAACCCGAATAGGTGTGCAAACTTTATTAGCTGAGCTTTGTTACTGTCGATTGAGTTGGGTTAGGTTAGACTAGGTAGGATGGAGATCATTGAGGTTATAAATAAAAAGGTTGTATTAGAACCAAGAATGACCCCCTTCCCCTAACAACATATGTTAAGTGTGTTTCAGAAAAACCCCAAGGCACCAATAATCAAGGAAGGAAAAGGAAAAATTGTCAATTCCAAAGCAGCAAATCGCTGCACGAATCCGAATCCTTCCTGGCTCCAGGGCTTCAGTCTAGGCGACCATAGAGCAGGAAGGCCAAGGAATCGCCGGGGACCGAGTTAGCAAGTAAAGGCTTCGGGTGGTGAGCGTATGAGAGAATGGAGTGATTGACTATGGCTTTATTGGCCCCTCGGACGCGGGGTACACCCAGGACGTACCGTTAGTACAACATGCAAGGAGGAACTTCGAACAGGAGTGGAATGCCTGACACTGAACAGACCAGGGGGTGGACCCAAGCTGCAAGTAAACCCTCCATCCAGAGTAATAGTACTTCATTGGAAAAATTTAATCACAATGAGTATGATTAGTGGTATACCGATAATGTTTCAAAGCTCTATTCTTGAAGAGGCCAAGGGCATTGGCTCTCTACCTTACTTCGTATGGAGTACTCACAGCCTGATGAGTTCCGTAATCAAAACCGTCGGGGTATACGGAATGGAGAGTCAAATAGTGAACCTCACAACGAAAGATGTTTACTGGATGACTGTGGCCGACAAGCAAGATCCGAACCCATATCCCATTAACCCAGGAAAGGAGTGATCAAGACGCTGAAGGGCTGTTTGAAAAATACCATAGGAATTGGAGTCCCAGCAGCTGAAACAAGTTGCCAAGATAGAATCTGTGTCCTTGGCGTTCCAGACAAGCCGCTCGGGAAGGTTTTTTAGTTCAGTTCATGTTCGACACTCACTGACACCATCAAAACCTGGCCGGTGTAAACGGTTGGAAATGAGATTTTTTCCTGCCTCAAGGCCACAAAAGAGTTATGGTAGGTTGAGTATGATGGTAGGTTCGGATTTGATTGGATTGAGTTGGATCAGGTCGGTAAGGTTCAGTGAGGCTAGGGTTGGGTTTGTCTGGTTAAGTTACTTTAGTTATAGTAAAGTTAGGCCACGTGAACTTTTTCGGCTGGATTCGATTAGCATAAATTAGGGTAATAAGGAATGTGTTGAAGAGGTTAGGAAATGATATGCTAGAAGGGAAAAAAATTGATTATATTTTATTAGTTCATGTCAGATAAAATCTGTATTAGCTTTGTTAGGTTAGATTAGGCTTGCTTCGATTTATTACTTTTTATTATATCAGGTCATGTTATTTCAGATAAGGTTTCATCGTATGATGATTAGGTTAGTTAAGATGAAAATTACTAAGTTGCGTGAACTAACTTATGAATTATGAAATTTTGAGTATTTTCTGTGCTTTTATTAGTCCAGTCAATGAGGATATTTGTTACGAATTCTGTCATTATGTTTCAATTTACTTGAAATTCTTAGAGTAGGTAGGAAATAGCTCAGGAAACAAAGGCTACCAAGTATGCTTTTATCTTAGGGGCGGTTCCCAACCCTTCTCGGGGGTGGACATTTTTTTGGTCAAAATATCCGCGAAAATCAATAAAGAAATGGATTCTAAGCAAAAAATATTTCATAAAGTTTTTTCGAAAAACAAATTTTTTTTAGTTATTCGTGTTTGAAAACATGACATTTTCATTGGAAATTTTCCTTTTTTGGTACGGTTATTCACGTAGGAGAGATATTTGTAGCTTAAAAACACCAAAAATTTTTTTCTATTATTCTGGGTGCAACACAAAGTAAGATTTCGTTAGTAAAGGGAGACATTTTTTTTTTAATTCTCGCATCGATACATTCAATTTGAAATTATGGAAACATTTTTTGTAGTGCTTCGAGGGAGCGATTGTTCCATCGCTCCCATTCCGTATTGGCTTGATTTTGGTCTTCTCCAACACCGGCAACCATGCGGTTTGTACCAAAGGACTTTCTTCCCTTCTGTTCATGTTGTTCTTATGTTTATATATCTCAATGTTCATCTCAGGATAAAAACTTTTCGACAACATGAACAGAAGGGAAGAAACTCCTTTGGTACACAGTGCATGGTTGCCGGTGTTGGAGATGACCAAAATCAAGCCAATACGCTCATGCTCCTCTCGCTCCTTCGTCGCTCGTTTTCGAATTTCGCATTCATGTTGGAATAGGAGCTCATTCTCTAACCTGTTTTTAAAAATATTATAGTAAAAACATTGAGTATAAATATAATTTACTTGCATTAATACTCAATGGTAAAACTAACCCCACAGCAACTAGAATTGAAATGTATCGTATTCCGTCTACTGAACCTTTTATTTTATTATTGTTCATATGCTCAAAAAGCTTGACTGGCTTAAAATGCACAGTTGGTGAAAAAAGATCAAAACAGAAAACGTACTTTTCAGTTATCTTGAAAATCTGCCTCTTCCTCCGTGTAAGTCGAAAATGTAAAGAGATACAAAAGAATGATTCAGTACAAAAATGTGGGGCTTTTTTCAACAAAAATGTTGTTCTTGTTTTTTTTCTGTACCATGAAAATTGACTCAAATATTACTACTTTAAATTAGGTTGATAGCGCGAGTATCGTCTTTCTTGCGCCCTTTAAGATTTGGAATGGATGTGAATAATATGGTTTGTAGTTCTTCAAATTTTCCTGAAAATGGTATTTTCAAAATGAAGCGAGTTGTTGCGAAAAAACCGAAAAATGTTTTTTCAATTTCGGAGCAAATACCGTACCACATTGCGACGTTTTGCCAACTAAGAACGCATTTCATTTTAGAATGGTGTATTGATGTTTCATTCGCGGTATTTCACACTTACCTACTTGTGTTCTGCTGTGAAATCGTTAGAACAGGTTTAATTCAATTTTAGATTAGAGGGGTAGTTCTCACCGTAAAAAATGAAAAGAATATATCGGCATAGGGTAGACCTTGCAGCAGGATACAAGTAGAGCTTATTTCCAAATTCCCAAAATTCGGAGGTAATGCCCTATTTTTGCCCTCATTGATTGGACTATATTATCAAATGCCTCTTATACACCCGTCGAAATGTTTCTAGAGGAATGCTAATTATGATGATGACAATTTTCGGTTCATAAAATATCTGAATAGGTATGAGTAATTGTAGGTTCTTGAGTATCATTTATACAGAACAGTTATCAGAGAGCTACATTAAATAAATTTCTTTTACAACAGGAGTTTTTTCCAATTTCCTTTCAAATTAATGATTCCTGAAATTAATTTTAGATTGTTAATGAATACCTGGTTGAGGCTTTCGCGGCCATCGTCCAATGTAACCTGTTCTTTCGAGCATTTAGGCCGTCGTCGTAAATAAGTTCTCGACGTTTCGCCAGTTCGAGTGTCTGGCATGTTCAGGAGTTATATTTCAGGAGATGTTCTCACTGAACTGAACTGCCTGAGTGTGACGGGGACGCAGATTGTACGTCCTTATATAACCTCGGTCGGGGGGCGTGGCTGCGCTTAACCGGTCTCGTCCCGATACCGAACTCGCGCCGGTGTCCGAGTTAGAACTAACGGCTAACGGCTACAAGAAAAACGACATCGAGATATACCTCAAACAGAGGCCTGAACACAACAACGACAATGTACCACGTCGCCAAGAATCGGAAACAAAAGCATTCTTGCCGTTTATCCCACAGGTGACAGATAGAATCGGACGAATTCTGGGGAAACATAACATTTAGACAATATTCAAAGCGTCGAAGAAGATCAAGGACCATCTCAACTCCCCCAAGGACAGAAGGGATACACTCAGTACACCAGGTGTATACCGAATCCCGTGCAGCTGTGGCAGTGTATACATCGGTACAACGAAGCGATCCATCAATACGAGGATCAAGGAACACAAGGCCAATTGTAGACTGGATCATTCAGAGAAATCCGCCGTCGCAGAGCACACAGTGAACAACACGAATCATGCAATAGAATTTGGCAAAACCCAAGTGTTGTACACCACTACCGCATACTACCCCAGGCTCTACAGGGAAGCAATTGAAATTCATAAACATCCAACGAATTTCAATAAATCGGAGGAATCTTTGAAAATCAATAGAACATGGTTGCCAGAACTCAAGAACACACAACCACTTCCCTACAATAGTAACCCGGTTCATGAAGTGAATGAAGATCGGGAACCGGATATGAACCGGTCGGATACCGGCGCGCGTTCGGTATCGGGACGAGACCGGTGAAGCGCAGCCACGCCCCCCGACCGATGTTATATAAGGACGTACAATCTGCGTCCCCGTCACACTCAGGCAGTTCAGTCCAGTGAGAACATCTCCTGAAATATAACTCCTGAAGATGCCAGACACTCTAACTGGAGAAACGTCGAGAACTAATCTACGACGACGGCCTAAATGCTCGAAAGAACAGGTTACATTAATGAATACCTATTGCACATAATTTTCAACTTCCGTTTCGTTGCTTACAAATACCCACTTCCGCCTGAGTTGTTCTATACATACGAATAAGTATCATTATTTTTGTTTTTCCAATACCCATTGTTATAAAATTATAATAACGAGTGTTCTGCAATGTTCATTTGGCTGCATATAAGTGTACAATGAAGTGACAGTAGTTACTGTATAATGAAAACAAAGTAGGACGTACGTAGGAGTTTATATTGAAATCTCACCTTTTCCGTTGATTTTTACTCTGGGAATCTCAGTGTTGAAGATCTTAGGGTTCAAGTAGACGAATGTTGAGCACTCTGGGCCGATTCCTCTAGATTTTTCCCACTCGTACAATTTTTGAGTGAATTTTCTCGAAATACCTTCGAACTTGTAAAATCCAGATGGTGTGTGAACAAGGATATCTTTTTTATTTCCTCCTATCACTGATTTTTTCAGTTTTGAAAGTCTAGAAAAAATGCAATTTGTAGAACCAAAATTTACATAATATTTTGGGATACAAGTTAAATATACACGATTTTCTAATATCGAAACTACAGAAGAATCAAATTATCGTTTCGCCGTAATGTACACAAAATCACAATCAAATGTGATAGCTTATATTAATAGGAAATAATCGTTTGGGTCACAAGGTAAGAAAAAGTACATAATATGATCGCCAACAAGAATAGGAAAATTAATAAATATGGGATAAATTTTCTCTGAAAGTCGAATTCATTCATTTTCGCGCATTCACAAAAATGTCGTATTGGAAATCCATAGGAGAAGTATAAAGGCTTTGGCATAACAAGGCATGTCACCAAGACAGAAAATAAGAACGCGGGGTTGTTTCGAGAACCTGTAAAGGTTCCCGAAATCTACATAGAATCCTAGAGGAAGGCAGGATGGTTTTGTAACTGAAATAGCAAGCAGAATCTAGCATTTCTTCCAGAGTTTCAAAAGCAATTTTTACAAGCTGCAGGTGTAGGTACCTCTATGAAAACTACAGGGTGTTTCAAAATAAGGTGACCATCTCTCTAGGAGAGATATAAAACTGAAAAACAATAATGGTTTGTTCAGTAAAAAATTTTCCTATCGCCATCCGTATTCAAGATACAGGGCGTTGAAAAAGATAAAAATTCACAAATTTTTTATGATTTTGCCGAAAATAATGGCAACATTGTAATGAAATGTTGTGTTTTGATGTCTGACTCTCATAGATAGCGCTAGTTACACGGTTCATACCAAGTTGTTTCGGACATTACTTTTTTGATATTACATTTATTGAGCTAAATTTATGCATCAGGGGTAAATTCACTTCAAGAATTGGAGGACAAAATTCAATGTCACTTCAATGACCTCATAGCTGACTCTCAAGCGTTAAGAAGATTAATGAATTTTTTAGGAAAAGGGATAGATTTGTGTATTTGTGAAAACGGAGAACATTTTGAACACCTACTCTGATCGAGTATTTTTTTAATGTTCAGCCTTTTCTAAATTTTCTTGTGATTTTTTTGTTCAATTAATACATTCATCATTACTTTATACCAGCATCGATTATAACTTCATAACATAATTTTCAAATCAAAATATCCCGAGAACAGTGCACAGTATCGAGTTTAATTAGGAGTACCTGTTTGGTGTGAAATTGAACGATGTTTAAGATCACTCAAAATTCAACTTAATAAATCTAATATCAAACAAATTATGTTCAAAACAAATTGGTACGAACCCTGTAACTAGCGCCCTCTATGAGAGTCAGACATCAAAACAAACTCATCAGATGTATCAGCTTCCAAAACATATTCGTGTAAAATTTCATTACATTTTTACCAGTAGTTTCGGCAAAATCTTGAAAAATGTGTATATTTTTTTCCTTTTCAACGCCCTATATCTTGAATACGGATGACATTACGAAAATTTTTCATTAAACAAACCCCTATTATTTTTTACTTCTCTATCTATCCTAGAGAGATGGTCACCTTTTTTTGAAACACCCTGTATGTGTTGCACCCAATTGTCCCCTACTTACTCATTCTGATATCATAGTCTCTTTGATTTTCATGTAAGAAAGTTGAGGTGTCTGCGATTCCGTGTGTGTTTATGAAATATACTAAGTGTTGGTTCACAAGATTAAAAATGAGAGTAAATATCAAAAAATGCCAATCTGAGGTTTTCTGACATCAATTTCAATATTTGCGTTTCTCGGGGATCTATATTGGGGCCACTTTTGTTTCTTATCTGGAGAATCTTCCTTATGGACCTACCGGACCATGTTTGTCCAAAAGGGCTGGCAATGTCTCGGCAGATATCTATGAGAAGCTCATAGCACGCCTGGAGTAGTTCTTTTTATATTGGTGCGACATGAAAGCCCTAATTGTTAATGTTGGAAAAACAGAGTGTGTATACCTCAGGATGAAGGGCATCTTGAATATAGTATGAAAATAATATAGTCATAATTTTTGGTAATGCGTCTAAGATAATGTTCATCGCTCAAAACAGGATAATACGTCTTATTTTCAAATTGGCATATAGGAACATATGCAAACCTGTAACAGGAAAAATAAAAATTTCACCTTTTCTTGCCTCTATATCATGTGGGAACCAATATGGATTCCACAGAAAAAAATTCGAAGTTTCATTATTATCAAACAAGAAACTCAGAACCATTATGTATTCCACACCATGAAACTAGTAGATTTGCTGTGTCACCTATGTATCAAGGTCGCAAATTATACAATCATCTGCTGTCCACGTCCAAATGATATACTTTTAATAAACGTTTCCCGAGAAAACACTTCTCTTGGCTATAGCCAAGCGTTGCGGAGTACCTGAACGATGACATGTCATCTTTGTTTTTATGAGAATGTATTTTTCTTGAAATTTTATTACTTTTTGTTTGTGATTACATAATAGACTTGTCTCGTACATTGGTTCAATATCTGTAGAGACAAATAATTTTATATTATTATTACAAAAGAATATATAAAGCTTTACCAAAAATTGAGCATTCAATTCAGAATTCTCTAGTAATCCACGATGGAATTAATTTAGTTTCCTGATCTTCAATCGGAAGAAGCGGTTTTGCTTTTTTCTTACTAGGAAATGAAAATAATCAGTGGGAGAAAGAAGAAGAACACTATTTATCTCAAGGTTGAAGTTTAGTGATACATTCTACCTTTCTCAGGTTAAAAAATATCGATAACAATGAATATAAACAAGAGTCAAACTAACTGGGTTAAAATGTCACAGAACAATCAATGAGTACCTATTATTTTTTCGTTTTCACCACAAATCTCACTCCCTTTTGTTCTACCTATCTTCAACAATTTTTTCAATTCATATGTTTAATTTGGCATTTTTTGGAATGTTGTACTGTAGTGATTGCTCCAAAGGTTATGTTGGACAGACAAACCATTATTTAGAAACTAGAACTAAACAACATAAAAATTATCTGAAAGACATAAAAAATAGAGAAAAGACAGGTGCGTCAAGTTGGTGACTAACTAGTGGAATTTCGATATGAAAATATTTTGGGAATTTTGTGCTTATTTCGAGATATTTCGAAATTTCAATATGAGTCACCAACTTGACGCTGTGACTCATATGTGGAATTTTGATATGGAAATATTTTAGGAATTTTGTGCTCATTTTGTGCCAATTTGTGCCGTATGTTACGAATTTTGTGCCCATTCAGTTTTCGAAATATTTCGAGTTTTCACTATGAGTCACCAACTTGACGCTGTGACTCATATATGGAATTCTGGAAATTTTCTTTTTTCGATGAATTGTGTCTATTTTGTGCCAATTTGTGCCGTTTATTATAAATTTTGTGCCTATTCAGTTTTCGAGATATTTCGAGTTTTCTTTGAGTCAAGCGTGAAGTTGGTGACTCACTTATGGAATTTTGGAAATTTTCTTTTTTGGATAAATTGTGTCTATTTGGGCCAATTTGTGCCGTAGGTTACGAAATTTGTGCCCATTCAGTTTTCGAGATATTTTGAGTTTTCACTATGAGTCAAGCGTCAAGTTGGTGACTCACTTATGGAATTTTGAAAATTTTCTTTTTTCGATGAATTGTGTCTGTTTTGTGCCAATTTGTGCCGTAAGTTACGAATTTTGTGCCCATTCAGTTTTCGAGATATTTCGAGTTTTCTCTATGAATCAAGCGTCAAGTTGGTGACTCACATATCGCACCCTCGCTACAAAAGTGTCACAACTCAAAATTAAAAGTCGGAAATAGTCAAATGCTAAATATTCTCCAAATAATTGAAATCATGAAATAGACACTTATTTTGATATGTAGGTATCTGTATGATATATGGAGGACCCACTTATGTGGGTAAAAATTTTCCATGATTCAATCTAGGCTCGTTTTCTGATCTAATTCATAGCATAAACCGAAAAAAGTAAATTTTGAGTTGTGTCACTTTTGTAGCGAGGGTGCGATATGGAATTTTGAAAATTTTCTCTGTCTGTATTTTGTGCCAATTTGTGTCCTAGGTTGCGAATTTTGTGCCCAATTAGTTTTCGAGATATTTCGAGTTTTCTTTGAATCAAGCGTCAAGATGGTGACTCACATATGGAATTTTCTAAATTTTCTTTTTTCGATAAATTGTGTCTATTTTGTGCCATTTTGTGCAGTGAGTCACGAATTTTATGCTCATTTAGTTTTCGAGATATTTCGAATTATCACTGTGTGTCACTAATTTGGAAATTTGATAATTTTTTTTGAGTTACGAATTGTGTGCTCCTTCAGTTTTCGGAATATTCCTAGTTTTTCTTGTGAAAGGTAGATGAATACTCGTTTAGGAAATCCTTTACGAACGTTATTTGTATTTCTCAATGATTTATATAAAAAATATTAGTCTGATATCATTATATTCGGTTGAGGTACAGAAAACAAAATTTCGAATATTCGACGTTTCAAATCTTCTTCATATTCAATATGAAATAGGATCTCCTCCGGCACGTCTTCAACGACGCACGTGTTTGGTAAAAGACGGGTAGCTATTGGTCCCCTGTGGGTTTGTTTTTTTTTGTTGGATTAAGCATGGCCAGTGTTGCCATCTCAGGGAAAGCAAAATATGCTAGTTTTGCGTTCTGAAAATGCCAAAAACATGCTTTTCCATTTCGTAAAGTGCCAAAAAAAATGCTAGCTTTTCGTTGGTTTTTTTTCTATAGTTATTTCTGAAATATAAATATTTTCGACTCACAACACTTGAATGTGAATGAATATTGGGGTTCTGAGTTATCAGATTTCAAAATATTCCTAGGTCCTGGGTTAAATTTTCATTTTTTTTATTGCAAGAACTGTTTTTCTCAAACTCGAATGAATTGAAATACCCATAGTTGATGTGGTAAAGATATTAATAAAATATGTTATATCTTAATATTCACAAATGGATATGCAAATTACTGAAAACTTCTGAATGCGGAAGAACTATTCGTTTAAATCCAAACTTGAATTTGAATTTCGGTGATTCAAGCTTTGATACTTCACAAAAACCAATGTTTCACATTCTTCATTTTATGGTTTCTCAGCTCCCGAAAAAATATACGATAAAAAAGTTACGGTACATGGATTTTCCAAAGCATTTGAAATTTTGAATCTCGAAGACCGAGGGTGCTTGAACATATTATGATACACGTAACGGGTGGGACATTGGATTTGAAAATATTTCGAATATTATCGACAGCCTCGCGTTTATTCAGAGATAAGAATTCCCAAGAAAAAGAGCCAGATGTCCAGCCGGATCGACTAAAAGTTTGTTTACATATTTCCTGTTAATATATCGGTTGTTGCAAGCGCACAAATATTTATCGGGGCAATAAAATTCTGCGCGCCTCCTTCGTTCGTTTCATTGAAGAGGGTAACAGTGAAAGAATCATGGAGGTGAAGAATGTGGAGGGGGCATACCGTTTGAAAAGTGTCACCGAAACAAATTCGGATTTGGCACCCCAAGATGGCTAACTTCGAGGTATTTCAAACTGTAGGTTCTGCAATTTTGGCCTTATTTATTATTCGTTCGTTGTTTTTGGCAGTTGTATGTAGTGGAAAAACATATAAGAAATGGTTTCTTGTACAGCATATGCTGCTCTTACCCGCCAATTAATGGTGAAAAGCTAAATTTTTTGACGTTGGTAAATACATGGTTTGATAATTGTTGCATACAATTTTAATTGATAGGAATACACGAGATAATTTACCTATTTGTTTCATTGCATATTATCTGAATTTGTATGTACTTTAATTGAAAAAATAGAATGTATGATTAGTAACAGGAACAAATTATTCATTCCGTACGTAATTCAACTCACCAACTCATCAGAAGCAATTGTTTATGATAGTTTGAATCCTTGATTTGTTTCGATCATTATTTATTCATCTTGTGGTCATTAAAAGAGAATCGAACAAACTTCGAATTGTAAACATTCAAATATACAAAATTCCCGCCATATATTTGGCTCCGCAACAAGGCGGATTTTTGGGTGACACTTTCATAGCAAGGGAAACATAGGATATGCTACCTTCCCTTTTTTACCTCCATGGAAAGAAGTACCAACTCAGTGGGTTCTTGGGCATCTGTTGATTTTGAAATATTAGAAAAGTCCGTCAATAATTTGTGCCTCTTTTCCCTTCCGAAAATATGCTCAATAATATACTTCATGCTAAACGCTAAAAATATATGCTGAACTTGAATCGAATATGGCATATTTAGCATTAAAAATACTGAATTGACAAATATGAGCATGGCTTTCACTTGGGGATTGTTTAACTATCATTTGAGTCACATAAAGTTGATGATTAACATGGAAAACTGGCAATATCTCGAAAACTGTATGGGTACAAAATTCGAAACTTACTGTACAAATTGGCACAAAATAGACACAATTCATCGAAAGACGAAAATTTCCAAAATTCCATATGTGAGTCACCAACTTGACGCTTGACTCAAAGAAAACTCGAAATATCTCGAAAACTGAATGGGCACAAAATTCGTAACTTACGGCACAAATTAGCACAAAATGAGCACAATTTATCGAAAAAAGAAGATTTATAAAATTCCATATATGAGCCACAGCGTCAAGTTGGTGACGTCACAATGAAAACTCGAAATATCTCGAAAACTGAATGGGCACAAAATTCAAAACTTACGGCACAAATTGGCACAAAATAGACACAATTTATCAAAAAAGAAAATTTCCAATATTCCATATTATGTGAGTCATCAACTTGACGCTTGACTCATAGTGAAAACTCGAAACATCTCGAAAACTGAATGAGCACAAAATTTGTAACTTTCGGCACAAATTGGCACAAAATGGACACAATTTATCGAAAGAAGAAAATTTCCAAAATTTCAATGTGAGTCACCGACTTGACGCTTGACTCAAAGAAAACTCGAAATATCTCGAAAACTGAATGGGCACAAAATTCATAATATACGGCACAAATTGGCATAAAATAGACACAATTCATCGAAAAAAAAAATTCCCAAAATTCCATATATGAGTCACATTGTCAAGTTGGTGACTCATAGTGAAAACTCGAAATATCTCGAAAATTGAATGGGCACAAAATTCGTAACATACGGCACAAATTGGCACAAAATAAGCACAAAATTCCTAAAATATTTCCATATCAAAATTCCACATATGAGTCACAGCGTCAAGTTGGTGACTCATATTGAAATTTCGAAATATCTCGAAAACTGAATGGGCACAAAATTCGTAACATACGGCACAAATTGGCACAAAATGAGCACAAAATTCCCAAAATATTTTCATATCGAAATTCCACTAGTGAGTCACCAACTTGACGCACCTAGAAAAGACTGCTCCGTGTTCCCTTCTTTTTAACATGAATCATCAGAACGATGTTGGGAATGTTATGATCCATGATAAGAAAAAAAATTGTGAAAAAAAAAAAATATATTAGAGATGATTCATATAAATTTAAATGGAAGTGTTAATTTAAGGTCAGATACGGTAAACCTTAGTAAATTGTATAACAGTGTTTTACCTAAATATAAACATCTAAAGAGAATAAGAAATTAAGAATGAGTAGAAACAAAAAAATTTCGTTGTTGTCATTGTTAAGATAAGGTGTTAATAAGAATAAGAACGAGTGTATTCAAGTTTGATTTATTGAGGTTACTGCCCATAGAGTCATGTCACTGTTTGGTTAGAATGTTGTGAGAGGTGTCTTTTGTCTTTGTATAAAGTTAGGTTTGATTTGATTTGGTTGTTACAGATGACAGTACCATGTTTGAGTAATTTAATGCTTTCAAGACTTACAGATTATAAAAATTTATAAAGGTGAAAAATGTGTATTTTTTCCAGCGTTCTATGTTAAAAAATTTGTAATTCTTATAAGCCTGAAGAAGCAGCTGAAAAAGTCCTGCGAAACGTCGCTAAATATAATATTTTTGGTAATATCCAGCTTCTCTTGGTCCTAAATCTCACAATATACCTATACTGAGTTCTAATATAGAATTTCTCAATATTACTAAGGAATTAATAGGGAGATTTTCTGTTTTTAATTAACTACACTGCGCAAAAAAATTAACGCACATTCTGAAAATCTCAATTTTAATGAAAGTTAACTCTACATTGACTTTATAACTTATTTTTCATGTTCTCTCGGGAAGGTTTTGAACGAAACAAGACACAATTTTAAAAATACTGAATTGATGATGATTGATTTAATACTTGGTATTTCCACCCCTTGCGTTAATTACAGCTCGGCAACGACGGTTGATATTCAAAATGAGTGATCTTAAAATGTTCTGATCTAATCCTTCCCAGATTTCTCCGACTTGGATTTTTAAGTCATTAAGAGAAGCTGGATGATTTTCTGAATTTCTCAGCCTCCTAATGAGGTTGTCCCAAACCTGCTCAATCGGATTGAGATCTGGACTTCTTGCTTTCCATTCCATTCGAGAGACTTCAACCTCTTCAAGGTACTCCTGAACGATGCGCACACGATGGGGTCTGGCATTATCGTCCATATAAATGAAATTTTTACCAATGTATGGGGCAAATGGCACTACATGCTCTCCAAGAATGTACTTACTTATCAGCATTCATAGCCCCATTATCAACGACCGCTAGGTCTGTGCGAACAGTCAAAGATATTCCACCCCATACCATAATCGATCCTCCTCCGACACCAGTAGTATTTAGGAAATTGCACTGAACATATCTTTCATGTGGACGTCTGCATACAAGGGAACGTCGATCACAATGGTAGAGGCAAAATCTAGACTCATCTGTGAACAGAACTCTTTCCCAATCGGCCTCTTCCCAATGGATATGCTCTCTCGCAAAATCCAAACGCGCCCTTCGATGGGCTGGGGAAGAGCTGGGCCTCTTGCCGCAACACGAGGCCTTAAATCATATTCTCTGAGACGATTTTTCATTGTCTGAGTGCTAATTTGCACCCCATGAGTTTGCTCAAGCTGATTTTGAAGGAGGCGAGCGGTTGCAAACCGTTGTCTCAACGAAGAAACTCTCAGGTAACGTTCTTGAATGGCAGTTGTTACCCGTGGTCTACCCTGTCTTCGGACATTCATACCTGTCTCCCTGAATCGCTGTAACATTCTTGACATACTTGTATGGGAAACTCCAAACCTTTCTGCAATTCTTGTGTATGTCCACCCTTCTTCTCGCAAAACTACCGCTTGGGCACATTCCTCTGGTCAAATTGCGTGTTTCGCGTGGCATAGCGATCGAGTGTAGAAAATCAAACGAAAGAAAAACTATTGATCACTAGAATTGATCGAAAACAACTTATTTTAAAATGGAGCCAATACATTCAAAATCTGATATCATCTTTTTTTGTTCCTGCTGGGAAAAAACATCTGTATTGGAGAAAAACGTTGGAAGTGGATAAGATATGCATGCATATTTCTGATAAAAATAATTATCATTGAGAACACCTTCAGTTGTAGAATAAATTTGGGCATTCTATAATGTGCGTTAATTTTTTTGCGCAGTGTATTTTTTCATTAACGCAATCATGTTGACTTTTATCCTCATTCTGAATAAAAGTGAGAGTTAATCATACTTTGTTTCATCGAAAAATTGACTCATACATTCTGGAACGCTCATCCTAATGAGCTTTACTATATACAGTGTTTCAAATTCATGCAGTATGCCCAATAAGAATCTGCCTTCAAGGTTCTTTGAATGAAAAAAATCAGGATTTGAAGTTCCAAGCAATAAAAACACAACAAATATTCAAATAAAACTGCAAGTTGTATCGGAAATTGTGAACAATATCAGATTTGTATCATAAAATATAATAATAGAATATAAGAATAGATTTGAATTTTCCCTATTTGAGTATCGTTATGAGTTCATTACAGTGCGAAAAGTAGTGCTGTAATGAAACTCATGACAGCATTTTTTTCAGTTATCTTTTCCGTTTTGTGGTTGTCAGTACTGAGCTCGGGGTGTCAATTTTCGGGATCACTCGTTTGATGAACTTATACGTTCATTTCGAACGAATGATAAACCTGGCAACATGTCGATTGGATGAATCTATGAGACTTAATGAGAAAATTAATCCTGTTGCGTGAGGAAACGATGACGTTCGAGCGATGATTTTGAACGAATAGTTCATAGAGTCGTTCCCCGGGACTTGCAATTTCCAGAAATCTACGCTCATAGTCAAGAGAGTATACGTTCATCGAACGATTGATCACTAGAATTTTGACTCTATGAATTAGTGACGCTATGAGCGTTCGTTCAAAATCATGGTTCGTTCGACAACGAGTGGTCTTTTTCATACGCTCGTTGAGAACGCACATATTTTGAAGTTTCTATTGTATTTTTCATTCGGTAATTTATCGAGCATTGTGAATCATTCAAAAAGGAATTTGGATAATCTTGTGTTATAGAATATGAATAATATTGTGTATAAAGCCACAGAGTTTGTGGAAGAAGGTCGCGGAAGACACAAATATGACAAATTCAGGTAGAATCCATTTGATAAAAATAATTTTATAAAAAAATAATATTTTAATATTTTCACCCATCAAGAACAGACTTACAGAAACGTATTTAATGAATATCTGATGAAATATGAAATAAACTTATCAAAACTCAGCTGACAACATCTAAATTTATGTAATAATTTTTCTAAAACTGAATTTTCTTCTGGTTGAATATTCAATTTCGTAATCGACATAATAATAGTAGACTTTATTCATTCACAATATTCACAAATATGTGATATGTAATTTTTTCATTTCGCCACACATATTCATCTAAGCGCTGTGCAGCAATATTTTTTATTTTACTTTTGTTCTTCTTGCGGGAATGCTATCTTAATTTCTTTCAATATAAGATATTTCTTTTTTTGGAGGCTCATTGAGAGTGTTTTGATTCTATTATTGTTTCGTGCAACTGAATTTCTTCAGCCTGTAATTCTACCACTGCCAATAAGCCCCTTATGGCAGTATCCCCTATTATTCCTGAAACTCTTTCGTCTGATTCCGAGAATTGCAGGTCCATCACCGGTTTTCAAGGTATAACTAATAATTTAAGACTTTTCAGTTTTGGGTCTCGATTGAATATCATGCCACCTCGGGAAAAATTTCATTGGGATTATATCGAGGATTATATCAGCACCCCAGAGGTAAAGTGTGTTAAGTCACAATATCAAAATTGGACAAAAGAGAAATTTTTCAGTTCGATTATTGTTTCAAAGAATATGTACTGCCATTATATGGCGACTTGATATACCCAGGGAGTCAAAAATGTGTTCCACTAGCTAGAATTTACTAATGTGAATCCAATATTGTAGATAGGTCGTGTCTGAAAAAATGTGACTTAACACACTTTACCTCTGAGGTGCTGATATTGAATATAAATATATATATATATATATATAGCATAGATTTATGATATATAACTCTCTTTCTCCACTGTTTTTTTTTCGATAGATCTGCTATTCACAATGGTATTATGTTTGATTCAAACGGAACCGAAACTGAAGAATCTAATTTGACGTATTGTCCAAAGTCAAATTCAACCATGAAATATGTACACGTTCATAGAACGAGATCCTCTCAATTTCCAAATCAAATCAATTGAAATTCCGAAATCTGTCAAATTTCGTAAGTCACATCAACCATAGATTAATACTATATACTTATATAGATAGGAAACTGGCCTAGTAATGACCGGAACCGTATTTCGGTGCCATCTTTTAACCTGGAAACAATTAGTATCAGTATTTGACAAAAGTCAATCGATGACACTAGAGAAAAATAACAGAAATCTGTTTTTTTCCAACCAAGCACATTTGAAGGACAAGATCAAGACTCCATTACCAATTACCATATGATATGCTGATGTGCGACCTTAACACTCTCAAGAAATCCAAAAATGGTTGAAACAGAGAGTTTATTGCATTTCCATATATCGAAAACTCTTTCATAATATGAAAGTGTGTTTACAGCGACATCTATCGGACTGGAAAGAAGTACGAATAATTTCCAATCTCAATGAATCGCAGGAAATTTGATAAATCTGGATTAGTTTCCCAATAGATCTATTGCGCAACCAATCTCAATCTATCGAATGCCAATGTTCGGCTATTTAATGATATCCGAAACGATTTGTACTTCCTTCCAGACCGATAGGTGTCACTGTAAACACGGTTCCAAACTTTTTACGGACTTTCCTATCTATATTAGTATTTATCTATGACATCAACTTCCAAGATGCAATACTAAAGTCACTAATCTGAATTGTTATTTGAATTTCGAAAGTATTCCACAAAACTTGACTAAAATAGAGAAAATATCGCCTAATACTCGTTGCAGAAGGCAATTCCAACACCCATGCTTTCGAACTAGCTCCTTCGTCGCTCGTTTTAGAATTTCGCATTATGTTGGAATAGGAGCTCATTCTGCAACTTGCTTTAGAATATGTACTATTGGTATCGAATTCGGTCTAGACTTACGTTTCCTCTTTTTCAACGAAGTTTTGACGCTGTCTTTCGAGCCGGTTTTTCTCCTTTTCGATTTTATTCAACTCTTTCTCATACCACTGCAACTCTTTATCCTGGGATACTTTAGCTATAGATAACTTTGAGTCCATCCGCTGGAACGTTGGACTTGCGGTCGTATCTCCTAAAGCCTTTTTATCATTGTCGTCACTTTTATATCCAGATGCTTTGATTTGTTTCCATTCTTCCAACTTCTTCCTAAACTCTTCGGAAATGACCGGTATCTCTATATAGGGTGCTTCTGAAGGTTTTGGGTATTGCATTGATTTCCATCTGGGTATATCTCCAATTTTTTTGGTGTTTTTTCTGACTGAAGATTTTTTTATCTTTTCCCATTCTTGAAGTTTTTTTTTGAACTCCGGTGCTAAATTTTCTTCACCTGTCATCTGAATGTTGGATTTCGGTTTTGGTGGTTGTGCTTTGATTTTTTCCCATTGTTCAATTTTTTTCATGAACGATGGACTAGACGGTTTTGATTCTTCCAAAACATTACACGATTGAACAGGTGCAGTTCCAGAAGCTGTGTTTTGTTTAATTTTTTTCCATTCGCTCAGCTTCTCTTGGAATTCTATACTGAGTTTTTTCTGGAGATTCCTATAATTTCTATTTATTTCTAATTGTATGGGATCTTTGGTGTATTTCTCCACCTCATCTGAAATATCACGAAAAAGTTATTCGTACTCCATACATGGGCGACCGCAGAATTTTTTCTCAGAGGGGGCCGAATAATGATTTGATTAGGCGCGGGCGAAATTACTATTAGGTTTTGCTCAAAAACAAGAAGGGAATCAAAATCTCAGAGGGGGTCGTGGCCCCCCCTGGCCCCCCCTGCGGGCGCCCATGACTCCATATCATATCATGACTGTTAATTTCTTCGCATTACTTCTGTCGCAAGTATTACCTTTCAGACCTGAAATTGAATCTCCTTCAATACTGGGTAGAAAAGCCCTTTTAACTTTTTCCCATTTCGATACTTTTTTATCATCAGGGTCTTCTGTATCCTGTAGAAAATTTATGAAAATGTAGAGATTCATAATATTGATGGGTAATTTTTTCTCAATTTCTATTGCTATTGAAAATCAACAGCATATTTTTTAAAACTGTTAAGTTTTCGTTCAATCCGAAAAATAAATTCAATTTCGTATCTATTAATAATAAAATATTATACGAATATTAGACATATTTGAAAATATTTCTTTGGCCAATCTCAAGTTAACTGCTGCTTAACAAAGACACCCAATGTCTGTACTGCGAATAAAATTTAAATGAATATAATCGAGGATGATAAGAATGTGAACGATACTCCATTCCTCCAAATTGTTGCAATACCTTCAGTTATACCGCCTCGAGGATATAGGAATATATTCGCAATACAGCCATAAACCCATGCAAGGGCGTATTTATGTAAGAGAGGAATGAAGAAGTGGATAATGAGAGTCACCTTCATGTCTATGAAAAAACTGAAAAAAATTTAGTCAACCTTCTGCACATACTTATACATTGGTACACAATCATCATTATAGGTAAGAAATTAAGGGTGGAAATATGGAAAAAATAATCTAGTCAGTCCCCCAACAGAAAATTGATGTAGAATTTATTTTTAATTTTCTTTTACCGATTATATACGATAATTTTCATATGTTCTGCTCAAATTTCTTGCTCATAGCACTGAATTTATCCCTTATCGTTAATTTGCTTATTTCGTTTTCCTTTTCGCCTAAGGACGGTGAAATATAATTTCAAAACATCTGAAGTATTAAATTTAGTTTTATAAAACCAGATTGGTTTATTGAATTCAAGAAAGAACGAGAATAGTCCAACAATATTAAAATTCAAATCCTTCATTGAAAAACTATGGCTACTTCTGATGGGACATCCTGTTTGATACGAAAATTAAAATTTAGATGAAATTGATTTTCAGGGGAAGTTCTTGAAAATCATCGACAATGTGATTAAAAAAGTGAGCATCTTCTCACTTCAATCGACACAGGATTCAATTGAATCCATAGCGAAATTGATTCGTTCAATAACTTGAAAATTTTCATAATTATTTTGTGCAATACATAAATCCAACAGAATATCCGAATTATTGAAGAAAAATGATTTTCAAACATGAGCCACCCATATCTTAATTTCAAAATTATAGTGTTTCATAGAAAGTAGAGCTTTCATCATTTAGGCTTTGTTGTTATAATGTGACAATATTCATATGTGTGATGTTGAAGTCACTAAAAGTTACCATGAATTTATAATAGTAAATGATTAAACAAATGTATTATCTCCATCACTCAAATATTTTTTTTCACCTTCTCAACACCCTGCAAGATATAGGCGTGGCCTAAGCCTCAACAATCATCATTACAAAGAGGTTTGATTCTGTCTCAAGGCCCTTTCATTTAAGTCTTTGATAACTTTTCTTATACCAAACCACCAAAAAAAGTATGAATTATTTGAAAATGAACAAAAATCCGCATGTGTTAATTCCATCAGGAAGCGAGTTTCACTTACCAACAACTGTTCGTCATTATTCCTATACCTTTCTCTGACTACCAGTGGTATGTCATTTTCACTTGAACCGTCCAATCCAGCGACAGACGTTTCGTTTGAATACGTTTTGGACTTATTAATATCCTCAAATACATCTTCATTGTCACTGCAGAATTCTATATCTATTTGAATGTCGTCACTGTGAGTACTCATTCTGCTTTTTTTTCTTACAGTATTTCTTGTGTTTATTATATCTTTCATCCGAGACCATGGCGTCTTATGTGATCGTTGACTCGAACGTGGGGATACGTTGGAATCTTCCTGTAGGAAAAATAGATATTAAATTTGACCAATGTGAAGGTTCAATTTTAAATACCTTGGAATGTGAAGAGTATATATGGGAGTGTTCATCATCCGAACTTCTGAATTCCTCATAAGGACTTCTTCGACCTTGAGAAGAAAAAATATCAGGAAATAAATTTAACAAAAATGAAACAACATCATTTTGAAATAGTGCTAAATCGCATTCAAAACGTCACCAATGAAAAAGGCGCCTATGATATGGTTCCGAACTTTTCGTGCCCAAACCGAAAGAATTGTTTGTGATCCTCTCTTCCAGTGAAGATTTTCGGTATTAGACCAGTAGCGGCAATTTCGACAATTCACATGGCATTCGTTGAGAAGTTGTTAAGAACTGTCCAGTTCAGTTAGGTATAGTCTAGTCAATGAGGATATTTGTTGAGAATTCTAGCATTATGCATCAATTCACTTGAAATTTTGCTTTTGTTTTAGGGGTGGTTCCCAACCCTTCTCGGGGGAGAGGGAGACATTTTTTGATCGAAATAACCCCGGGAATCGATAAAGGACTTAATTCTTAGTAAAAAGTGTTACATAGAGTTTTTTCGAAACCACAATACTTTTTTAGTTTTGAGTGATTGAAAACATGACATTTTCATCAAAAAATTACACTTTTTGGGACAGTTATTTACGTATACCACGAAAACTATTCACTAAACGAAATGAAGTGGGAGAAAGATATTTGTAGTTTATAAAAAAAAAGATTTATTTTTTTTAGAATTATTCTAGGTGCAACAAAAAACAAGATATCCCAAGTAGGAGACATTTTTTTTTTGTGAATCCTCGTATCCAGTGGCGGCCTTTGGGGGTGGCAAACGGGGCAATCGCCCGGGGCCTTGCTCTTGGTGGGGCCTCGGATGCAAAGATCCGAGTAAATTTTGATATTGATTTAGATCCCTAATTTTTTATAAAGGTGTAAACGTTAGCCAATACATTCATTCAAAACAAAATTGAATAATCATGATATAGTTTTTGAATGTTACGCCTTGTCCAAATATGCCACGTCCAAATATGTAATTGAGGCACCAGATGTCTGACCCACCAGATCAATAGGAAGAATAGAAACTAGAATCACATAACATAATTAGGGTAAAAATCATCTAAGTATTTAGGTACTATGTTTACTTATCCCAGATGTTGGAACCTAATGAAATATTCATAGCCCTGTTGACCGATCTTTGGCGGTTCCATTGAAATATTACTTCAATATTTTCTTGTTATTGAATTAAGAAATCAATTCAATTCATCGGTTTCAGAAACCTATATGTCCAGTTTGGCTTTTGTCAGTTTAATTTGGATACCAACTATCTAATGAATTTATCCAATACATAATACTTCAGTATCGGATACTCTAAAGTATCCAAGTTGCATAACACTATCCCGAACTGTTCGGTGCTTCAGAGCTTGATACAACTGGGACTTGACGCCCTCAATCAATCTGACCATTAGTGGCTCTACCGCTCGGGCAATCCCAGAAACAGGGACGGGCCGAACCCAAATTTTGGGGGGCCAGAAATCCATCGAAAATTTTCCCACTGGACATTGAATTAACATAAAAACGTTATACATATTATGGTATAATATTTGTTCCGGTAAAAAAAATTCACAATGGTGAATTTCAACAGTTAGGAGTAATTCTTTATTTTATGGAATCGTTTTTTTTTTATTGAGGAGTACCTTGAAGTATTTTTGAAACTCTGAAACACAGTTTTTGTTTCATTTCGGGTTTCATTCTTTAATTTAGTTGAGTTTCATTCTTTGGTGTACCTATCTCAAAATTTCAAGCTTTATGAAACAATATAGATATTTTTCACAAAAAAAGCAGATTCCATAAAATAAAGAAATATACAAGATTAAATGTTCGGTATATGAAAAATCAAAGTTAATTACTTACCACTTTGATGAGATTCATAATATTGAAACTGCTCATCCCTAACATATGTCCATTTCACAGAATAATATGAACAAAATTTTCAGAAAATAAATTTCGTTTGATAAAAAATGAGCCTTACTTTTGCTTACAAATTCCATGAAATATAACTAGAGAATAAAACAGAGAATGTGTGTCAAAGTGTTTGTCATAAATCAAGATAATTAAAAAAAAACACGGATTCCCATTTAGTAGGGAAACAATCTTAGAGAAAACTTTCGACGCTTTCTTTTATCTTCTGACTCGCTATCTCTAATTTTCTTATCAGACCAGTATTATCTTGTTTCCTGCACTCGGTCTACCTTTAGGTGGATCTCAAATTTTGTTCGAGAATCTGAACTACTCAATCTTGCAGATTTAATTTTTTTTCCTCTTCTGGAAGATCTTGATCTTTGAATCTGGACTTAGACTTACTTCCTGACTTGCTTCTAGATCTGCTTCTAGATCGAGAAGGCGTGACATTAGCATCTTCTTTACCCTCTTTATCGCCACCTTCTTCATCACTAATTTTTCCATGAATTGTCCATCCCAACTTCGATTTCGATAATATTGGCATATTTAAAGAGAGTTGTATTATTTGTCGAGGAATAATCAACCCACAATTGTATTGTCCCAATAAGATTTGAGGTTTGGCATTCAAGATTTCATGATCTAAGTACGGATACATTTTGAGCAATTCACTTATGTCGATATTCTGCTGAGGCAATTGAAGGTTTCTTACAGTTCTTAAATTTTTAATTTTATAAAAATTTCTCTTCACCTCAATTCCTCCAGCTATTTCAGCAGGAACATTCCTCGAATTATCCTCATAATGAGTTACCTGATTTGTCCATTGAAAGCATACAGGTACAACAGGACCTGCCAACTTCAACTCGTTGGCCAGTTTTTCTTCTATCAATGAACATGTGGAGCCTTCATCAAAAAGGACGAAAGTGCTAACTTCCTTGTCCGGTCCTCGAAGAATAACTGGCGCTATTCTCAGTAAAACTGACTGTCGCTCTGTTGAGAGTTGGCCACAGAAGTTTAAATTTTGCTTGATGGATGTTTCTTGACTGGTATCGACAACCATGTGAACCAAAGGATGATGTTGTCCAGCCCATCCATCCACACCACAATTCCTCTTCCTATAACATCGTTTCAAACGATGAAAAGCATAATTTCAAATCAGAAGTTATTTTTCGTCGTTCTTTTATTATTTTTTCAAGAAATACTCGACATTTAGCTATTTAGTGGCCACCTTCTTTACAGAGAGGACATGGCTTTTTCGTATGAATTCTTTCAGAATTATCATTCAAAGAGAAAATTTTTTTTTTCCGGAATAACCCTTTGAGTTCAAAATTGACGGAATCGAAATAGATGCTACTGCACCTATTTCATCCTCATACCAGGTTGCGAAGTCTTCTAGAGAAGTTGGTAATGAGTCCTTATCTCTTTGCAACTTGTACTTACCCCAATTGTATTTCTGGATTGGGTAAAGCTTCTCTACAATTGTTGACAGAAGTTCTGCATTGAATAGATAAAGAGTTCAATCAATATTTTTCATTGTGGTGACCAGGTTATTGATAGCATTAGAGAATGAAATAGAAATATCTAATTGTTCTTCGCTAACAAACCCAAATCTTTTTACCTTTTTCATTAAACTCAAAATGATCCACTCATGTCTTCCAGAGTTCATTTCTAACATTTTCATTATCTTTGATATATTATTCGGTGAACTCAAAAGAGGTTTGACAGTTTCACGTGCCTTACCTTTCAAACTCTTATCTAATCTCAATAGGTTGTCATGTCATAATCATTCAGTTTATACAATTCAGAAGTTTTTTTGAATTCACTTATAAAAAGCGGCCACTCTGTAAGATCTCCTGAAAAGAAAGGTAACTCTCTCAATTTTTGACGTCTCAAAATTTCAGTGACATTTTCTGTATTTTTGAAGCATTGTTCAACTATTTTCAATAAAGTGTCAGACCTGTCTTCAAGTTGTCTTTCCCTAAAAGGCGAATCTGGATAACTTTTCAATTTAGAAGAAGGAACACATCCATGCATCCAATCTTTCTCCTCCTCAGGATTTTCGTAGATATTTTGTGAAGGCATGTCTTCTTGGGAACCGTTGGAACCATCATCACTTCCACCTTCCTCTTCGAGAATTCTCATTCAATTTTAGTTATTTAAGAGCCAGGTCTTTTTTACTGTGAAGCAGTCGCAACCTTTCCATGCTTTCTTCATGTACGAACCTTTCTTCTAGTTTCTGAGCTTCCATTTCCAAATTGATTCTCGATTTGTTGCTTGAATTTGAACGAATACTTCCGGAAACATGATTTGGAGGCTCTTCTCTCATATTCTTTTCATCACCATGCGGAATATGGTTTGAGCGCTCTTCGCTCAAATTCTTTTCATCACTATGTTTTCCTTGATTTTTCTCTTGAACCATAGAAGAATTTTGAAATAACGGTTCTACCACCTCCTTCAAATTCGTAGATTCCTAGATAACATGGTTTCACTCCTGTTCCTAGAGACCAATTCGCTTTTGTCGACAGAATCTACACCAAATCTCAACGGTGGAATTCCCTTCGTCGATCTTGAACTTCTTCTCGGTTCCATAGGGCGAACAAATGATATTTCATGAATTAACTGCAACGGTTCGAAGGACCAATGTAGAAACTGTACCAGTTTTAACAGTTTTTAAAGCAAAATATGCATGAGTTTTCTATCAGTTTATACTTGACAATTACAATTAATTCAATTCAATCAATCTATCAAAATGTCAAAGCTATCTAATATATTTTCTAAGAAATGTCTTCAACAAGAAATGAAAAAAAAAACCATCAATTCACTTACTATTTGTAACGCATTTGTTTTAATAAAAAAAAACATTGGAAACACACCTTGTGTTTCTTAATTCGCCTACTACCTCGTCATGTCACGAACTGAATAAAAAAAGCAACGAATTTCGATATAATGAAGGATGGCAAAGAAGGCAAATTCCAATGGCTAATTTGAATGTACTACGTTTTATTCAAGAAAATGATCTCGAGAGGCCACAACTGGAACGATGGCCACAACCGGTGCCCTTACCCTAGAACCCCGATTATCCGGGCCTGCCGGGACCGAGCCTTCGCCGGATAATCGAAATCATTAGTTTTCATTGTTCATAACAATTTATTTAGTGAATGACTATATTCCAAGAAGAAAACATGCCTTTACACATGTAAAAAAATTATTATTTTCATTTTTGGTTCAATAGTAAGATAAGAACATTGCGTTTACGTTCTTCAATAGCACCGGTACGATGCATTCTGTTTGTTCACATTCACCAGTTGGTCACTCAGTACAGCAGTTGACGAGAAAACACGTATAGTCATAAATGTACTAAAATGAAGATGGGGATGCCCCGAAACGAAAGTCTGTGCAGTTAGTTAGGCGTTTTTGTGCGAAAACCCCTGATCTAACCGTCTGGCACGGATAATCCGCGCACGGTTGATCAATATAAAATGTCGCACGGAAAATCCGCCGCCCGGATAAACCGGAACCGGATAATCGGGGTTCTACTGTATATGTTTCCAAAAATTTAAATCAAACATCATTTAATTATTTTTTTTTACAATAAATATGTCATATACTCAGGAATCGTTTCTCACAATAAACTACCGGATCTTAAAAGTGATTCAAAATTAGCAAAATGAACCACTTTCATGCAAGGCTCTCTTAAATACTCACGAAGAGATCTTATTCCATTCCCAAATAGACTCAACTTTGTTGACAGATATTCTATGTGGGAAGTCCATTAGAATAATTTATATAATCCTCAAAAGCAGTTATGAAATCCGAAGTTGCAGAGTACAAATCATTGATGAAATCCAAAAATAGAATAGGTCCCAAGATGCTGGCCCCAATAGTTCAGACTTAATTTCCTTTTCATTCCTCACTACACAAACTCTTTGTTGACGTTGTGTTAGATATGATGAAAACCATTTAGTTGCCGATTTCTTCATATCCAAGCTATCTAATTTTGCTAAGAAGAGGTCCCTACCTAAGCAATCATAAGCACTTGACTGTTCCAAAAACAACCTAGAGCTAGTTTATGTCCCTCAAGTAACCGAAACATTTTATGAGTGAATTCGAATATAGCAGACTGTGTAGATCTTCCTTCAAGATAGGTATGATGAGAGCTATTTATGATGTTTTATACATGGCTTGTTCAAAAATTTTAGAAAAGGATGATAGCAGACTGATCGGCCCGTAACTTCCCACGGATGCAACATCTCCTTTTTTATAAATAGGCCTAATAAGTGACATTTTCAATTTTTGGGAAATATTTCATATGGAAAGGTGGTATTCACAATATAAGAGAGAATATGTTTTATTTCGTTCACATACTTTGTGATCACATTGGGAGGAGTACACCATCGTCTCCACTAGTGCATTCATTTTTATGTTATGTTTTATAATTTCTTCTGGCGTTGTTTGTTCCTGTTGAAATATTTAAGTGTTTGAGGAACAGTATTGTGAAAGGATGGTGCATCCACCAGGTCACCTAGCAATCTCGGTGTTTTGTCAACAAGAAAAGAGTTATTTTCATTTGCCTATTATCATTCACAAGTATTACAAAATGTGTATCTATTGAAATATTTTCTGGGACATCTTTGCATATTCCTGAAAACTTTATTTGGGTTTTCATTCCCAGTCTCTGAAATAAGAAACAATTAGGAAAAAAAAATTAAATAATAGAAGAATGCTCCTGCGTAAAATTTTTGTCAGGAGCCAAAACTTCACAGGTAGAAAAACAAAAAGAAATTGTCTGACGAACGAGTCTGATTAAGGGCGGGTTTCACAAAGCTTTAATTGTACGATTAAAAAACCTCACCCAAATTCGAACCAATCGAATCACTCGTTTTGAAATTTGAACGAAACGCGGAGGCTTCAATTAATTTGACGGTACAATTGAAGTTTTGTGAAACCGACCCTTCGACTCCGAAACATTACTCTTCAGAGTTCAAAGTGTTTTCTTTTCGTTCATTTTTAGGCGATAATTTCTTCTTGTAAAGTTTTGGCCCCTGACAAACTAGTGCTCAAGTTTTATGCAGGGGACTTTCTTCCATTATTAAAAAAATATTCTGATTGTTTCTTGTTTCAGAGACTGGGAGAGAAAACCCAAATAAAGTTTACAAAATGTGAACATATGCGGAATGTGAATGATCATCAATCTTTTACATTGCATCACTCTTTTTCTAGTACTCTATCAATATTAAGCACTCTTTACCAATCCTGATCAACTAGAGTTATTTTGAAATATTTTATTTATTTATTTATTTAAATACACGTGTCCTGATATCTTGGGTCATTGACACGGAGATCAGTGTCCATGGTCTGATAATTTTACATTGATAAATAAAACCTAATACATTAAGATTTTGAATATTGACAAAAGATTGGTTCTTATTATTTTGAAATAATTTTTTAAGTTTTCATTGAATTGTCTTCTGAATACTGATTCTATCAGATCACTATTAGGTTATTCAATTACTTTTTTTCCAGTGTTATCACAAATATTTGTAGTAAGAATTTCAGCTAGCTCAACTTGCACATTACTGAATATATTGTCTATACAGGTTTTTGTACAATGAGTTATTCTGGTAGGTTGAGTAATAGTGGTGAGTTATCATTTGAAATATCGATTCTATGCTCACTGGCGCCATCCAACAGATTAATGTATAACTAAGATAATTTTTCGCAACCGCCCTCGATGACAATAATTCTTGAACGGGCTGTATATTATGTATTTTAATTTCATTCAGCATAAATATGTGAATAGATGGGAAAACCCCATACTATGAGCCGAAACTGTCTTTCTGCGCCTTCTCTGGGGTAAATTAATTGGGATTTTTCAAAACATGGTCAACATGTTGTAATCATACAAATATCAACAAAGCCATTTCAAAGGACCAGAAGAGATTTGTCCTCATAGAGTAGAAAAATATAAATTCAAGCTCTGTGATGTATTTAAAAAATAATCTGATGAGATAAGGCTCATGAGCGCCCGCAGGGGGGAGGGGGGCTGCCCCCCTGATATTTTTCAGCACAACATCCTCAATATAGCTTTTCTAATCCAAAGGGCCAGGAAAAAAGGAAATGGATTCACATGTAATCGGCAGAGGTATTTCACGAATTGATAAGTTCCTGAGGCACGTTGAGCACCTGAACCAAAATAATGGAAAGTTTTCAGTGACGATGAATCCCATGAATTTTATTTACCCCAAGAGTGCTCAACGTGCCCCTAAAGATATCATAAATTCATAAAACACCCCCATGGCTGCCTTCACAAACTTACTCTGACAAATGTCATTCAAACATTGAACAAAGGTATAGGTTATGAATAATACTTTTGCCTATACATTTTTTATATATCATTTTGATATTGAATTGTTGCTATTGTGAATGAATAATAGAAGTTTAAGAAAAAAATTCTCTCTAGTCGTACATTTTTAGTTGTGTCGTCGAAGTATCGTCTATTTTTCCTTTATTTTGAAAGTAGAACACAACCGTGTTTTTTTAGATGATTGTGAGGGAACTGAAAAATGTTATCAGGACGTTGAATTACTGTTAATGAGACAGAAACAATGAATAAGGATATTAAAAATGTTATAACATGTTTTGTTGTTTTATTGACACTACTCCAGAAAAAAATCAAATACTTCGTAACAAGAAACAGTTTCATTTAAGGAAGCTCACAAAAAGATATTGTATGAAATATAAAGCAAAATATGAATGAATCCATGAGCGCCCGCAGGGGTGGGGGGGCAGGAGGCGCCGTGGCCCCCCCTGAGATTTTGATTCCCTTCTTGTTTTTGAGCAAATCCCAATACTTATTTCGCCGGCGCCTCATCAAATCATTATTTGGCCCCCCCTGAGAAAAAATTCTGCGGTCGCCCATGAATCAATCTTGACAGATCTAAACTCTTGAGTATAACAAAATATCAACGTAGATTTCTAATCAGGTACAAAAAACAGTTATTGTAGGTCTTTTCATGTCTCGATTTATTTGAAATTTAACGGACCACTCTAGGTTCTGCAATACAGGGAGAAACTCTTTTCTTCTTTACCATCATCACTTGGTGAAGTTTACTTTGAGCTTCGCTAATTCACTGCCAGCAATTTCATCAAATTTATTAATCATTAAATTAATTCTTTTCTATATTTCTTTATTTTACAGAATAGTTGTTTCACGTGCAAAATTAATTGTTTCGTATTTCGTTATTGAAATGAAACAAAACCAGAAATAAGTACTTATTCGGATAATATGCAAGTTTCAAAAAGTCTGCGGGACCAGGACAGAATGTCACAACTGTCAGAGTATGTGTTTACTCTCCGAAATAGCAGAGTATGCAGAGCTTACTCAGAGGAAGTTTATGAACGCTCACAGTGTATACTCCGAGGAAGACAAAGTAGGTTTGTGAACGCTTCCGAGTAAGGAGAGCTTACTCTGAGTAAGTTTATGAACGCAACCCATGCGTATCGGCATTCTCTTCAATCGTTATCAGATGATCGTTTTATTTGCGGTTTTTTTAGGCGGATTCTCTGCTGTGGGATTGCTCATGTGGCAAGTATTTTAATAAGTATTGTCGTTTCTCCAATCACGATATTTTTCGCCGAGAAGGAAATTATACAATCTTTTCATTGTCATTGCCATTCTAGTGAAAGAAGTAATCGAATTCGATACCACGTTGAGAGAGTATTCAGAGACTTTTTTTACTTATTTAGTTTCTTTGACTTCAAATTGTGATATACAGGGTGTCCCTCCGGGAGTGCCAATTAGAATTTTATGGAGAAATTATAATTCAATCACTTTCAAATTTTGTGTGCAGATATAGGTAAGCGAAGAAGACTTTCATTTATGATTCATTTTCAAATATCAATGACTTCCGCTCTCACCCAAATGGTATAAACTCTCTCATTTCAAATGGAACACCCTGTATATTTTGACTTTTTCGGATAGATTTTCGAATGCCACATTCATTTTATATATCATTCCCTATAGCCATCTAGAGCTGATTTCGAGTTATTCACTGTTTTTTGAAAAAAAAATTACAAATTGAAGCTTGTAGATGTGTTTCTTGAAATGGGTTACCGAAATGATATTCGACGTCAATATGTAGAGAAAATAACGTTTTTCTGATTATGTTTATAATTTTTCTAAGAAATGAAGGATTTTATTTAAAGAAGTTTCATATCAACTTCGGATAAAATGCATCGAAAATACTGTAAAAGGAGTCGAAAATTGGTTTAGCGAATTTCAAAAAATTATTATTATTATTATTATTATTTATTGGAATAAGAAAGGAGGCAAATAGCCTATAAACTTTCAAAATACAAAGTAAAACCAAACATATGGTGTGATACAAAAATATAAGACCTGTATACAAGTATACCAAGAAAAATCCTAAACAGACCAAACTGAGAACAAAGTTCATCTAACCCCGAACAAAAAATTTTCACCCATTTCTTCCCACGCACACACATCAGCCTCGGAAATATCTGTCCAATCGGTTCTTGAAAATGTTAACAGACGGAGAACAAACCACTTCCGCGGGAAGAGAGTTCCACACATCGAAAACGCGGTTGCACAAAAACTCCTGTCTGCATCTTGACCGGAACACCTCATGTTTCAATTTATAACGATGACCACGCAAAGAATTATTGTTCATAGTGAACAGAGCACTGAGATCACTGCCGAAAAAACCGTGCATTGCCCGGAATGTCACTATTAAGTCACCACGCTCGCGACGCTTCACGAAAGAGGTGAGGTCGAAACTCCGCAATCTCTCTTCATAAGAAGGTCGTCGGGAGCCATAAGGTATTCTGGTTGCCCTGCGTTGAATACCCTCTAGAAGTTGTTGATCCTGCACTAGGGAGGGATACCAGACAGGACCTGCATACTCCAGATGGGGTCGAATATATGATGCATACAGTATTCTGCAGGTCTTAACTGAACAAAGGGGAAAGGACTTCCGCATGAGGTACAGAACCTTATTTGCTCGTGCACAGACATTCCGAACATGAGCCGACCAGCTCAAGTCATGTGAAATAGTCACTGCAAGATCGCAATGCTGTGTGACAGATTCAATTCCTACACCGTTCAGGAAATATTCATGCCGTGGATTGTTCTTGCCAAGATGAAGCACTTTGCACTTCTGTACGTTTAAAGGTAGTAGCCAATCACACGACCACCTATACACAGTATCGACATCGCACTGCAATTGATTCACGTTCGAAGAATCCGAATAGAACTTGATATCATCAGCGTAGCATGCACATGAACTCTTCAGAGATGACGGAAGGTCAGCAACATACAACAAGAACAGCAGTGGTCCGAGCACAGACCCCTGGGGAACACCACTGGTTACATCAAATAGAGCAGATAAAGAATTGCCGACTTTGACAGAGAACTGACGGGAGCTGAGGAAAGATTCAATCCATTTACACAGAGTTCCTCGAATACCAAAATGCTCAAGCTTGTATAGCAGATGTTTCTTCGGAACACGGTCGAAAGCACTGGCAAAATCTAAATGAATTACATCGACTGGTATTCTGGCATCGATTCGCTTAGTCCATTCGTTCACACATTGTAGAAGACACGTGATGACAGATCTGCCCCTCAAACAGCCATGTTGCTCCTCCGGTAATATTCTGTTGCTGCCGAAAAAGCGCAACATCTTTTGAGAAATGATTCTCTCAGCTATTCTGGATACAATAGGCAGATTGGTCTGTAGTTAGAAGGAAGAGTTCTATCTCCCTTCTTGAAAATTGGGGTTACATTAGCAATCTTCCAGGATTTAGGCACCACAGAAGTCTCCAATGACATATTCATTATTCTCGTTAACGGAGAAGCAAGACAACCTGCGCACTTCCGGAGCAATACAGCAGCAATCCCATCCAGACCAGGGGCAGTAGATGGATCCAGATGTCTCAAATGAAAAGCCACCTCATCTTCAGTGATCTCCACATTCAGCAAGCTGGACGAATAACGTGGGGTATTGATTGTTGGCAGAAAACCATCACGTTGAGATTTGAATACTTCAGAGAACACATCTCCCAACACTGCAGCCGTCTCGTCATCGTTCCCACACATCTGCCCATTAGATGTTTTAATAACAGGGGTACAAACTTTAGAGCTGATCGAAGATCGTACATGCTTGTAAAACCGTTTACGATTACCGGAAGACACAAGTGACTCCTCATATGACCTCTTGGCATTGCGGATGGCAACGGAAAGTGTGTTGGAGAAGGAGCGATGTGCAATATAGTTTTCATTCGATTTATGACGTAAGTAGCGTTGCCAAAGTCCTCGCTTTCTCCTCGGCATATCCACAATATCCCCCGAGAGCCAGGGTCTTCCAGGAACAGTCTTCACAACTATGCTTCGCGAACAATTAGAGATCTCCCTACTTAAGCTTTCGTGAACCAGACCCCATGCCATATCAACATCATCAGTGGAGTCAAGCAGCAGACCCCAATCTATACCAGAAAGACGGGTTAGAAGTGAATCGTAGTCTACTATAGTTCTCGTACAGGCAGATAACGCAGGCCGAGGCACGGCAATGAACTGAAGAGTGGCAAAAATAACCGAATGATCAGATCTGCTCACAGGATCAAGATGACGAACCTCAGAAATGAGATCAGTGTCGCTAATCAATAGCAAATCAAGCAATGAAGAGTTCTGGCCAGGAGCAAACCTGGTGGGCCTGTCAATCACCTGAGTAAGTCCCGCCTCATCCAAAGCTGCTAGGAATCGGGATGCTACGGAAGTATCGGAGGAAGGTGCTGTAACAGGCCAATGAATCTCCCGAAAATTAAAGTCACCTGCGATAAGGACATTCTGGTTGCGTTGGGAAACAGAAACTAGTGAATCGAACAAAAGGAGATCGCTAGGCGAGGGACGAGGCCGATAGACGCAACCCACCACAACTGAAAACCCTGCAGAGGTAATCTCCAAAAATAAGTTGTAAGAAAAGAAATTGTAAGAAAAGTTTTTGCTCAGCCCCTTCAGAATACATTCTGAAGGATATATCACACCTCCAACTAGAATCGGAACTTAAGGCTTACAGTGGGTTTAATGATGGAAAGCACATATCTTGAAAATCAGCATTAAGTTGCAAATTTGTTCAATGCGGCCCTCCGCACCGGAATTTTTCAAAATGTTGCCCTTGAGGTACGTGAAGCTGGACAGCCCTGATATATTTTATGCTCTCTAAATAATATTTTACTGCACTGCGGACAGTGCGGACTCACTTTAGGGCGATATTAGGAGAATGGATGCTTTATCAAAATCCCGGAGGAAGCGTGTTTTTTCAATTGAAATTAATTCGATCTTGTAATATTGTCTCGTTCAGATTGGATTCAAAACAACCATATCTTATTATATATGGATATGTATACTATATTTCTCTAGCAAAATACAGATATTATGTACGACAATAATCAGTATTTCGTCTTATTAGGTACAGGGACGGGCCGAAGCCAAATTTTTGGGGGGGGAAATCCATCGAAAATTTTCCGACTGTACATTGGATTAACAGAAAACTTTTATACATAATATGGTGTGATACTTGTTTCGGTAAAAAAATTCAAAGTGATTAATCTCAACAGAGTGAGGAGTAATTAACTTTTTTCCATCAACCGAACATTCAATTAAGTACCTAAATTTTATGGAGTCTGTTTTTTCGTGAAGAGTATCTCGATGTTACTTGAAACTTTGAGAAACACTACTTATGCCAGTTTTTTGTAAACTGTTTTTGGGTCAACGATAAATGTTCTGAATTTTTTAATTTGAATTGTTTGTTTCTTCAGTTTTGTAGCTTTTCTTTATTCCATGGAATCTGGGAGCGAAAGCAAGGCTCATTTCCATCAGAGGAAATTTTTTTTCTGAAAAATCTACTCTTTTTAATCTGTGAAAGTAGTAAACATTGGAAATGAGCAGTCTCAATACGATGAATCTCATCAAAGTGGTGAGAAATTAACGTTGATTTTCCAACTACACAATATTCAATTATGTGAGGTTTTTTATTTTATGGAATCATTTTTTTTTTGTGAGAAGTACATTGAGATACAACTTCTTGTTTCATTCTTCAATTTCATTCAGATTCATTCTTTGGTGTATCTCAAATTTTCGAGCATCATAAAACAAGATATTTTCACATAAAATGAAGAATTATACAGGATTGAATGCTGGGTAGATGAAAAATCAAAGTTAATTAGTCACCACTTTGAGGAGATTCATAATATTGAAACTGCTCATTCCTAACATGGGCCCATTTCACAGAATAATAGGTACAAAATATTCAGAAAATATATTTCGTTTGATAAAAAATGAGCCTTCCTTTTGCTTATGGATTTCATGGTATAAAGAAAAGTAACATAACTAAAAATTAAAACAGAAAATGTGTGTCAAAGTTGCAATCATCATAAATCAAGATACTTGAAAAAAAAACAGATTCCCAACTTAGTAGGGAAACGGTTTCGACCTAAATCAGTCATTATTGTAAAAACAATTTCGAACATAATTTCCTAATTTGAGTTGGCGATTTCGAACTCTTTGCATATATTTAGTGTGTCGAACAATTTTTGTTGTGATGGATTTGTGTTTCGTAGCTAATTTCAGTTTTTTTAGTTAAAAAAAAGACGAATAAATTGCCCTCCGATATTATATATTCTATGGTCACATTCCATAATTTTCTCTCACACTTGTTGACCTTTGTGCATTTTCTGTTCATGTTCAGACCACATAACTCAAACTTCACTTTGAATCTTTTTCGGTTCATTTTTTAAATTCATTTACCTACACAACTATAACACAATGTACGTAATGTAATGATGCTTCTCCTTATCTGATAGAAACAGCTTAAATTTATGATACCAGATGGTTTTTTTATGACACGGTCCATGCGACGTAACTGAAGAATTTACAACTACTGAGTACCTAATTCTTGAAGCCGCATCTCTTCAAACAGTTGATTGAAAATATATTGGGTTGAATACCATTTATTGACGACTATACATATATTGTTAAGTACTGATTGCAAACTTGTTTTTTTCTAATTCAGATTAGATCGAATTTCATAACTCTCTCGGAAATATGTATTCCAACTGCTCTGATATTTTATCAACTGCTTTGAACTTTTGCCAACTGCATTGGAATTTTTTTCAACTGATTTGAAATTTTTTCAACATTTTTGAAATTTATTCCAACTGCTTTGAAATTTTTCCAACTCCTTCGAAAATTTTCCGACTGCTTTGAAAATTTGCCAACTTCGTTCAACATTGGGGGGGGTCATCCCCCCCCTTGGGCCCGTCCCTGATTAGGTATCGATGTGAATAACACCAACACTATTTCTACTAGCAAAAATCACATGGACCTTCGTTCGCTCAAAAATATTAATGTTTGATCAGATAACAATTTCTTCAGTATGAACAGATCAAATTGTGCTTGTTATGCAATCGGGTTGAGTTGATAAATACAGAAGCTCCTTCACCTATTTATTGATTTCCCAAATTCTAAGAGGTATATTTATATATAATAAATTATTTCAGCTGATGAAATTATTATACCAATCAGATCATAGTGACTATAATAAACTGACGAATAATAATCACAATTCTCTGAATAAATGACCCTCACTTCCACAATTATTTCAAAGTAGTGATTGGCATTTACGTGAATTGTGCGAGGTTTTTGCTGTTGAATTTTTTCCTTGATTCCTTGTTGTTCTCGAGATATTTCAAAAATTGAAAAAATGGGCAAACTCAGCAATTTTTGCAAAATGTGATTTCAATGACTGAAAAAAATTGTGCTACACATATACTGAGTTGTGCAGAATTTTTCCAAAATATCTTAATTGAAAAAAAAGATCACTTCCTTTTTTTTACGAACAAATAGAAAAATTTGTACCACATTCGTCCTTCTGCCTGAAATAATTTCAGGAAAATTCTTCAAAAACCGGGTTTCCCTCATATGGAGAAAATAGGAAAAATCAGTAGGTAGATTGAACGAAAATCAGCATACCTGGTAACAGTGTGGGTGAAGTTGGACCAGCTCTTTCAGATTTTTGAGAAAATTTCAGTTGTACTGAATTCTGCTGCTTTATGCTGTTATTTTTTTTCTATTCCATACTTTCTCAAGAAATTTTACAAAATATGTTGAACAAACACGTACTTCGTACATCTTGTGAAATATCCTAAGTACCGTATGTGATGAAAGAAAAATTCAAACGGCACAAATCAGCACAACAGCAAAAATTTCAAAAATCCACAAGTGCTAGGCCAACTCCACACACACTGATTATTTTTATTATATACATTAGGAAAATCCTGTAGATTTTTTTCTGAAAATATGACTGGCACAACTTGGCAGAATTGCGGCACAAGCATCTCAAAACAATTTTCACTGCTGTAGTAACTTTATTCTAATTTCTTTATTTTTTAGGTGAATTAAAGAGATATTTGCGAAAATTACTACGGCATTACTTTGACGACGAGTAGCACAATTTTTTTAACATAGTGCTCGGCTAACTTATTTTCAATTTTCGTAATTTGTCAGGAAATTTAAAGAATTTAATTGGAAATTTTTACGGCACAAGACAGCACAATTGTAGTATAAATTTTGCTATTCATTCATGAAAAGCAAGTGCAAATGTGCTGGGATATCTTTTTTTAGTTCCGATTTTGCGGGGATTTTCAGAAAAATTCGAAAATTTGTTTTTCTGTCATTTGATTCTAATTTTTCGGAAAGTGCTGGGCTGGCCCATTTTTTCGGTTTTTGAAATATCACGAGAGACACATGGAATTTAGGAAATAATTTAACGGCACAAATCAGTACGAAACTAACGAAATTTAACACAATAGAAAAATTTTAGAAAATTCAAAAATTCTGGGCTAACGTCACATACATGCAAGATGCAAGCATGTCTGAATACGTCTGGTCTAAACGGTGCCCGTTACAGAATTGAGCTAAGCCGTTGTATCCTCGAAAATCGCAATTCATAATCTCACATTGATTGCGTTATGCGCAGCAAGTTAAAAAATATTCATGTTAATTCAAGGTTTTATCCTAATTTCATTTCGAAAACCCATGTTCTTTTTTAATACATTGAGAAAGCTCGGTTTACCCAGCTGAAAAACACGATACTCTATATTATAGGATAATAAATGATAATAATATTCTGAATCACTAAGCCTTCCCTCAGCTCTTAAATCTGCCTCAAATTTGGGAAATCAAAAAATATCGACCTACGTAACCTACATCTAACCTCCAGACTCCTAATTTTAGTATTTTTCTAACTAATTTAGAAATGCATAAAGGGAGCATGTTTCTCAACATTTATCTGAAATACTCAACGAAAATTTGGATGAAACATATATTTTTTTAATACATTGGATAATTTAAAGTGTTATGTAGGCAGTACAATGATGATTTTGTTAGTCTGGCAAAAATGATAATCGATAATTGAAAATTTCCGAAATCTGAATAGTTTCGGAACGGTGAATTGTGGATAAATATTATGTCCTGTGAGCAAGAGTACTTTGAAATAAACGGTGACACGAATCTCGATTACGCCCCAGCTGTAAAATTTTTAACGCTGTATCATAAATGTCCAGTGGGGCTACATTTACATTACATTCTGAATTTGTTTTGAAATATACAGGGTGTCTCAAGAAAGGGATAGTCGCCAAACATATGTATTGCCTTATGAAACACCAGTATTTTAGAGCAGATTTCAGAAGCATGGCAAACATAAGTCTGCGTTCAATTCATGTGCATGAAATTAACCGATCCTGATATATTTCGAAAAAACTCAGTAACTTCGAAATACGTTAATCTGCCGGAATGGAGATTTTGGCAGTAAATACAAGAATAATGTGCATAATTATCATTAAGAACTCTACTAGGTGTTAAAAATTCGGGAATTTTTCCATCTGTACAATATATATTTTTTAAATATAATGGAAAATTTTAAATCCCAGGCCATCTATAAGCATATTTTGTGAATCTGAATTTTGATGTAACGAAATAATTTACTAACATATCATAATATTCAATTTTCGATCGCAACAAAATATGAGAATATTCAATTATTAGACGTTATGAGGAAACTTGATGTTCACTGAGAATACAAAAATTTGAGAAGAGAGTTGAATTATCAAATAATAAAACTCTTGAAAAAAAATTCAGACTATAAAACACTGCAAATACAAAAATTTCAAATGTTCAAGGTGTTCCATATGCGAGAAATTATAAATGAAATGATGGTTTTTTATTAATGTCATCAATGATTCGTCCCATTCAGGACACCCAGTAAAGTTGAAGTTAAGATATATACAGTATTCATCTTCCTCATTCCATCAGGTATTCACAGCCGAAATCTTATTTCACCAAAATCATTTAATTAGAAGTATTCCCCGAGTTTTCTCTAAAATTTACGAAAAATGGAAATATCTCACAGACAGTAAATTTCAAGCACATAGACATGTGACTTCAATCTAATACACGATCATTCTCGCCATGCTTTCTTAATCTGCAGTAAAATACAGAGTTTTCCATGAGAACAAACATATTATAGGTGCCTACCACTTTCTTGAGACACCCTGTATATTTCCAAACACATTGAAAATGCAGCCGCAACGAAGCTCGATGATACTGTGTTGAAAAATATTTCAAAATTTTACTGCTTGAGCGTAATCGAGTTCCACGTCACCGATAAGAACACCATGTAAGTGTCGATAAGTTGAAGGCTCATATTGTAAATTAAATTCTCTCTTAGTACAGTAAAACTCGATGGGATTGTCCTAAATGATAGAAATTCATTAATACCGAAAAAACCTAACGTTCAGTAAATCCTGCAAAATCATGATGCTCTGATATGTAAATATGAATAATTCCCGAAGTAAAATTCGTCTCTTTCTTATAAGGAACCAACTGATTTCCCTATTCAATGTTGTGCAACGGATTTATATTGTTAGAAACTTGAGAAATTGAAAAGAGCCGCTGCCGGTAGTGAAACAGTTTTTCCACCTTGCTGAATAGTCACCGATGCTTGGAATCCAGGGCAACGGATGACAGACAGTGAAAAAAAAAAGAGGAATTGAGGAATGTGCTTTGGTGGAAGCTGTGTCCACTCTCGGAGATCATGCTGCTCAGATTATTCGTTTTAGATTTTTGTAATCAGCGAAGTTCATTAAAAATTACTATTCTGCAGAAGTTTTTGTATAATTTCTGATAATATCTTATGGAATACAAAAATCATGTGCTCCTTCTGATTAATTCAAGTGAAAAATCAATATCTGCGTTATATCAATTCAACATTGTAACACTTTCTGATTATTTTTCACAGTGGCAAGAAATTAAATCAATCTAGTGGTTCAGAAACCTACCTGATTTGTGGAGGTTTTCATGAGAAGAAGCGCTTGAAAGTGAACCAGGTGTGGATATTTCCGCAGCTCCAGAATCTGAAGGACTATGTCCTGCGTCATCATTAATTGAGGGAACTCTAAGGTACCTGGCGACGTCACTCACACCACTATCTAAAGATTTTGTATCAATAACAGTAGAAGAAGCTTTTTCCCACTTGAATGCTGCTTTTACCCGAGTCCACTTCGATACCTTTGAAGATTTTTTCACATTATCAACACACAATGATGCTCGACGTTGATGATCACCCACTTCCATTGTTTCCAGACCAAGAGGTTTATCAGTGGCTGAACAGCTTCTGTTCCGATTTTTCTTCATTATAGAATGTCTCAGAGAATTTTTTTGTTTCATTTGCTGCTTTGGTTCCTGAAGTATTGATTCCAATATAGTTTCTGCAAAGGCTGTATCTTTTTCAAGCTCTGGACACAATTCATCTTCGGGTAAGCTTTCCACTTCTCTATGCATTTTCTGTAGGTTATTTAAATGTTCTAGGTCTCGTATTTTTCTGTGTAGTTTTGCATTTTGAGCTCTCAGCTCGAGCATTTGCTCCATGAGTTTGTATAGTCTCTCCAAATGATCGAATGCATCTTCTGTTATCAATGCAGAAGCTAAATGGGAGGCAGATCTTGAGTAAGAAGGTATTTGCTTTTGCAGTTGATCCAAATATTCGAGGAATTCTTTTTCACAACAGTTTTCATTTTTGTCTGCTCTTGGATCAGGAGGCGGCGTTGGTAGTTTGACATTGTCATATTTTTTTCTCGGTTGCTTTGCATGTTTGATTGGTAGAGGTGGTGTGAATTTCGAATCACCTTTCGAAGTTGATGGAATATTGTCACTCATGATTAATTAAATCATTTCAAAGAATGCTTCCAAGCACTTGATCACATATTTATACATAGTTCTATATTATTTTTTGAGATAACTCCCCATCGAAACAGCTTTCATATATCTTCTTGTAAAAATTCAAACTAGCATGATTGAAACAGATTAGGTGTCGATTGTTTCTTAATATCAATAAGGGAAAATTCCATCGAAAAACTCAGGTGAACTAGTTTATTGGCGATTCGAAACAACAACCTGTTTATTTTTGTCTTCTTTTTGAGTGTCCCACGACTCTGTAAAGTAAGGTATAGAATCTGTTACAAAGTTCACAATCAATAACAATGTACTCACGATCTCTCTGGAAGACAGATCTCCTGTAAGCACAACATGTTTAACCTAACATTTTTGGCAACGAACACACGCCTCGCGTCTGGTAGGAGTAGGAAGAGAGATGTTGGCAATGCATATGTATAGAAGACTGACCTGATGCGCCTCGACGCTAGACGTCGTGATATACTTAGAACGTACTCGATAGAGATCACGGGAGCGGTATAGACCGAAGAAATCAAACGATTGAAAGGATGAATGGAATAACTTCGATTCCACTCATTCTTTTTCGACTGTTGGTCATTTTTCTACACTATATATTTTTAATTTCGATATTCAAAGCGCTTGAACAGTATACATAATTTTGCTTGACCATTCTAGAAGAATGAACGATTGTCATATTCAGAAATAATTATCTGGGTTTTCATAATATCCCGCTACGGTTGATTATTTCAAACTGATATTGTGCTCAACAATTTTCAGTAGGATACCTTGTGTCGAAAAACTATATCACGATTGTCAATCGGCGAATAGTTATCTACTATTGGAACGAATTCGAATAATTTTTTCATGTTTTTTTATAATATATGTATATTGCAAGTCTCAGAAAATCCATTCACAGTTGGTAGGGTCTATGAAAAGGAATGTTAGAACTGTCGCAGGCCTTCGAAATATGATCGAAATCAGGATCAGGAGTACTTTCGCATTTTTATAGGAAGCTATTTGAAAATTGAATCGTCCAGGTTCAAGGTGGATCCACACATTTCCCTGATGAGGCGGGATGAGCAGTAATATGAAGTGAAATTCAGAGAACAAAAATTAATTGAACGATATCAGTATTCATTTCGAGAAAGAAAAAAATCATGTCCAGTGTAGTTGAGATTCTTGCGATCACAGTGAACTGCCGGTATCCGTGATGTTTCAATTTTTCGTTGATAAATTCAATTTTCATTTGAACATATGAACTGCCAAGAAGCAGTTTTTTGTAAGATGTCGAAAAAAACCTTTCTTAAATTTATATATTTATCGTTTTTCAACCGAAAGTGAGCGCAGAAGGAATATACAGGGTGTACCAAGTTCGACGGCCTATTTGGCGTTTCTGGAGAACTGGACATATTTGAAATCTGAAAATTAGGATTATATTATTGTTTGACATTATCTACCGATCTAAAATATTCTCGGAGCCTGATCACTTTCAGTTATACAAGGAGTGAAAAAAAAAATTTCAAAAATTTTTTTTTCTGTTTTTTTGTACACGAATTTGATAGAGTATGCAATTCTGAATACATTCGTACTCAAATCGTTGCATTCGTCGAAATACTTTCCAAAATATCGAGAAAAAACTGAAGAAAAAAGGGGGATAAGTGTATTCGGTATTTTGTGTGTTATTCCTAACCTAGATATCGTAAGCACAAACTGTTTTCACATTTTTGAAGGCGAAGACTGTGGAAATATTGTACAATCTCAGAATTTTGAATAACCCGTCACAGGGTGTTCCAAATGTTGGTTCAAAAATTGCATATATGCAAGAAGATAAATTGGAATAATGTGGGCTTGAATATAAATGGTTAGAACCTATGTCACCTCAGATTTGCGTATGATATAGTGCTAATAACAGATTGTATTGAAAAGGCAAGGGAAATGCTAAGAGAATTGAAAGTTGTTTCACGACGAGTAGGCCTGCGCATGAATTCGACAAAAACAAAGATAACGACCAAGTGGTCTTCAGGACGATACAAACATCCAAGAGACAATGTCCTCTAAATATCTAGGACATGAGGTGCGCATTTCCCGAGACAATCAAAATTGTAAACTCAGCAGAAGAATGGGTCTGGCCTGAGCAGCATTTTGAAAACTGAATCACATTTTCAGATCAGCACTACCAACCAACAAGCTTGAATCTTAAGGTATTTGATCAATGCGTCTTGCCAGTGCACCAACCCTCACAAAAAGCACCGCAAAGAAAATCTGGACAACGCAGTATGCTATGGAAAGATCAATTTTGGGACTACTTTTGAGAGACAGGATAGCAAACAGGGAGATACGAGAGAGAAACAAACTGACAGACGCAGTGGGGAGGATGGCTACACTCAAATGGAACTGGGCAGGGCACGTTGCAAGAATAACGACAGATGGACGAGAAAATTTTGGAGTGGAGACCGTTATATTAGTTCCGATCGTTCTTTTTTTATATTCAAGGCTAGTTTGGATTCGATGATCACTCCCAACAGAGAACTTATTGAGAACAGTCACATCCAGAACCTCTTCCTTTCCATTTGCGACAATGAAGTCTATTTCATTTTTAAAGTTGCCATCAGAACTTATCGAAGTCCATTTTCGTTGAGGTTTTATGTTTTATGGCAAGGAAAGAATTAATCGCATATAGGTTGTTTCGTTGCAGAAAGCATAGGAGTCTATCGTCTCCATCATTTCTTTGTCCAAAACCGTGTTGGAAGTCGGATAGGAAGAGTGGAAGAAGTTCAAGATTTGGGGTAGGATTTGTGATAGGCCATGGTTCCCCTGAGGTATGGACTGTAGGGTTAGCCAAGAGCTCGCATTTGGGCAAGGTCGCCTGACCTTGTAGCAGATCTATCCTTGTCGGGATCACAGATGAGTATCTACCTGCTACCTCTAAAATGCCTATAATACTGATATTTACATCTGTATTCCTACTCTACTGTATCCACAACAAACCTGTTCGGTCTTGCCACCATAAACACGCAAAGTATATTTGAAAAGTATAAAAAGACGATACCAATACCTAGTTTTCCAACCCAGTAAATTGTTTTCATAAGAGTTATACTGAAATTCCGAAGTAGTAATAACAGTCTTTCAGAAAATTTCTTTGATGTAGGAATCCATTTCATTCAAACAAGAACTGCTTTCAACACATCGAATATGGCTGTGCTTACTCAATCCAATAATTTTCTCCGAATTCAAATTCCACAGAATCATTAAAGTTATATGAAAATCCCAATACAAAAAATATATCGGTTTTGAGGTTTACCATATTCTAGTTCTCATACTCTAATTCTGAAGCGAATAATTATGATGAAACGCTACGATGACCTATTTTTCCTATCCATCTGCGTTATATTAAAATTTGTTTATTTTATCGTGCAACTGAAATAAGTTTTCTGTTCGAATATATTGAACTCAATTTTGTTATTGGCTATTCACGATATGCAGAAAATAGCTTTGATCGGGACACTGAATAAAATTTTTACGGAATTTTGTAGCATGACGAAAATCCTCGTATGCCTTGTTTTGATAACTTGTCAGTACGATTCATTTATAAGCAATAAATTCGCTTTAATGTTTATGTTGGCCCGAAGCTGCAAATGAAAATGTAGCGATGATTTATCCGCTGTGAACGGATTTTAGTCAGAGAGGATGTTGAAACCAGAAAGGTTTGCATCGTATTAAAATTAGGTAAGATTTGCTTTTTTGTCCAATTGAAACTGAATGCCAATTGATATGGACGAAGGAACTAAATCAGAAAATATAATTTCCAAATATCACGGGGAATACAGGAATTCTGATCATTTCCTAATGTCAAGTCCTATTCTATCATAGGACGGTTTTTTAGTTCTGGGAGGAAGTAGGTAACCACAACAGCAGCTGAAAGAAAACTCAATATTATTGTCTTTCCTGAAGTTCCACATGAGAATTTCAATATGGAGTTTCTTTATTTCCATAACTTACAGGCACGAGCATAGTAGATGAAGACTGTATAATTATAATTACAGCCTATCGAGTTGTTTGTGCAGATCAAATTTCTCGATAGAAACTTAATTCTTCAGTGACTGGCTTTGTGTGAGCCGAATTGATAAAAAATCTCCAAATTCAATAAGCATGGACTATAAATATGAACATGTTGAGATTTTCAACGTTGGAATATAGCAACTTTTCATAAATTTGCATAATAATTATTCCATAACATTACACCTATATTAATAATCTTCTCTTTTTTATGTTGAAACATAATCTAGTTAATAATCTGAACTACTATACAGGGTGAGTCTTTGACTTGTACATATATTTCAACCCTACATTCTAGAGGTCAAAAGAAATACTTTTGTCGTATATCATTTTTTTCGATTCAGCCTAGATAAAAAGATATAGCCATTTTAACTAAAGTTTTTTCGAGCATTAGATCTACCACGTTACCCTTCGAGAAAATATAGAAGAAATTTAATTCTGTGAATCTTTTGAACAGAGTTGGATTCAGCCAAAGTAACCAGTTTTTCTTATTTCGCTGATATAAATGTGTTTCAATCATGAAATACTCGAAAAATGCACATTTTACAAGATTTCACGGAGAATAGTTATAATTTCCAAAATGGCCAAATATTCATTAATTGGTATTCAACTTACTTTCAAGAGATGGGATATTAGAATTTCTGATATAATCATGTCATGTAATTATATATATAATGACAATTCTCGGAATATGTCTTAGTTTTTGGTCCTGAAAAATATTCTGTTTTCTTGTGTTATAACATGTTTGGTTTATCTATGGGAGATGATTGCCTTTCATTGGGGTCCCGTAGCGGTCTTCAAACATCTGAAGTGCCGAAAAATCATCACCTGGAAGGTCGTATCCGGTTTGAAAAACCCTCACGACCAGAGAGCGGGAATTTGTAGATTTTGAATTTGAATATCGAAGGAATTTCGAAAGACAAGTGTGATTACGTCTCCAACTTAGCTGATGAACATGGAACCGAAGTGATTCTTCTGCAAGAAACCCACACGGCAACAGAAAAAAATCCTCGTGAAAGAGGACAGTTGAAAGTTATGTATTAATTGATTTTTTATAAGATTAGCTTGTTATGTTAAAAAATTATCAGTTTCGTGAATTTCAACAGATTCGGAAGGGGGAAATTGATGGAGCTTTTTCATTTCTTTCAAATTTTGTGACATTTCTGTCATAAATATTTATAAACCTCCGAACATTATTTGGCCAAGAAATCTGAATGTTGATGTTTTTTAAAGTACCAAATGCATTTCTGAAATGCATTTGATTTATTCTGAATAATCGGTTTCTTTTCAGCTCTTGTCTTTTTTCATTTCAGATTAAGAATTGCTAGTCGTTTTGGGAAGAATCTGTCTATCCGAGCCCATCGACGGATAACATGAAGATGATCACACTGATGTCTTTCAAGATTTTCCTGATATTTTATATTTTATGTTATTTTTTTTACGGGGAGACAGTTTTTTTCGGCTAGGTTTTTTCCCTTGGCTGTATATTATCGTATGATACTAGTGATGATAGTATCGTATGATTCTATAGTATCATACGAAGAATGTTATGATACCCCGTTCTTTTTTTACCTCAGCTTAGGTACTTTTTGTTTCAACATTTATTGTATTATTTAAGCTCTCTTTCATAAGAATATATATATATATATATATATATATATATATATATATATATATACCTATATATATATTTATATATTGGTTAAAATGAAAAAAATAAAACATGCGAGTGAAATTTTGAGTTCGCAGAAGATTCGCCACATTCATTGAAACCAACATTCTGAAAATTATTTCATTCGATGGAATCATTCCCGAGATATATTCGAAAATTTCATTTTTTTATGTATTTTCAACAGCCTGTATCTTTCCAAACGAGCCGAATCGGAAAGAATGGTAGGGACAAAAAGTGCTTCTTTTGACCTCAGGAATCTCCATTTTAAATATAAGTACAAGTCAAAGACTCACCTTGTATATATTTTGCTTGTTTGTTGATATGGATTTTTATTGAAACTTTTCATTTGTTCGGAATCAGTTTTGATGTCAACTGGAGTTGGTCGACTCAATAGCTTTTTTTTACGTAAAAATTCCACCTTATTCATATTATTTAGATGTTGGATGTTGGATATGTTTATTGGAAAAAATAACATACATACCTGATATTGTTAATCCCAGAGCTAGATGAGTGAAATTGCATGACATATACCATAAAGTGCAAATAACACAAAATATGAAGTTAGGGTAGAAATTGATGACACCAGCTGCTGCTCCTCTGTAATATATAATAGTATCGATGATGAAGTATTCCGATAATTCAATTTAATTAAAATCTCATTACCTAGCAGCAGTGGGATATGCTTCAACCTCCAATATATCTAGGACTATCTGGGTAACAGAATACCCGATCAGAAATATAGAACATAGTATGCATTCAACATAAAACCCTCCCTGTATCCAATAGCTCAATTGCATATCCCAGTAGGCTATACAGTAAGCACACATCGAACACGTTACCAAGCCAATAACTACAAAAGAATATAATGGGATGGTTTGTTTTTCCCAAGTGGCAATTAATCCTGTTCAAAACTGAAATTACAAAGTCGGTTCGTGAAATTGGGAATATGATTACAAATCTGAGCATGTTATTGATTCTATTTCTGCTGCAGGAAACATAAATCACAGATATTGTTAGTCATGTCTGCCATGCCACGTGCAGAAAATAATAGTTTTGCTCATACCCATGTATAATGAAGAATTCCCACAAAGTTGTCGTTTCAACATTTGACAATTGAATTAGAATTGATTTGGAGTATTCCAGCGAAGGGCCGAACTTTGAATAACATAACAGTGATCAGATTAATTTTAGGTGGAAGATATATTTTGAATCTCGATGATTAAAATTATCTACGTTTTTCAGCAACGAACGAAAAGTTTAAATGAAACTAAAATTTGATGTCATCGAAAAATTCTCCTTTTTGCCAATATTTCGAATATCACTACTATAGTACTGAGAAATCAAATTGATCGGTGAATACACTTCATCAGTAACTCTTAGCAATGGTTTGTTCCAAAACATTTTCTCAAAAGTTATGAAAAACATCCTCTATATATGGCAATAAAAGTGTTCAACATTTTACCCAGAAAGAAAATTATTAAAGAATTCAATAGTTTCAAAAGAGAGATCCATAAATTTATGATAGATTGTGAACCTTATAATTTTAAAGAATATGTAAGCTTCTGTAGTTTATAAATAGAGTATAAGTTTGACCTCTTTCATCTTTGTAGTTGGTGGCTATAATTATTGAAATGAAATATTTACTTACTCACTTATTTCAGCTTTCACTGTTATGGGGCCCACAGACTTCGTGCATTTTCATACGATCGAATCTCCGCGATTGGAATCGTCGTTCCGAAATTATGAAAAAACAAGGTGTGTGGTGAAAACTGTCGTTGGTAATACCTATCGGCACTTGATATTTGGAACGACGATTCGAATCGCGGCGATTCGAACGGATGAAAATGCACGAAGTCTGTGGGCCCCATTACTCAAACAGCAATGTCGCTGAGCTCAGTGGAGTGCAGGAACATTGTCATAAAAGTCCTTTGCAGAACACAACCAAAATTCATAATCACTTTTTTTTTTAACTAGCGCATGCTCTGCTCTACTGGCAGATTTCAGAAACAGCTCGAAGAAGCGAAATATGGTCGGAAGCATTAATTAAATGAATGAAAATTTCCAATTATTCATAATTCTAGCAGAGAAAGCATCATTTCTGTCAGGAGGCGACAGTGAACTATAAATTGATCTGCCTTGAATCACATGTCTAATCGAAATATCTCCAGATACAAAAGGAAGAAAATACCAATGACCCCAAATTGCAGAATAAAGACCTTATTCTCCTGTTTTTTCAATAATTATTACCTAATGTGAAGATTCTCCCAATTCTGTCAACTATGATGTATGCTATTACTTGTCCGATTAGTATATTCAAGGCCAATAAAATGAAGATAATGAAGAGCATCATATCTACTTCCATTACACATTTCTGACCAACAGGTGGGTAGAGATGCAACAGCTCATGTCCAATGACTTCACACGTTTCATTTTGAACCATCAGAGTCTTACTCAGCATCAGATGAACGGGAACAAGTCTGTGAAAAATTTTATGATATATCATATAAAAATATACAAATACAAGTAACTACTATACAAGCTCTATGATGAACTTTAACAGATGATAAATACTCTCAGCATATCTCTCATGTAGAAATGAAATCTCATCAACAAATACTTGAAAGACTTCAAGATGCAGCAAATCAAATAACTAGCCAACCAAATCTGATTAACCCAAATAGACCTGAAATTTTTTTTCTTTCATTTCAATGAGAAATGTGTCAGATTATGGTTTAAATGGGGCCTTTTCATATTTTTCATCTTGATGTGTTCTTATTTTTCACGAAAAGTTGAAATTTGTGGTGTTCTTTTAAAGGAACTGTAGGTTTTTGAGCGACTAAGATTCATTCTATGAAAAATGAACATTGAATTATAATATGTCATAATTATAGAAGCAATTTTTCGGATGTTATGCTATTTTATATTTAATACTTATAAAATATTAGTTTTTATGCCACACTTCACAATTTTTTTATTTTATTCTGGTAAACAATCAGGTGGTCTACTCTGACCTATCTTGAAGATTGGTGTAAACTCTTTGATTGCTTAAAAGGTCCTGTTTTTGTTGTTTTTCTATTAGTTTCCAGCAATCTTGTTACGATGACAGCTAGTCTAGTTTGTTACCATTTCTGCGTATTGAACAATCATGTCAAAGCAGTGTGCAAGAAGTGGGAAATACAATTTTTGTCCTTGTCGAAATACGATTCTAACTCATGTTTTTACGGGATCAGTCAACGCCCCCCATATATTCTAATGTTGCATGAGTTTTGGTTGGTCAATGATATTTTTTTTCTCAAGGTGAATATATTATTACTTTGTTTGCGGCATGGAAATACGAATGAGAAATTAGTAGGCGCATAAGCAACATTATTGTTATTTCACTTACAGAAAACTATTGAATTATGTGCAGAAGAAAATTTTGCTATCAGGTGGTTCTGAGATCATATCCAGATTATCTGCATGATGTAGTATCTCATGCAGAGTCAGTTTATTTTTCAATAGTTATAACAATATATTCAGGTAATATAGTAGGTGATAATCCTACCGTTCCGTTAAAAGAACGCCTTCATTTATGTAGAAAAACTCAGGATTTGAAATCATGGAGAAGATGAATTCGCCTCTAATATTATTCATCCGACCATAGATATAATTATTTTATTCGCAAAAGCGATGAAATAAATACATATGAAAAAATACACCACCAGAAAAAAAGAGGTATTGCAACAATTGATATATTTATGAAGTCAACATGGCTTTAAAGTGAATTTGAATACTGAAGCACTTTGTAGGTTATATTCAGTGTTGAAGAAAGCATTAATTTATGTGTTTCTATTGACGCCTTCTTTGTTTCTTTATTTTGAGCGTGAATAGAAAACTTTTAGATAGGTGTTCTTTATACGGAACGGTAGGTCTATTTGGGTTAAAAAAGTACCGGCATCATAATTTCGACGATGTAAGGCAATGCAATAAAGGCAATTTTCTTTATTTTCATTTATCAATTTTTTTTGTCTGAATAAAATTATTCAGTTTTTAAATTAAGGGTCGCTCAAATTTATTTCTATAGTTGCAGGACTTTTATTCAAGCGAATCTTTAGTAAGGGCCACTTAAGTTTTTCTCTCTAATAATATTCATTTCGCGCAACTTCCCCCTTGTTATATGAAGCCATTGCATTGGCTGGCCGGTTGACGATGATGGTTGCCATTTCATTAACTTTTTTCGAGAACAAGTTATGTATTTCATGAAATTATGTCAATAGCATTTCACTTCACATTTTAATAAATTCTCCTTTTTTCTTTAATTGCTGATAGGTTCAATTTCTTTTTCACATTTTAACGCATAGCATTTTCATTTCAATATCTATCATTTCCACTTTACTTAATCAGGGGATAAAAAGTTTCAGAATTTTTTCCTCCAAAAAATATGGTATCTTAATATATAAAACTAAGTCGGCCATATTGTTGGTTACACCATTTATAACTCAAGTTTGGATGAACTATTTGTTATGAAAGATTTTTTGTTAGATTCTTCTACGGCGGGGTTAACATAAAATACCATAAAACCCTGAAAATTTTGATGAAATGGAAAAAAAATAGGAAATAATTTTGTTTCTTGCGAATAACGCCAGTAGATGTCGCTACGGTTATTAGCATTTTCGCTAAAGTATTTTACTTGATATTAATTCGGTGAACAACATTTTCTAATAATATGAACGCATCTGAGTCCATGTGCTACTACTTATACCTTTCATTTTTGAAACATAGATGAATTCAAAATAGTAATCATCGAAATAAATACCATTTTAAATTCCGAGGCTCAGAGATCTGTTATCATAAGGTTGGAGAAATGATATTAGATTTTTTCACTGAGATGAGAGATATACCGGTTTTGGCTTCGTTTGGCCTCATCAGTATCACATACACCTCAGGGACAAAATCTTCATAAAAAACTCTGATGTTTGAAGCAATTAGTTAGGAAGTACTGAGCAAAATATTACAAAGTAGTGACATCCAATTGCGTCAAAATGAAGTTTCACATCTCCAATGACATGCGAAAAAAGAACTCTGTACATCCTCTTTCACTCAATGAGATTTTAGCAGTGGCCCTAAATCAGGGCTACTTCACTGGTGTCAGTTATCCCTAGAAACTAGTCCTACTCTTTCTGCAGAGGGCCTTATCCACCCTTTTTCCGAGGTGGAGAGAGCCAAATTTTGTTGTTGGGTTGACGTAAAGCCGCCCTCATCGTCAACCCCCTTAACATCTCGACAACCCCGTATGGACAAAGTCACTTTTATTAAAAAAGGACAAAGATCATATAGGGGTGTCTATTACAGAACATTAGAGGTTTGTTTTCTTTTCATTGGAAGGATTAACGAGCAGGCAACTCTTCCGATAACGGTTTATTTTTATACTAGCTTAAACCCGCGGCTCCGCTCTCGTATTATTTCACTTTAAAACGGTGCCGTGCACTATATTATGCGGTTTTCTGTTCGGTGCCAAAATATGCAAATTCTGTGCATCAGATACACGTGAGCAAGCAACATAAAGCTGACCGTGAGAGAAACACGGTTTTTTCAAACGTACCCCAGCTACTTTCAATGTTTGCCCTTGTGCTTTATTTTTAGTCATGCCAAAACTGACTTTGATAGGAGATTGCAGTCTCTTGAACTGGACCGGGAGATCGGTTGGTATAATCGGAATGCGAGGGATAACTGTCACCCTTGCCAACTCCTGTTAAAATAGTAGCACCAATAATATTTCGACCTAGCTGTGTCACTCTCAACCTGATCCTATTGCATAGCCTAGGTGACATTAAATTACGCATTAGCAAAACTGGCACCCCCAACTTGAGTTGTATCTTATGTGATAGCACACCAGACAATTCTAGAGAATTCAGGAACTCTACAGGATATGAAGTAGTGTGCTCCGTGTCTAAAACTGTATCTATGGAAAGATATTCTGATACTTCCCCTGACACTTCTTTCAAAATTCTAAAGTTGATATTATTTACTGTCTTGTTTTTTGGAGCTAAAATTGAACTCTGACATAACCATTGATTATCTTTCTTATTGGGCTGCAGATCAGGATACACATCTTATCAGATCCGTATCATTTTGAACCAGATGACAGTATTCTGTAGTAAGTGATACGAACTCATCAGCGTCTTTATCCAAACGACCATCTTCTATTTTAATGAGGTTATCTGCATAGTGTCCTGTAAGATCATCATTGTAGAGATGAACTCTCATATTTGTTTTCAAGCACAATTTTTCCACATCCTTCCACAATATATTGACGACTTCAAGCAAGCTTTAATTTCGTCTGCAGGTGTGCCCTTACGAATTACTGGTAAAGTTTGTCGGAAGTCTCCAGCTAGTATTACAACCATTCCTCCCATGATCTGCGAACTATTTCTCAAGTCCTTCAAAGTTCTGTTGAGAGCTTCTATAGCTTTTTTATGGGCCATTGTACTCTCGTCCCAGACCAGCAATTTGCATTGCTGGAGCATTTTACCTCGATCACTATTATTCGTAAAATTACAGATAGGGTTCTCCTCTTGGGTGAGATTCAGTGGCAATTTCAAAGCACAATGTGCTGTCCGACCTCCGTCTAGTAATGTGGCCGCTATACCAGAGAAAGCTAATGCTAGGGCTATTTCATGATCTTTTCTGATTTGAGCTAGCAAAAGATTCAATAAAAAAGTTTTATCTGTACCCCCCGGCGCGTCCAGAAAGAATAATGTAACCATTTCCTGATTCCACTTGCTGCAATACTTTGTCGAAAATTAGTCTTTGTTCTGGCAGTAACCTAGGCACTAATTCGTCGACCTTTTGCTGTAATGCTTCAAAATCATAATTCGATTCCCGAATAATTTCATCATTTCTATCGATAGTGTTCGTTCGAGGAGGGCTCACCATACCAAAATCATCAAGTTTTTTCCCGACTATAGCTGATACCTTGTCCTCAATTATTGCAAGGATTTTATTATAAATAAGTTCATTGAACGTCATATTTTCATGAACTTGCTGTAGCTCGTGCAGAATGTCCTCAGCCATGTATTCCTTGTACTTATCCCACAGCTTTTGGGGATTTGAGAGACCGCAAGATGATATGAGGGTTGCGAATAGTTCTCTTATTGTAGCAGATGATTGATACTGCACAGCTTCCTCCAGAGTATTGTCCCTGTGATTATCAGTGTCTAATAGATTTAAAAGTTCGCATGCTTCTCTATACGTTAGACATTCCTCACCACGTACAGTTTTGAGGAATCGAACATTTTCCATTGTTCATGCAAGGTGATGACGGGTTTAATATACCTACCACATGGACCGTGTACCGTATTCCGGACAATTGTATCATATTACTCTTTGTCTTGGTCTGGATCTGGAATCTCGGCATCATATCGTCTGTTTGATTGGATTGTAGCTTCTACTTGAGTCAAAATAAAATATGTACAGGGTGATTCACTTATCTTGGTAACCCCAATTTTCTCGAAAAGGTCAAAATATTTTTCAATTCTGTGAATGGCGTTTTGAACAAGTCGATGTCGACTTGAGATACGCATAAAAATCTGCGGAATAAATTAAGACGCCAGGCGTCGCGGCGCTATCAAAATTTCTTTCTCCAAGGACATACCTTTTTTATCATGTCGTTCGAAAGATAATTTCATTCAGAACTTCTTTTTCGAATACAATTTTTATTCATTCCTAACCGTCAGCGATCTGCAGCGTGTTTTATGTTAATTCTTTTTCATTTATTTCTTTCTGTATTGTGGTAGTATGCCTTAATTTGGAGCCATAGATATGATTTTTGCCTTGAATTCAAGAAGGCTATCTTTCTAAATAATCTGCCTCTTCAAATAAGATCCAATATGTGGATATAGCAAGATGGGGCCCCATGTCACAACGCTGTCATTGTGGAGAGATATTTGGATCAAGAATTCGAAAATAAATGGACCCTTATATTTTGACCAAAGTAACTTATAATGAAACATTGAATTTCTCCGAAAATCTTTCCCTTCGTGATAACATTCATTAATTTTTGAACTTTCAAACGAAACACTCTGGCCACTAAATCATGTCTATCTGTAGCCTTCTGGCCAGGCATTAAGTGATAAGTGATTTCTTCCCAAGAGGGGTTACAGGTAAAGGTAACGAAAATATCAGGTCTGTCGAAATTGCGTACATAAGCAAATGCGTCTTGTGTATACTCGTGAAGATATCCTGGACTATTAATAAAAGAAGGAAGAATAACAATCTTTCCGAAATCGCGGGGGTTCACATGTGCGTTACTATTGACAGCATCTTGTAAATGTATGTAATTGTCGACTCGAAGCTTACTCTGATTCAAAGAGATATAACGAAGCCGCTCACTCTCTATTTTAACATACATATCGACCAGAAATTGATGGAAAATCATATCCTTCTTGTCCCTTACTATAGATCAGGGGGTGCTGTAAAGCATCATAGAATTTATGGGTGTCAGCAACTCTGGTCAAAGAATTATCATGTCTTCGTAAAACTATGTCTCGTGCAGAGGATTGGTCACCAGTCACCACTGAAACTATTTTATTAATTAAAGGATTAATGCTTCCCACGTGGTGTCCGATCAGCATGAATGACTATCTTATAATCCTCGGAACTTGGTAAGTTCTCCAGAGCAGTTTTGAAAGTATTTATCAGAATGTTATGCTGGTGCAACATTCTCTGTATTTTCAAAACAATTCCGTTTTCTACTCCTGGAATGACTTCACAACGTCGTTGTACTTCAATTTCTTCTTCACCCATGAAATAAACTTGAAGGAATTTATTTTGTTCATTATCAGATGGAAGGAGTGACCCTATTCTGTGATAAATCTGCCCTTGAACTCTGAAAGTTGGTGAAAATCCAGGTATAATAATTTCTTTGTCTACTCCGAAAGAAGTCATTTGAAAACAGGAATTGTACCTTCTTTAGAAAGCGTCGCGACTCGACAGTATCATGTGAAAGAAGAGTTTTTAAGAGGCACTTCTGGCTCCTCAAATATAGGAATTGAAACTTTTCCATTAGAACAACACATATCTGCAGTTTCATCTTTCCATTTCAATGCATCACAGAACTGACATGCCTTGTCCATCCGACCAATCGTTATGAAACGATTGGATTTATAGTCAATCCAAGAATCGTAATTGAATGCTCCATTATTGAATACGGACCAATTATTTCTCTGGAATGTTCGTCGACGTTCCATTCGTATTTCTGCATTTGCAATTCTCCGCAACTGGGTCTGTTCTTGCGTTCCGAATGCTCTCGAAAGAGATTGTCGTTCTGCGTTTCCCACCTGAGGAAATCTCATTTGAACGTTTCTGAAGCTCTTGTGAGTGACTGACGCTCAGCTTGTTCTTCTAAACGACGCTGCGTTTGTTCAGGTGTTTCTGAAGCTCTTGAGAGTGACTGACGCTCAGCTTGTTCTAGATTAAAATTCTTCCGGAGACTCTTGCGATCGAGCAAATCTTTTCCTTCGTGCTTGTGATGATTGCCTTCCAAAATCCGACGTACGTTAAGGAGGTATTATAAAAGAATAATGAAGATTTAAAAAGAAATATTCAAGAAAAATAATGAGCAACAGAAAATAAAAATAACGCACAACCTAAAATAAAATGAAAAAGTAATTACGATAAATATTCAACAATAATAAAAATAAAAAAAATAATAAATATATCTCTCGATAAGAAAAACTAAAAACGAACCCAAGTTATGAAAATATTGGCGGAACCTTTCCTCTTATACATATTCGACGTTCTCAAGATCTTAGTTCAAATCCAAATGATTGTAGTTTAGAGATGAGCGATATTTCACTACCGGTTACTCACGGTGATTTTTAAATCGCCGATCACTGCGGTGATCGAATTCCTAAAAACATGGTGATTGTGATTTGTCGGTGATTTTCACGTTGGTTCTTTCCGTCAGTGATTGTGATTGCGATCACGTTAGAAACTCAAATACTACGATGGTGATTTTTGGAAGGGGATCACTTACGAGAGTTATGATTCAAGTTCATGCTGTTCTTATTGTCGGTGATTTTCACGTTGGTTCTTTCCGTTAGTGATTGGGATAGCGATCGCGTTATAATGTTAGATACTCGCATACTACGATGGTGATTTTTGGAAGGGGATCACTTACGAGAGTTATGAATGTTATGATTCAAGTTCATGCTGTTTTTATTGTCGGTGATTGTTACGTTGGTCATTTCTGTCTTGGTATTGCGTTCGCGTTAGAATGTTAGATACTCGGATATTAGGTTTGATATCGCGATTTCAGAGGAATCTTAATGCCGAACAAGTAAAATAAGATTCAAAAAGGGATCGATTTTCTCGAAAAAAAAGTTTTTATGTAACATCCAGAGTTCCGATAATCCCAATTTTATGTGAGTTGTGAGGTTATTCTCAGAATTTTTTTAAGGCTCACGCTCAGTTGTAGGAACGTCCATTATACTTTAATAATTTTTAAAATTTCAATACAACATTGAAGAGGAAATTCTATCGACAGTAGCCAAGGAATCGTTGTTGCATGGAGAATTGAAATTTTAATGAATAATTAAATTATACATTTCTAAAACTGTGTCCTAAATGCACTTTTCACTTTTCATAGTGATTTCACTATTTTTGTTAATTTTTACAACTTGGTATTCTCATACAGATATGAACTTCAAGACATTCTCTTAATGAACAACTTTCCAAAATGTTTAATTCAGAATTTGTATTCACTTGTAGTTAGTCAAATCCAACTAATAACCCTACTTTCTCGAAATCACCGGTGATCATGATCACCGTAAAAAAGAAGGGTGATTGACACATCACAATCACGAATCACGACGTGATTCTGAAATCACCGATTGGCTCATCTCTATTGTAGTTCATCGCGACCGGGCTTTTATAACCTCGTATCGTAGGATAGAGAGTCGCGTGAAATACATATATATATATATATATATATATATATATATACATATATATATATATATATATATATATATATTTTTTTTCCCACCGATTTCCGGGTTATCATGCGGCTACCGGACTCTCAGTTGTCAAGGTAGTCGAATCGCTATTGATCCTGCAAACACTTTCGGACTATACGAACGGTGTTCAGAAGTACCTGCTTTTGCGCCTGTGAGATTATCGCCTGATCCAGGCCTAGTTTTCGCGTATTTTCAATAAGGTGTTCCTCTATCAATCCATTGGTCGACATAATCAGTGGCAAGATAGTTATGCCCTTTAAGCTGTGGATCTCTCGAAGCTGAAATGCTAGATCGGTGTACTTGCTTATCTTTTCCGAGTAAGCTCTGGATATATTGTCGTCCGCCGGGATGGTCACATCAAGCAGGAAACAAGTCTTCTGCTCCAGATCAAACCATGCGATATCGGGCCGATTGTGTGCCACTCCGCCATCTATGACCATTGTGGAATCCCAGTATAATTTGTATCGACTGCTTTGCAGCAGTGTTTTTGGCTGATATCCGAAATGTTCCTGTTCGCTGTGAAGTAGGCCCAGTTTGAGAGCCAAGTGCTGGTGGTATATTTTGGCCATTGCATTGTGTCTGTCCAAATAGTCTCTGCGGGCCAACACCGAGCACGACGAAGTAAGGTGCTGAATTGATTCAGGAGCTTGGAAACATCTTCTGCATCTGTCAGAGGGAATATCTTGTTTGGCTATGTGCTTTAGGTACATTCTAGTTGGCATCACCTGATCTTGTATTGCTATTAGCCTTCCCTCTGTCTGTGGGAAAAGGTATCCAGCACGTAAGTATGACAGTGATTCTACTCTATTAACATTTCCACTTTCTAGAAGAGAAGCATATCTACCGTGTAGAGGCTTGGATTTCCACTCTTCGATTCACTCTACAGTCGTGCGTCCGGCCACTTGATCACCCCGAACAGACAGCCGAAGAGCCGAATAGTTTTCGTCAGCCCGGCATATCGCCTGCAGGAGAGGTGAGTCATTCTCATGAAAATAGTTCTTCAAGGAATTAATATGTTGGTCGTGGGTAGCTTCCAAGTTAAGTAATCCTCTCCCTCCTTGTTGCCTCCCAAGGTATAGCCTGATATATATATATATATATATATATATCAGCACCTCAGAGGTAAAGTGTGTTAAGTCACATTTTTTCAGACACGAACTTTCTACAATATTGGATTCACATTAGTAAATTCTAGCTAGTGGAACACATTTTTGACTAACTGGGTATATCAAGTCACCAAATAATGACAGTAAACATTCTTTGAAACAATAATGTAACTGAAAAATCTCTGTTTTGTCTAATTTTGATATTGTGACTCAACACACTTTACCTCTGGGGTGCTGATATATAATAGACCTATATTGTGAATGTCAGTGGTAGACGCACTGAAAATTGAAGCCAGAATGACGCGGAGGGATAAGCAGTTCCGCGCATGCGCAGAATTTGAACGGTCAAGATGGCCGCTGAAAATTATATTTTGTCATCGACAGAAACATAACCTCAGATTTGGATTAAAGATTACCTTTGGGACATTTGATTAGACTACATTAATTTCGGTTCGTTACAGTTTGTTTAATTACTTTTGAAGGTTTATGAGAGTGCAGTTCAGGCTGGGTTGGTCATTATATATTAATCCAATCAATGATCTGAGAATCTACATGAAGATTCACGTTTTCATTGGCTAAGTAGCGAGTGGAAATTGAATTCCAAGAAAAAACTGTTGTTCTCTCTGTTATAATATATAGAATCAGTAGTTTAAAATTCTACTTATTGACTGAATGTACGAACCTATATTATGTATATCAATTTGTTGTAGGTAATTCAATGTTTTCATAATTTTATTGAAAATTCTGGACCCCTGGGTTTTTCATCCCATCATTCATTTTATGAAGAAGCTTTAGTAACTTACCTATATCCTACCTAATGGAAATTTTGCATATTCATGAAGCATTAAAACTCCAATTTCAAATGTTTTTTATTTTTAGTTATCATAAACATGTTGTTATGTATATTACACTTCCAGTAAGATAATTATTCAAGATTTACAATATGAAAATCAAATGTTGGGAAAACTGTGAACCGATTATATAAATCATACCATAAATTATTTTCTAAGGCTGAAACTTCTCACCTATGTAAGGTGATTCCTTCTGAAGTTTTCCTTCCACATACGGAAGACGATCTTTAACCTCTCACATTCTGAAAATAAACCAAAAAAATTATTAAACCGTAAAAATACCGACCTTATTATTCATCAAGTACTTACTAAAGACAGTAAAAGTAATATCACTTTGAAAAATACTTATTCAAGAAAAAACCAAGCGAGAGTAATACGTATTATAAAATATATTATAAAACTGTGATTCGTTTCAACTTTCGAATTGACATTTGAAATTAAACAATTCGGATTTCTGAACGGGCATTCGGTTGAACTCGTTTTGCGCATGCGCAGATCGGACTATCCCTCCGCGTCTGAAATCAAAGCCTAACTATGTTGACTTCAACATTTTTATCACATTCACAATAAAGGTTTATTATGGAAGTACATCACCAAGCCATCGAGCGGCAATTTAATAATTTCGTGCTCAAATTTATATTCGGTCAACCTGCTGTAACTTTTGAAGTATCCATTAGAAAACTATGCTGTAGAAAGCATTTTTCATCTGGAGTAAATGCCGCAGATAACAGTCACATTCATTTTTATATGAATTCATTCCATGCCAGTAAAAAACCCCTTCAAATTGAACATGATTTTGGATTGAATTGAAAATGTTAAAAATGGTTATCGTGGGTTGTTTTCGGCAGACATATGCCGTCGCGGACTTTTTCATAGAACTTTTTGAGCACTACAAAATTGTCTTTGACCGTGTTCCTCTATCTCTTGAAGTTTACGCAGCGTCGGCCGTGAAAGCCTGAAAGTACCGTGTTAATTGCCGACTTTTTCATACAAAATCGATATTTTTTCTTATTTCTTCGGTATATAGGGATGAACCGTACATGAAAACCTCCCAAAAAAAATTCTCTACAATATAGTGAAAGTTTCATCTTGTTCTTGAGTCCATAGAGGACAAACAAACACACAAACAAACACACGGACATTCACATTTATATTACAATATTAAGTATGGACTAGTATGGATAAAGCCAACTTTTACTCTTTTCAAAAACTAATACAGAAGCGTCTTCCAATAATCAATTTCAGCAATCAACGTGTCTAAAATTATATAGGTAACTGACGAGGCTTCACAACATTTCAAAAATAGATTTAACTATGTGAGCCTATTTTTCTACAAACAAGATTGCAATGCAGATGCTGAGATATCTTATGGAAAAGGACCGTGCGAAGGGCTTGGAGGAAACCTCAACCTATTCGAGTTGAGAATGGAATATCCTTCTTCGATCTGATGAAAGTGAGAGATGATCAGGGCATTACAACGGATTGGTACATAAAAAGCATTTGCTCGAATACTATAATCAATTATCATAGCAACCACAACATTCAGCAAAAAACTAATATAGTCAATAATCTACTTGGTAGGGTTATAAGACTTTGCAGTGAAATATATAGAGAAAAAACCTCATAAACGTTAGAAAATTCTGAAAGATAACAACTATCCAGGCAAGTTTGTTACTAAAATCATTATAGAAAGATTTTTAATGATTGTTATAACGTTAGCTCCTAGAAACCTGAATATACCACAATACAAAGAAGAAACTTTTTCAAATTCTCATTCATACGGAACGGACATACAAAATTGGCAAGATCTTTGGTGAATTTGACTGTGCTTGCGCATTTTATAACATCTCGTGGAAGATTCTTTGCGAAAATCAAGGAAAAAATTCTAACAAAGTGGCAATCGGAGGTAGTGTATCAGATCCCATGTTTGAATTGTGATAAGAGGTATATTGGACAGACTGGACAACACCTTAGGGAGAAACTCAAACAATAAAATATGATCTGAAAAACATACATACAAAAAACGAGACAAGACAGCACTTACATCACATGTTCCATCTTGGCCCACTAATGTCTTGCAAACCCATATCTTTTAGCTATAAATTTTTGACACTTCCATATATATATATATATATAGATATATACAGGGTGTTTCCTTAACATGCGGCAAAAATTCAGGGGGCTGTTCCTTGGACTATTCTAAGAATATTTTGTCCTTTGATGATTTTTGAAAAACCTCTTTGTTTCGAAGATACAGGGCAAACAAAATTTTAGATAATAACATTTTATTATGAAAAATTACATGAAAATTTAACTTAACCTACAAAAACTGTTGAAAATGACCACCTCCAGCCAGCATACAAGCATCCAATCTTCTCCTCATTGACTGCCGAACCCTTTCAAAAACACCAGGATCATTTCTTATCAAGTTACACCCAGCAATGATCCGATTTCGTTTAATCTGTATTTCTTTACCATCTGAACTTATCAATTTTAAGTCAAAAAACTGGCCGTTTTTTATAGTTGTCAAACACATTTAAAAATAAATTGTACCTACTTAGTAAACACAGTGCGGTACGCATTTTTATTTATACTATTATCAATTTTAAAAATATAAAAAATGTTGTTCGCCCTGTATCTTCGAAACAAAGAGGTTTTTCCAAAAACATCAAAGGACAAAATATTCTTAGAATAGTCCAAGTAACAGCTCCCTGAATTTTTGCCGCATGTTTAGGAAACACCCTGTATATATATATATATATATATATATATATATATATATATATATATATATATATATATATGTATAAATGTCTTATATATGTTAAAGAAAATGAATATGTCAAGGTTACTGGTTTTCACGATTACGACACCAGGAATTCTGAAACTCTGAATGATCCGATTCATAAGACCTCTAAATTTGAAAAGTCACCCTGTTACCAGAGCATAAAATTATTCAATCATCTGCCTATGGCAGTGAGATCATTAGAAATTCGGAGTTTCAGATGTGCGGTGAAACAGTATTCACTGAAAATTTCAATATCTCATAACGTTTGAACCAACTGGTATATTCAGTTGATACTTGGAACGTATGATAAACTGCCACAGGTCGATCGATTAATATTTAAATTATCAAAAAATTACTAGTCCGTATTTGAAAAATTTGGGACTTCTTCCAAACTGAGATTCAACACCCTGTATATTGGAATTTTGGTATTTGATTCTGATATTCGAAAGGGGCGGAAAATTTTCTATGGGGTTTATAGATTTTATTGTCCCGCACGTGATTTTGCTCAAAGAAAGCTTCAGGAAAAGATCCAATTTGATGTTGGAATTCCAATATTTCCGTGCAAAACTGGTTCATTGCAATCAAATTGAAAAAATTCCATCTCGAACTTATAAAATATTTGCATTTTTCAATATTCTATTAGATTAAAAAAAGGTTTGATTGAGAGAAATTTAATTTTATGTATTGTATCCCACAAGGGTTGTTTCGAGTAGACTAAGACAATTTCTACAAAATAAATTTTGACAACTGGTATCTTCAATATGTGGATTTCGCATGAATGGACTGAAGAGGATCCGCATGTGATCACGCATAGAATAACCCAATTTTCAACAAACGTACGTTCGGGCGTTTATAAAAATCGATTGATTAGACTGCACGTCCTATCAAGACTGCTTACTGGTGATCTTTACTAAGTTTTCCTTCAAAATCATCTACCTATATTACTCGAAGGTATGCACATTGCGGGAATACATTTTCAGTATGATGAAGCTCCGCCCCATTTCAGAGTGATGTTCAGATATTTCTGAGATTATTACTTTCTAAATCTGTCGATAGGCAGAGGTAGAGGTGGACTGCTTTCCTGGTCTGCTAGATCACCAGATTTCAATCCTGTTGATTATTTCATTCGGAGTTATTTGAGATATTTAGGAAATTCACCTAAAAAAAGAAGTGAGGAGATATCGAAGTCGCCTCTTATGAAATACGTTAAAATCCAGGCATGATCACAAAAGTATCAGACATATTTTGAAGCGGAAAAGTATGTGTATTGACAAAAACGGTGTTTCTTTCGAAAACATTCTGTAACTCATGTTGAGTGTTCATCGTTGTTGACTTCAAATGAATTTTTCTCAATCAATAATGTTCTTCCGAAAATACATTGAAATATTCCTCAGAATATTATGAAATACGAATGTGGAATTAGTAGGAGGAAAAAAATTCAATTTGATCCAAATGTATGATTTTTTTGAGAATTCAGTGGAATTTCAATATTCAATTGAATCTCACCTTGAAGCTTTCTTTGGGATGCTCTTTCCAAATATCTCAATCAAATTCCAAACTTCCAATATACAGGGTGTTGAATCTCAGTTTGGAAGCAGTTCCATATTTTTCAAATACGGACCTGGAATTTTTCAGGAATTTAAACGTGAATCGATAAACCTGTTGAAGGTTATGATACGTATCACCTGAATATACTGGTTCGTTCAAAAGTTATTACCAATTGAAATTTTTGGTGAATAAATGAACCACCCTGTATCTCGGTTATGGAATTGATTAGACCTATCATATATTGGTTTTTTGGACTCGCCTAGGGTAGCTCTAGCTGTAAATTAGAAAAAATAATACTGTTAATTTCAGGGATGATGTTAAAAACTTGAGTAGCTTATATGACTGCTTACTAGATATAACCTAGGATTATTCTTAATAATAGAGAAAAAACATTTTTAAAGATTGATTATTTCACAGAATTATACATAGAACCCTACAGTATAGTCCAATTGATCACTTTTTACATTTTGTTTAGGGATTGATTCCTCGATTTTATACCTATGTCACTCAAAAATCTGTTGTCACATTCATAATATTCTGTGTATATTTTATGTCTATTCTATGTACTTGTTTAACATAAACATATGAAAATTGTCATGTGTTACCGGCTAATGTTTGATATGTGGTTTTTAAATCTAACTATTATTTCCAAGATAGCTCCGTTATCGAAAATTCCGAGGGGTATAACTATGAAAAATTCACTCTTATTTGTATAACATGTCTTCTACCATTTTATAATTTTATCCTTGAAAAAGGAACGGTGTTGTTCCGAGAAGTTGGTTTGAAGAAATTCGTTTTGGAGAATTCAATGGTCCAGTTCCTGGAATTGTTTTATTTTATCGTATTATAATAAGTTACTACCTTTAATATTTCATGAGAAAAATAAAAACTTTTTACTGGTTCTATCTCTATACCATGAAAATATGTTTTGTATTATGTGACTTTTGTCCGTGATTTAATATTTTTCTAACCCACTTTGAAACATTGTTATTGCAGTTTTTCATGAAATGATAATATTAGATTCAAATTTTTCATGAAAAAGTGCCTGTAGAATATTACAATCAATTTCGAATTGAAGCAAGCGAGTAGTAGGTACCGACATCAAAATTAAAAATTGAAATTTCTTAATTTTTATACATACCTCAAAATTTAGAAATGATAATAATAATAATAATAATATTTATTTGCCATCAAAAAATGAAAATTTCGGATTACATGGCTCGTCAATATCATAAGAAATAAATACAACAAACAATCTAAAAGAAAAACAAACAAAAAATCACATGTAATTGACTAACATCTTAATATCAATGGTAAACGTCCTCATAAACCTATCACATATCGCCGTCAAGAAACTCGTCGACGGAATAAATAGTTCTCTGCAAGAGAAGACTCTTCATTTTCCTTGTGAATCTTTCGTAAGGTAAGTCCTTCAGGTACGTAGGGATTTTATTGTAAAATATCAAACACCAGTAATTCACTGCAGTTTGTGTAGCCTTCAGTCTATGGTACTCCACCACCAAGTCATTCCTGTTTCTTGTGTTGTATTGATGATAATCGCTATTCCGTGCAAACTTTTCTTTATTTCGATGGACGTACCTTAGGCACTCCAATATGTATACGGACGTCATGGTAAGTATTCCCTCTCTTTTAAAATATTCTCGACAACTGGTTGTTCTGGATATGTCACATATAATTCTCACGGCTTCTTTCTGTTTCAGAAGAATTTTTTGAAGTCCGGGGCTATGGCCCCACAAAAGGATACCATAAGATGCAATTGAGTGAAAATTGGCATAGTATGCCAATTTGCAAATATCCGATGTTCCAACTGCTTTCATTCTTCTTATAGTGAACAGAGCCGTGGATAATTTGCCAGTCAAAGTTGTTATATGTCCATTCCAGCTGAGGTTATCCTGAACAATAATCCCCAACAGATTCAGAGCTCGCGCTTCGTGGCCATTCAAAACAAATTTCAATTTCTGAGTTTTTGACGTATTCAACTTCAGGCCGTTTGCACTAAACCAGACCTCCGCTGACCTCAAGGATGCCTCCGACTGCCCTCCCAAGCTGTCATGGGTTGGTGCCGTGTTCAGAATACTGGTATCGTCGGCATACAAGATAGTAGCAGTAGATGGAACATTTGATGGTAAGTCGTTAATATAAATCATGAAAAGGATAGGTCCAAGAATTGATCCCTGCGGCACACCTACATTGATACCTTTCACTTCTGAATTGCTATCTTTCCAAGTAACAATTTGAGACCTGTCGGTCAGATAGGAACTAAACATTTCGAGAGCCACTCCTCTTACTCCATAATGTTCCATCTTCATCAGCAATATCTCTCGGATAACACAGTCGAATGCTTTGCTGAGATCCAAGGCCATTACCTCTGGTATCTGCTGGTCATCCAAGGCTTCAGTAATTCCATCCAAAAGTTCGACCAACGCTGTAACAGAAGATCTCTGGGATCTGAACCCATGTTGTGCATCACCAATGGAACCATTCCCGTCAAGAAATGCAACCAGTCGACTCTTCAATACCTCCTCTAGTATCTTCGACATGACGGGCAGAATAGAGATTGGTCGGTAACTGCTACAGTCATTTATGTCTTCTTTCTTATGAATTGGGACCACCCTGGCCATCTTCAATAGTCGAGGAAACACACCCTGAGCAATACACATATTGAAAATCTCACAAAGAGTGAAAGAGACAATCGGAAATACACGCTTCAGTATCATGACATTCATCCCATATACATCTGATGTCTGCTTATTTTTGAAATTCATAACGATTTTCGTTATTTCTGCCTGTGTTATTGGTTTTAAGAAAATTGATGTATCGGTAGGTGCTCTTTGACTCTTGAGCAGTTGTCTCGCTTGGTCTTTTGAAGATGTGCTCTGTGACGAAGTTTTGCTACCGATCTTCGAAAAAAAATCGTTAAGCTCGTTTCCACTCAGTGTGCTCTTACTTTCAACCCCAGCCTTTGATCTACCAGTATTCTGTCTAATGATTTCCCAAATAGCCTTTGATTTATTCTCAGCAGCCTCAACAAACTTAGCATTCCGAATCTTCCTTGCGCTGATATAGTTACTTCGAAGGGTTCGTTTAAGTATCGACAACAACTCGTAAGAGGCCTTATCTCTCTTCACCTGATGAATCGTCTGGGCAGCATCAATTGCCCTCCTGAGACCATCGAATTCTGACCCGGCACGATGTCGGTCATGATTGCAACTACCCCCGACAGCAATCACAGGAAAGCATCTATCAAAACTACGGTGGAACTCATTATGAAAATTCATATAATATCTGTCAGCATCTTCATCTCTTATATTTTGCCAGTTAACGCTACTCAGATGTTCACTGAAACTTTGTATATTTTTTTCTGATATTTTGCGTTTTATTCTAATGTCATTCTTCTTTTCAGACTGTCCGTGATCCACCACAAGCTCCTGAGCCAGATGATCCGATAAGCATGGTTCAATAGTTTCGAAGCTGTATTTCGAGTTTTCTAGATTGGTGAACACATTATCAATGCATGAGCTTGATCTGCTCGTGACACGGCTGGGCACACAAAAAACAATACCGAGACCATACGAATCAAGCAACTCTACCAGTTCCCTTTTATTATTACCATCCTTGAGAAAATCAACATTGAAGTCCCCCAAGATACACATATTGTTGTGCGATGACGACTGTATCTGACTTAAACTGTCTGCGAGAACAGAGAGGAAAAACCCAAAATCACCCCTTGGGGGCCTATAGACGCCAATGATTATCAAATTCACATCAGGTATCTGAATTGATTGGCTGGTTCGGTTTTCAAATCTAAATTAGTCAAGAAAAAAACCGTAGAAATGAGTAATCGGTAATTTTCTGACTGCTATTTTTCTCGTGCTCTCTTCAATAGACAACGAATTTTGCCTAGCCTGTATATCCGAAGTAATTAATTATTTGTCAATGGGATGGGATGAAAGCTTCCAATTTCTTTTTTTAAGATGAGGTTCAATGACATGAGTTTCATTGATGACACAACTTCCCAAGAGGAATAAACATTTTCTAGAGATTTTCCTTCTATAGATAGTTCCAAAATTTCCATTTTTTTTTCATACTTGCCCGCTAAAAAGTAATATTCTGGCTACAATCAATGTCACCGTGGTTGAAATGAATCTTCTTTTGAACAATAAACAGATAGTCTTGAATGTACGACGTAATAACAGTCGAATCTGTTCACCACAATTCATTGGTTGTGGCTCGGTGTTTATTTGGAAATCAGAAATAATATCTGTTAGGTCTTCTTCTTTGTGCTGTAAATAAAAATTCGATTATTTTTTTTGTGTTGAAATTGGCGCTACACAATGATGTATTGATCTGCAGTATAATTTTTATTACATCGAGGATTTGAAAAAAGTATTATAACTAATAATTGTTGGTGACACTAAATTCTAGTTGGTAGGAAGGTTAATTGTATAATAAATTAGATTTTCACAGTTATAGGACCCACAATCTTCTGAGATTTCTTGAATGTGCTTTATAAAATGAACTTACCGGCCACGTTTCACTGTATTTAGATTTATTTATTGTATAAAATAGTTTCAGTGATGCCTGTGCTAAGTCATATTGTTTCCTGAACAACCGGTATCGTGGGCTTGGCTGAACGAGAGCTGTTACACAAGCCACTATAATATTACAACCCCCTGCAACAGCAAACATCAACCTCCAAGCTGTGAGTCTCATATCATTTCCTCTATGATCAATAACTGCATGATGAGATAATTTCCAAGCCGAGGCTGAAATAAAAGCATAAAAATCTTTGTCAATCTTCTTATCAACTGACTTACCTATTGCCACCAGGTACCCAAGGCTCCAGAAGAAGTTCGGAGTAATGAGATGACGTCCCCTTCTATATTTTGGCAAAATTTCGGCCAGATGAATTCTTGTCGAGTGAATGTTAGCTTCTAGTCTGAAGGAAAGTTAAAATTCATTTCCGGTGTTTCTAAAATCACGGTTAACGAAGATTGTCTGTGCATCGTTGCATAACAATAGCGTCTGTAAATTTTAAATCTTATCAAAACGAACGATTCGATTTGATTCGATTCTACGTCGAATAATTTTTCGGAACGATCACTGTTACTGGAACCACAGCAACTTTGCAAAATATTGAACTGTAACTATCAGTGTGTGGGAGTGTGACATTGTTAAAATCACCTCCAATCATTGAATTTACTGAAAAATGAACCAAGTCTGTACAAAATATTGAGATCACAATGAGCTGAATTTATTATTTTGCCTTTACAAACGTATACTGTTGATATTAGCCAATCCTAGGAATTAAATGAGGGGACTTTTATATCAAAATTTATGAAGAGGACTCATTCTTTACTTCGGAATAGCTCGCGGTTAACTTGAAATTGCACTTTGACATTCACTTAAAAATGAAAATTAAGGCTTCACCCAGAACCTAAAATGAACATCGCCACTGAAAGTGTAGAGCCAGTGTGTGAAAACGCTGCTAAAAATGAGCTGCAGAATACCATCATCAAGCTATTGGGTAGTAACCAAAGTCTACCTGTTACATCTGATGCAGCATTCAAAAGGAAGCCACCTATGGCCTTACCTGAAGAATACTAATTATTAAAAAAAATTATGGTGTGATGAATGATATTCATACTCACCAAAAAAAAAGCACATATCGACCGTCAGTATTGTTGCTTCATTTATAAAAGGATCACATGTTCCTAATGGCAAAGCAAAAGACAAAGCTACGAGGGCCACTGCTTGACAAAAGTTGCAAGCAGACACAACGCCTATCAAAACCTTATAGTATAGTCCCCAACCTTGAAAAAACTAGAACTGAGACGAAAAATCTAATTATTACCCAAAATACTCACCAGTTTCTTGTAAGATATCTTCCATAGTCACCCTAGAGTGGTCAGTATACACACGTGCCATAATTGCTCAAAATCCCGAAGAAAAAAAAACAATTTGATTTGAAATAATGAACTACAAAAGACAACAAAAATCACTGTGAGTTCCGTCATTTTCTATTGTTTCCTGGAAAAATGTCAAGTTGACATGGAATGTCCTCATAATCATTTAATTACTATTTTAATCCACAGAGCAACTAACTAGAGAATCTCCTTGAATTATTTATATCTGAAAATGTAGTTCATATGGTGAACAGTTCGAGTGTTTGAAGACTGTCTGAAAAGATGGTTCATATCATATTTATCAAAATATTTTCTGGGAGCGATCTGCATCATTGTGATCAGGGAGTTCACATGTATTTTGTTGAATGAGGATATTAATGTGGCCAATCATTCAGTAGGAGTAGATTGTTTTTGTATTTATTCATTCAAAAAGGAAACCTTAGGAAATCTCAAAATTAAATCATATATGTCTACTTATGTTGAATGCAACAATCAAATATCCACATTTCTGAAGATTTTTCGGTTCTGTCTGATGGAGTTTGCTCAATGTACCACTACGTAGATTTTTATTTCATGTTATAATAATTTCTATTTTCCACCACCAGTACAGCACAACACAACACACCCAAGATCAATGTTCTGAAATCTAAAGCGACCATCCACCGAAGGTTCATTGTCAGAAAAAATTTTTTTTGCGGATCTGTTTTTCACAATTCCACTCAGGTGCAAAAAATTCGAATCCGTGAAGTATTATTCTCTATCTTTTCTCTGAAAAAATTATGTTTACTCTATAGTATAGACTTTTTATTTGAATTTCGAGAGTTTTTCACAAAATTTGAGTAAAATAGAGAATAATAATATATCGTCTAAACTCGTAGCAGAAGGCAATTCCAACATTCATGCTTTCGAAAACGAGCGACGAAGGAGCATTCGAGTTGGAATAGGAGCCCTTTCTGCAACTTGTTTTAGGATATATATTTTGATAACAATCAAACCACACAAAGATAGATTTCCTATCTCTGCGATTAAGTTCATTTCTCTGTTTCAGTATCTTAATAACTTCATGACAGTACTAAGAGCTGTAATGAGCTAATTACAGCATTGCTTGCTTTTATATTTTTCGTTTTGTGGTTGTCAACTCTGGCTTCCAATGTCATCAATAGAATTTTTAATTTTCATTGAATTTTTAGAGTAGTTATTTCACAAAATTTGACTGAAATAGAGAAAATATGATCTAATATTCGCTGCAGAAAGCAATTTTTCTCATACGTTCGAAAACATTCTCCTTCGTCGCTCGATTTCGAATTTCGTATTCGTGTTGGATAATGAGCCCATTCTGCAACTTGTTTTATAATATAGGTACTATTGTGTCACCTGAAAAACTACTTGATTTTTCTCCAAATTCGCATCTGAAAAGTCTATAGGGTACCACTAGTCCATTCCCTATTCATATACATCATGGCCCATGATTAGGGTGTTAATTTTCCCTCATTGTATAGTATAATGTTTTGATTATAGTACCAATTATACAGTGCGTTCCATCTCAGATGGGCCACCCCATATAATTCTCGTCCCATAGTGATTTTAAAAATTGCTGGAACGAGCAACCACCTACGAAGAGGAGCTTCAACTTCTCCATATTAAATAGGGGAGGAAGGTTGAATGATACTTCATTTGAAAGGTTTTGAAAGCCTTTTGACACTGGTATATGAAACAACTAACTTTAATGAACCTTAGCTCAAATGAACAACCTTGATTATTTTGATTATATTCTCAATACCTATTCAAGCTTTCTTACAAACTTGAAAAATTTTATTTTCAATTTATTTTCGAGTATAGTAGTTCTCTCACCTTGGTGAAATAATTCCTAATCAACCACGGCCAATGTCCCGCTTTTTTTTGTAATTTTTTTATTTTTTCTATTCATTCCTTGTTTGACTTTCGGTAAAATACAAATACTCCATTCACAAATATAAAATCACACCTCTGGCCTTTTAAATTTGACACATTCCACTCTGTATCGAACGAAAATGGAGGTTATGACGCTTGTCGAACTATTTTTATGTTCCAAGTCAACACTATGTTGCCCTTTCTACATTCTTAGCAATTACGTATTTCTCAGAATGAAAATTCATTCGGAAAATGAATGAATTGGAAAAGATATGATGGACAAAAATGATTAAGGTTTATATGAATTGATAGAAAGGATTCCTTTTCCTTTATAAAAGTGAATGAAGTATAGTTTTATTCAAGTTATTTGTACCACTAATTGCAATAAAGTCTTTATAATAGTAAGGTATAGTTGTTTATAAATTGTTATCAATGGCTGCATTCACCGAACGTAACAGTTGTGGAACTGTTGTGGAATAGTCCGGTGGCACATACGCCACAAACTCAACACGTTCCGGAGATGCGGGCATTTTGGGAGCGCTTTCAGTTTATGCTAGGTAGCGGTAGCGGAGCGGTGGCAACATTCTTCGTTCGGTGAATACAGCCATTCATTATTGAAGTCAAAATCAAGGATACACAAAATATATTGTGCGGGTAGCCTAGTGGATATGGCTCTGTACTCCGACCCGGCAAGTCGGGGTTCGAGTCTCCGCCAGGGAAGAAATTTTCTGGTATGGTGAACTCGCCGAACCATTCACTGTTGGGTAAACAACTAAGGTGGCGTCGGGACACAGTAACAAAGCCTACACAGAACACACCCATCATTCTAACTAGCACAAGCTTTAAGTAGCTTATGAGGGGTTTTACAGAAACCCAGAATGCATGGAAAAAAAAAATATATATATATATACATATATACAGGGTGAGTCGGGAGGAAAGGACCAAACTTCAGGTGTGTATTCTGCAGGTCGAAATAATTTCAAAAAACTCATGTGTTGTTATCCGATTCTCATTTGTTTTCAAACTATAGGGTAATTAGAATATTTCAAATAAATAATTTTTTTTTATTTCATCGCTTCTTAACACAGATGCTATAGGTGCTAACTTATTTTTTTTGCGAAATGAGGTATTTTTTCATATACAGGGTGAGTCGGGAGGAACGGACCAAACTACAGGTGTTTATTCTGCAGGTCGAAATAATTTCAAACAACTCATATGTTGTTATCCGATTCTCATTTGTTTTCAAACTATAGGGTTATTCCTCAATCCGTGTTCGAGTGCAGTATGATTTTATATTTTCACTATTGTGGGATCATTTCTTGTCATATCTTGTTTTCCTTTTGATAATTATTAGGTAGGCAGGAAGATATCGCTCAGTGATATGCTCACCTTTTGCACTTTTGTTATGAATTCTTGTATGACATAGTTCTGGCAATAAAGTGTTATTATTATTATTATTATTATAATTAGAATATTTCAAATAAATAATTTTTTTTTAGTTTATCGCTTCTTAACACAAATGCTATAGGTGCTGACTTATTTTTTTTGCGAAATGAGGCGCACAAAAACGCCTAAATAACTGCACAGACATTCGTTCCGGGGCATCCCCATCAACATTTTAGTACATTTACGACTATACGTGTTTATTCCTGCGTTTCTCGTAAACTGCTGTACTGGCTGACCAACTCGTGAACGTGAACAAACACAATGCATCGTATCGGTGCTATTGAAAAACGTAAACGCAATGTTCTTATCTAACTATTGAACAAAAAATGAAAATATTATTTTTTTTACATGTGTAAAAGCATCTTTTCTTCTTGGAATATAGTGATTCACTAAATAAATTGTTATGAACAATGAAAACTAATGATTTCGATTATCCATGTTTTCAATTATTCGGGAAGGCTCGGTCCCGGCAGGCCCGGATAATCCGGGTTTTACTGTACTTGAATATTCATCTAAAAAAAATTGACTCTTCTCACCTTTATATTAGCAAAATTTGATATGAACTTTCATATCCAAGCTGTCCAAAATTTCCTGTTCAATTGAAACTATAGCTAAATTACTTAATCTCTTCTAGTGCATTGTTGATCTTAAAAATTTTTTGATGATTTTTGATTTTGAGGAAACTTTCCACTAGATGCAATTGAAAGGGAAGGTGTTAATAATATTCTCAATGCTATTTCTGTATTCGGAAATGTGGAAATTTAGTTACAGATGGAGTTGGTAGAATACTGAATAGACACAACATCGAGACCATTCATAAGCCGACACAGAAACTTGGCCAAATGATCAGAACTACCGAAGACAAAGTCGACCCACTTTTGCAAGCCTGAATTTTCAGGATACCTTGTGACTGCGGCAAAGTCTACAGTGATACAACAAAAGGAAGTATCAATAAGGGAACTAAGGAGCACGAACGAAGCTGTCGACTCAATCAGACAGGAAAATCTGTACGACAATCTCAGATCTAGAATCCGCTTAAGATGCCTACCGCAGGTATCGGCGAACCGTTAGGTAAAACAACTTCTGATAGACCACGAGCAATAAGCCCGGAAAGCTCCTTAATGTATTTATGTCATGGCCATAGGATTTTTGGACGATTGGACTGGTCTCCTGCAAAATGTGACTTCAAGGCAATAATTTCTTTCAACGAATCAATTCCGTCAATGTCAGATTCACTATTTGCATGATCTTTCAGCTTTCCATTCAAATCACTGCAATACCTCAATCAATCATCATTGGAGTAGACGAATAGGTTGTCGCTAAAAAAGCCAAAGACGTCGGCAAATGTTTTCAACTCCTCGAATTTATTCTTTAACTAAGTAATTGTTTGATCCAGGGACATTCCACTCTGTATTTGGTTTTTGGGTCTTCTTAAAATTCATCACTGTGTTTATATTGAAATGAATAAATATATTATAATGAAAATTATAATTGAAATTATTCTAAACAGAGCAATCAGAACAGCACTTGGTTTCAGATATTATATCAGCCATAAACAGATTAGAGAAGATATGAAAAATAAAACTTTAGAATAAATAGTACTTCAAGAGACAGAGAAAATGGTGCCAAGAATGAAAGAACATAACAACGATCAAATAAAAAGGATAGGTACTACAGACTAGTAGACCAGGACAAGTACTTATCTGAAAACAATTAAAAAAATTGCAAAAATGAGATGAGTGGCTCGTGGAAAAATTTCCGGTCCTCATATAGACCAATGATCATCGTCGCTGAATAAAACGACGTTATCACTTCCAACTTTAATTGGAAATTGATTAAATGTGTAAGGAGATCCTCTTACGAACACAATTTTTGATGGTTATATTATTTTTTCTTGGAATGTCGTTTCTTATGCTTTATGCGTATTATGATCTAGATGACTCGATTTGCCGCCCCTCTGGAAGCCGCCCGTGTGCAGAGCACACCCCGCACACCCGCTTACGGCGGGCCTGAAGCTATGGAGGCGTTCGGATCAGTAATACTTTTATTAACAATAATACAACAGACGTCTTCATCACTCCATGTTGAGCCAGTACACAATGCGCAGAGTGCGACTAATTCTGTCAAATTCTATCATTTCGAATATGAGGCGTAAACAGGAGTTCTGAAGTTTCTGCATTCTTTGCTTGCCATGAAAGTTCAGACATTGTACAGAGGCATTTTAAGTTTTGGTGGGAATAAAGGTTCACATAGCAGGGCTTTAATATTTTGTATGTGTTGTGTCTCTTGTATTTTATAATTTGTTAATTTTGATAATATATTTGTTGATTTCATTTTCTGGAGCATTTTTGTATTATTTCGGATAATATTTCAGCTTCTTGTTTCAGAAATCATTGCTTGATTTATTTATTCTTCTTAAGGTGCCATCTCCCTACGGAGGTTGGCTATCATCATGGCAATTCTTATTTTGGACACAGACGCCCTAAAAAGCTGTGAAGAAGAACAGTTGAACCATTGGCGTAAATTGGCCAGCCAAGAAATTCTTCTTCTACTTTGATTCATTTAATGGTCCATTATTATTCATATATGATTTTTATTAATGTCGTTTTATCGAGCTTTTATGTATTTTGGTTTTCATTTCGTTATTACTCGTCTTCATTCATTGGCAATTATAATATTGATTTTAGTCCTTTCTCCATATTATTTATTTTTTATTCTCCTTATTTTCCTGTTAATATTTTTGCATGGAATATTATTTTTTCGAAAACAGTTGTTGTTGACGTCAAAAAAAATGTTGAAGTAGAAAATTTTATCAATTTTACTTTGACCCCTCCCACTTAAGAACAAATTCTGCGGGCGCCTCTGCATGATTATAAAAAAAGAAATAGAAACGAAGCTCTGATGTCGTCTGAGCCTCATCGTTTCCGAAAATTTTTATTTTGCCCCTCCTGAGAAAAAATCCTTCGGGCGCCCATGGCGACGCTGCGTAAACTATAAGAGATAGAGAAACATGGTCAGAGACAATTTTGTAGTGCTCGAGAATTTCTATAAAAAAGTCCGCGACGGCATACGTCTAACTGCCTAAGACAAGCCGAGATAGCCATTTTTAACATTTTCAGTTCAATCCAATATAAGGGTCAATTTGAAGAGGGCTTTTGACTGGCTTAGGATGAATCAATATAAAAATAAATGTGACTATTATCCGCGGCATTTATTTTTAATGAAAAATGTTTCTTACAGCTTTCTTTTGGATACTCTGAAAGTTACAGCAGGTTGAACGAGTGTGAATTTGACCAAGAAATCATTGAATCTACGCGACAACGTCTGTCTCTTCTTCGATACGAGGTTATGAATGTAGGGTGCGGACCTATCAGTGCCGTTTTAAATTGAAATATAAGGCGGGCGGAGCCGCGGGTATGAGCTTATATTGTTATAAATTAGGAAGATAGAAATATGACTACAACAGCAAGATTCATAGCAATATGCAAACAGAATAGGCCAGAATGTCAGAACAGAGTTAAAGAGCATGACCTGCCTTCCTAAATATTATTTGTACTTAATCGAATTAATAATATAAACAACTAATTCGAACTGAACACCTATTTCTATCAACTATTACACATGCATCTTATTTTTTCCATATGCCGCCTCCCCTTTTTGTTTTATTCATAGACATGCAGTTACAAGTAAATGAAGGCTCATTTGTGATATTTATTCGGAAAATGAGCCTCGTGATTTTGATACAAATGTCATTCGCGAAATTGCCTAGCAACAAACTTTCATATTGCAACCGAGAAATTTTGCCGGAAAAATTTCATCTCTAGTGGTATTATATATAATTATTCGAATAAGAACAGGTCATGGTCGTACCAACAGCATGCTTTTCAAGTGGAATTCGGTTGATAGTCCTAATTGTGAATGTGGTGAATCAGAGGAAACAGTTGAACACCTAATTAATAATTGTTCGATTTATAAATTCCAAGATGGCATTTTTGCAATGGGTTGAAAATTTGAGATCAATTTGATGAAGTATAAATTGAATTCTCTTGCTGTTCTGGCTTTTTTTAATTTTCAGGTTGGAGTTTGCGTTTGGAAATCCTTCCTCCGAAGAGCCGTCCCGCTGATCGTGATGTCCTTCTATATAGAATATTCAGATACAACAATTTTATTTTATTTTTTTAACGGGGAGACAGGTTTTTTCGGCTGAGGTTTTTTCCCCTGGCTCTATAGCAGGGATGTTGCGGATATTCGCATCCGCATCCGCAAATGCGGAGCTTCCGCATAGATTTCCACTTCCGCATCCGAATCCGAATCCGCAAAAACCAATGCGGATTTTCATGCGGATGCGGATGTTATATAATTTGTGAGTTGTGCAGTGTCGCCATCTCCTCAGGGCCAACAAAATATGTTAGTGTTTCGTTTAGAAAATGAGCCAGATGTTCGTCCGATCAGTGAGAATTGTCTACGTTTGTTTACCTAAACAATTCGGTTTGTTGCAAGCTCATAAAACGTTTATAGGGGCTATAAAATTCGCCTAGTTTGACGATTTTTGGGCATCTGTTGATGATAAAGATTAAAAAAAATTCATTTTTACTTTCGGAATATGGCATATTGGAATACGTGAGAGTTGTGATAAGAAAAAAATGGGCGTGTGCTTTTCGCACGAGAATTTGACCAATGGGAACGAAGAAATTGGTGAAAAAGGTCCGATGCGTTTGTTATGGTGCAATACTTATTTATTGTAAATGAACCATAACGTGTTTTTTGGCCTTGTGGATTACTTGTAGAATAGTAAATTTTTGTGAGATTTTGAATAATATTATGACTATTATGATACAGTTGATCATAGTGAGGAGTGTACGTGTACTCAAATTTTTGTTTATTGGGAACTATTAAGGTAAATGCTATTATATTTCTCCGGTAGTACGTTTCATTGTTTACGATATTACCACCGATAGCACGAAAAATTTTGTCCACTCCACCAGGCAGTGTTCCAAGCGAGCAATTATTCAGTAGCGCGGGTTTAATTTACGAGCCTCTGCGTAACCGCCCTGAAGCAGAAAAGGCGGCAAAATTACTTTTTATAAAGTATAATGCTCCAATTTTCAACTCTTTTTCCTGATATAAAAATAACTAAGTGAAGTTAAAAAAACATGTAGGTAAATACTTACACTTGATATACTTAATACTAATTTACTTCAAAAATGTTAATAACTGCTTTATCGCTGTTTTAATTCTTTACTCGTATACTATTTTTAAATAAGATCTTAAACATCCGCATCCGCATCGCATCCGCATCCGCGGATGTGAGTTTTTGAAAATCCGCATCCGCATCCGCATCCGCGGATGTGAAAAAATCGGCATCCGCAACATCCCTGCTCTATAGTATCGTATGATACTGGTGATGAAAGTATCGTATGATACTATAGTATCATACGAAGAATGTTGTGGTACCCCGTTCCTTTTTTTACCTCAGCTTAGGTTCTTTTTGTTTCAACATTTATTGTATTATTTTAGCTCTCTTATTCAAAAGAATATATATATATATATATATATATATATATATATATATATATATTCCATTCCTAGGTGGTATATCCGATTTTCGAATTTATTGAATCTAAACCACCATCCTCTAATGGAATTCTGTTAGCACGAAAAATTTCATGTTGATTGGTCCAGTAGTCTAGGAGGAGATAGGTAACAAACGTAATACATTCTATCGGCTAAAGAAGTTCGCTCGATTCAATGGTTATTCTCTCTATGGTATGTCCGATTTTATTGAATCTAGACTTAGACCATCCTCTAATGGAATTCTGTAAGCATGAATAATTTCATGGTGTTCCGTCCAGTAATCTAGGAGAAGATACGTCACAAACGAAATACATTCTGTCGGCTAAAGAAGAGCTTTTCTCGCTTCGCTATCTCTGCTCAATCAATATTGCAGGAATACGGGGTACCCCAGAAAATATGTAATGTGACTCTTCAGTCCTGTTAAATTTCATTCCTCAAAAATCAGTTTGAGGTAACAAAATGTTGACGAAAATATGTCCAGTGTGCGAAATAAATCTTCAAAAATTCAGTGAAATTACACTGACATTACTTCAGGACTTTCAGGGTGCGGGAACAATGCCTAGCCAGAGGGTCAACATCCAACTGCTGAACCATCCAGACTTCATCTTTCATCAGAATCAAAATGAGATGGAGTCAATTCTTGTAGACATGAAGTCACTTATTGATACACATTAGAGTGACTTAATTTTGCACAGGTCTTTGTTCTTTAGTAAATTACTTATAACTTTCAATTATAGATATTCCACTAGATATTCTTCAGATTATTTGAGAGTACCTATGTTTGTATTGTGAACATAACATTATTCATGAAGGAGCAAGTTGGCTATTCATTCCGATCGTTTGTTTGGAATTTAGTAGTTTATTAATTTGAGTGAAGCATTTACATCACAGAGTCACCATAAAATCTCAGAACTTCAAATCCTCGTTCAAATCACAAAATATTGTGGGGGCTGCACGATCAATATACTAATCTTATTGATCAACATTGTTTGTACCATCAATAGACATTAAATATTGATAATAAAAGATGAGAAATCTATGCTTCAAGAAAATATACCGTGCAAATAAGTTTTTGTGAACTTAGCGGATGGTTTTACGAAAAACACGTAACTGGCATCGATAGAAGCCTAGCAACCGTAACTAAGTTGACTGGGGTCAGGCCTTATATTATGTACGAAATCGGTGTTTCCTCTCAAATGACATTTATAAATTGTAGAGAGCGGATACAAAAATGCCCTTCAGAACCACCCATGGTGCAACGCTCACCATTCGAATTCGCATCCCTTATTCGTTTACCAACATGAAAGAACTCACGCGATGCAGTAGATTCGAAACGAATTCTGAATAAAGGAAATCGAATGATTTTTGCATTGTTTTACAAATTCAACAGCGAGCACTACGTCCATATCCAATCTACACTCGAATCGTTATTTCTCATTTCGAATAGACCAGAGATCCGTGTTCCATTGAAAACTTCAATGTTCGCAATAATTATTGTTAAGACTTGAGAACAGAATATCTCGTTTTGCTAGTTTTATATCTTTTTTAAATAATTCATCACAAAATTCTAGTCGTTCATTTTTAATTTTTGAATTTCAATGCATGTTTTCTTCGAATGAGTTTGATTGATAAATTGCTATGAATTTGTGAATTGAAGTTAATTATCTTCAGTCGCATATAGAACATCAAAAGTACAGGTTACGATGGTTTGGTGAAAAATATTCAGTGTGTTGATAAGTACGAAATATTATTCATTATTCCTTCATTAAATATTTTCAAGAAAAACGCTCGGACAATTTATATTTTATATTGAACACCTTAAGGCCCAAAAAATGTACTTATTGCGCTATTCAATTTGACATAATAAATTCAAATATAATTTTCAATTATTGGGTGTGCCCATCGCAAAAAAAATTTTCTCTGAGAATTACACAGTAAGAGTAGAAAACGGAAATGAAACTCAGAAAGAAGAAAATCTTTATTCAACCCAAAACAAAAATAAATTTAACGTATTCTCCAATTTCTACTAGATAAGAAAATACTTCGTACCTACATGTCGCTCATGAAGTAATCTACTCCACGTCAGCGCAAATTCTTCGCTATAACTCATGTGAGATTTGTGACCTATCAAAATAAACCTTCGATTTTAAATAAGCCCAAAAAAAATTTCGTTGGCCACTCACTAGATCGTCGACGTCCGAGTCGTCACTTATTTCGAAGTGAGGAATCCCTGTTGAATCCAGATATCTTGATTAGATAAATCTGCTCCGAAATCATTTGGGAATATTTGGGCTAAATTTCATTTATGTTAGTTGAAAAAAAAATAAAACAAATGACGTCATTTTGAAAAAATGAACAACGTCTTAAGTAAGATTTTCATGTCATAAGGTTTTTTTCTAGGATTTTTTCCCTTTCCTCATTTTATCATACTACAGACCTGTAAGGTTTTCCTGTGTTGCACTTTGCACTAACCCCAGCTAGGTACTTTTTGTTTCGATATGTATTGTATTATTTTAGCTCTCTCAATCAAGAGAATATATATAATAATAATAATAATAATAATAATAATAATGTTTATTCAAATGAAGTACTACATTGAAATAAACAAAAACCAAAACTACGAGATAAAAGTTTTCCGAAGAAAAAAATTATCTTTATGTAGTTTGAGAAAAAAATAATTTAACACTTCTTTCCCTGGAATACAGAATGGAATGAAAATATAATACAATGATTTCAACTTACTTTGGTACAGATAGAAAATTCCACAAGCAACAATAAAAAGATATAAGCAATAAGACTTATTTCTACACTAGCTGTATGTCTGTTGAATTAAAATTGTCAATTTCAAGAGTTCTGTCACAATTCCGGTAGTCTGAATCTATCTTCGAGGTGTTTGTGTCCAATTTCGGATATTTTATGTCTAATTTGCATTATTTGATGTACATTTATTGTAGTTTATAGAATACTGATTAAGTTGTTACTTGTCCCAATTTTTATTCTAGAGAAAATTTTTTTATAATAACAATTTATTGCCAGAACTATGTCATACAAAATTTATAAAACACAGTGCAAAAGGTGAGCATATCACTGAGCGATATCTATGTCATAAGGTAATTAAATGAAAATTAAACTTGACAAGTCCGAGCGTTCTGTTCCAAAAATGCAATAACGCCGTTATGAATATTGTTCATTACTTTATTCTCACTACTCATTTGTACTATACTCAAGCTTATCAATAAGAAGAAAAAAATCAATTTGCAGTTCATCGGCGGATATTCGGAAAAAAAAAGAATGTGGTATATGATACGATAGCATGTGATCAAGAAATCAAGATGAAAGTGAGGTCTATCCACTTGGCTTAGAAGGAACTTAAGAACATAGGAATTAAACTATCAAAACGAGGATTACATGTAGAAGTGAATGTAATAACAAGGGAAATAGGAAGCGGTCATGAACCTTATTTCCTTTGCAAAATAAATTGAGATCTGCAGAAATGATCATCAAGTGATCAGTCAACGGAAAACATTATGTAGTATCTTATGGAATCGATCCTGAAGGAAAGGACTCAAATACAGATAAGACTGAATAAGACTGGAGTTCTTGAGTACTCGAAAAAGAGTGAATGTAGTAAAACTCACTGTAATTGACATTTCAATTAGAAATCAAAAACACGACTATAAACCTGAGCACTCCACAACAAACCTGAAAGGAATGGACGATGTATTGAGGTACTGAGGAACCTGAAGTAGGTGAACTGTTCCATCAAATTGAAACATTCAATTGTAATGAAATTAGAGCACAGTTGAAGTGTTCATGGCATTCCATGTACCACAATGTATATTCGAATATTTCCGTTTGGTAGAAATGACCTTTAATTTATATAATAATAATAATAATAAAATTTATTAACCATCAAAAACTACATGGTATGTCAATCAAATCAATAATCAATAAATTAATAAAAACAATCAATGAAAATACATAAATAGCATATACAATATACAGGGTGTACCAAGTTCGACGGCCTATTAGGCGTTTCTGGAGAACTAGACTTGTTTGAAATCTGAAAATTGGGATTATGATATTGTTTGACATTATCTACCGAGCTAAAATATTCTTGGAGCCTGACCATTTTTAGTTATACAGGGAGAGAAAAAAAAATTTTCAAAATTTTATTTTTCTGTTTTTTTCTTTTTGAATTTGATAGAGTATGCAATTCTGAATACATTCGTACTCAAATCGTTGCATTCGTCGAAATACTTTCAAAAATATCGAGAAAAACCTGAAGAAAAAGAGAGAAAAGAGTATTCGGTATTATGTTTGTTATTCCTAATCTAGATATCTCAAGCATAAACCGTTTTCACATTTTTGAAGTCGAAGATATGGAAATATTGTACATTTCTAGAATTTTGAAAAACTCATTACATAGTGTTCCAAATATTGGGTCAAATATTGGGATCAAGATTGGCCCATAACTTTCGTTTTTCAAATTAGAACCCTATTTTTTTATGATTGCGTTGGATTGTACAAAGAAAAATGATGATAATGTTTTAACATGTTCATGCTCCTAAAATCGATAATTCTTAAGTTATTTATTATTTTTCTGATTTTATGTCGTATGTAGCGTCAAATTTATTAAATCTGTTTCATATCAACTATGACCTTGGTCATAGAAGATAAATTATTTCAAAAACTCACTAGTGACACACCTTTTTGTTCAATTCATTCATCATTGTTGTTATGGAACAGATTTTATGAATTTGACGCATTGTACGACATGGAATCAGAAAATACTAAATAACTCAAGAAATATTAATTTTAGAAGTATCAACATGATAGAACATTATCATCATCTTTCTTCGCAGAATCCAACGCAATCATGAAAAAATAGGGTTCTAATTTGTAAAACGAAAGTTATGGGCCAATCTTGATCCCAATTTTTGACCGAACATTTAGAACACCCTGTGACGAGTTTTTCAAAATTCTAAATATGTAAAATATTTCCATTGTCTTCGACTACAAAAACGTGAAAACGGTTTGTGGTCAAGATATCTAGATTAGAAATAACAAACATTATACCGAATACTCTTATCTACCTTTTTTTGTTCAGTTTTTTTTATATTTCGGAAAGTATTTTGACGAATGCAACGATTTCAGTAGGGATGTATTCAAGTGTATATCATAAGTGGAATAATTCATCTTCTATGACCCAGGTCATAGTTGAAATGAAACAGATTAAATGAATTTGACGCTACGTACCACATAAATTCAGAAAATCCTAAATAACTCAAGAATTATCAATTTTAGGAGAATTAACATATTAGAACACTATCATCATTTTTCTTCATACAATCCAACGCAATCATAAAAAAATAGGGTTCTAATTTGAAAAACGAAAGTTATGGGCCAATCTTGATCCCAATTTTTGACCCAACATTTGGAACACCCTGTGATGAGTTTTTCAAAATTTTAAAAATGTACAATATTTCCACAGTCTTTGACTTCAAAAATGTAAAAACGGTTTGTGCTTAAGGTATCTAGATTAGGAATAACAAACATAATACCGAATACTCTTTTCTCTCTTTTTCTTCAGGTTTTTCTCGATATTTTTGAAAGTATTTCGACGAATGCAACGATTTGAAAACGAATGTATTCAGAATTGCATACTCTATCAAATTCAAAAAGAAAAAAACAGAAAAATAAAATTTTGAAATTTTTTTTTTCGCTCCCTCTATAACTGAAAGTGGTCAGGCTCCAAGAATATTTTAGCTCGGTAGATTATGTCAAACAATATCATAATCCCAATTTTCAGATTTCAAATAAGTCTAGTTCTCCAGAAACGCCTAATAGGCCGTCGAACTTGGTACACCCTGTATAACAATCGTAAATGATACCACCATACAAAAAAAAATAATGGGAGAAAGCTAGAACACCACTGAATAAATTCGTCTACATTATAAAAACAATTCTCTATGAGGCACAATTTCAACCTTCTTCAAAATAGCCTGGCGCTCAACCTAGTGAAAGAGGACGGTAACAGATTATACAATTTAACACCCGCATGATATGGAGATCGCTAGTGGAATGTGTGAAAATGCTTTGGTATACTCAATTTATCTGCATTTCTGCTATAATAATGATGACACTCAGATCGTTCAGTTAAGTTTTCCTTGGTATCGTGCACAAAGACAAGTAAATAATAAATATAAACACATGGAAAAGATAAAATGCCATGAGCTATGAGAGCAGGTCTAACAGACGATCTCGAATCGATGCCAAACAGCAACCTCAGACAGGGACGGGCCCAAGGGGGGGGATGGGGGGGGATGATCCCCCCCCAATGTTGAACGAAGTTGGCAAATTTTCAAAGCAGTCGGAAAAATTTCAAAGCAGTTGGAAAATTTCAAAGCGGTTGGAAAAATTTCGAAGCAGTTGGAAAAAATTTCAAAGCAGTTGGCAAAATTTCAAAGCAGTTGAAAAAAATTCCAAAGCAGTTGGAAAAAGTTCAAAGCAGTTGGTAAAATTTCAAAGCAGTTGAAATACATAATTCCGAGAGAGTTATGAAATACGAAGGAATCTGAATTAGAAAAAACAAGTTTGCAATCAGTATTTGGCAATATATGTATAGCAGGCAATAAATGGTATTCAACCCAATATTTTTACTATCAAGTGTTGGGAGAGATGCGGCCTCAAGAAGTAGGTACCTAATTGTAAATTTTTCAGTTACGTCGCATGGACTGTGTCATAAAAAACCATCTGGTATCATAAATTCAAGTTGTTATCTTTCAGATGTACCAACTTCGACGGCCTCTTATATTAGGCGTTTCTGGAGAACTTGACCTATTTCAAATTTGAAAATGGGGATTTTGATATTGTTCGATACTATCTACCAAGCTAGAATATTCTTGCAGCCTGACAACTTTCAGTTATACAGGGGATGAAATTTAAAATTTCAAATTTTTTTTTCCATTTTTTGTTTTCCATTACGATAGAGTATTCAATCGTGAATACATGCGTATTCAAATCGTTGCATTTGTCATAATAATTTTCAGAATATCGAGAAAAAACTGAAGAAAAAAGGGAGATAAGAATATTCGGTATTATGTTTGTTTTTCCTAATCTAGATATCTTAAGCACAAACAGTTTTCACATTTTTGAAGTCGGAGACTGAAACACTCGTCATAGTGTGTTCCAAATGTTGGGTCAAAAATTGGGATCAAGATTGGCCCATAACTGTCGTTTTTCAAATTAGAACCCAATTTTTTTTATGATTGCGTTGGATTGTGCGAAAAAAAATTAAGATCATATTCCAACATGTTAATGCTCCTAAAATTAATAATTCTTGTGGTATTCAGGATTTCCTTATTTCATGTCTTACGTAGCGGCAAATTCATAGAATCTGTTTCATATCAACAATGATTTTGGTCATAGAAGATGAATTATTCCAATAACTCACTAGTGACACACCTCTTTTCTTAATTCATTTATTATTTTTGATATGCAACAGATTTAATGAATTTAACGCTACGTACGACATAAAATCAGAATTCCTAAATAACACGAGAATTATTAAATTTATTAGCATCAACATGATAGAACATTATCATAATTTTTCTTCCCACACTCCACCGCAATCATTAAAGAATAGGGTTCCAATTTGATCCCAATCTTGATCCCAATTTTTGACCCAACATATGGAACACCCTGTGACGAATTTTTCAATATTCAGCAAATGTACAATATTTCTACAATCTTCGACTTCGAAAATGTGAAAACGGTTTGTGCTCAAGATATTTAGAATAGGAAAAACAAATATGATACCGAATACTGTTACCTCTTTTTTTTCTTCAGTTTTTTCTTGATATTTTGGAAACTATTTTGACAAATGCAACTAACCGAGTAGGAATGTATTCAGGATTGAATTCTTCATCCAATTCGAAAACAAAAAAAAAAACAGAAAAAAAAATTTTGAAATTTTTTTTTCACTCCCTGTATAACTGGAAGTGGTCAGGCTCCAATAATATTTTAGCTCAGTAGATAATGTTAAACAATACCATAATCCCAATTTTCAGATTTCAAATAGGTCCAGTTAGTGTTATAGTTTTGCGAATATAAAATATGTGTAAATAAATAATGATAATGAACCAAAAAAGATTCGAAGTGAAGTTTGAGTTATGTGGTGCCTTATAAAAATCGCAGATGAAGAAGAAGAAAACACTAAATATACATCCTAAATTCCAAACACTAATTGCAATAAACGCTGCAAAGAGTTCGAAATTGCCAACTCAAATTAGGAAATTTTGTTAAAAATTGTTTCTTCAAAATGACTGATTTAGGTCAAAACCGGTTCTCTACTAAATTGGAAATATGTTTTTTTTAAGAAGTATCTTGATTTATGACACTCACTTTGACATAGATTGTCTGTTTCATTCCCTAGTTATGTTGCTTTTCTTTATTTCATGGAATCTGTATGCAAAAGTGAGGCTCATTCTTTATCAAACGAAATATATTTTCTGAAAATTCTGTTTCTTTTATTCTGTGAAATGGACCTATGTTAGGCATGAGCAGTTTCAATATTATGGATCTCATCAAAGTGGTCAGTAATAAACTATGATTTTTCATCTACCCAACATTCAATCATGTATATTTTTTTATTTTATGGAATCTGCTTTTTTCGTGAAAAATATCTTGTTTTATGATGCTTGAAATTTTGAGAAACACCAAAGAATGAAACTGAACTAAATTAGAGAATGAAACAAAAAGTGTGTCCCGAAGTTTCAAACATACTTCAAGGTATTCCTCATAAAAAAAACGATTTCATAAAATAAAGAAACTCACATTATTGAATATTGGGTAATTGGAAAATTAACGTTAATTTCTCAAAACTTTGATTCCGAATATTCACTCCTTTCACGGAATAAAAAGAATATAGATTTTTCAGAAAAAATATTTTCTCTGATGAGCCATGCCCTCGCTTCCAGATTCCATGAAATAAAGAAAAGCAACAAAACTGAAGAAACAAACAAGTAGTGTTTCTCAAAGTTTCAAGCAACATCAAGATACTCTTCAAGAAAAAAACAAACTCCATAAAATCTACTTAATTGAATGTTCGGTAGATGAAAAAAAAAGTTAATTACACCTCACTCTGTTGAAATTCATCATTTCGAATTTTTTTTACCGAAACAAATATTATACCACAAAATGTATAACGGTTTCCTGTGAATGCAATGTCCAGTTGGAAAATTTTCGATGGATTTCCCCCCCCGAAAATTTGGCTTCGGCCCGTCCCTGACCTCAGAATACGCTTTTGTACAATGAAAACACTCCTCCACTCCACAGCTGCTCCCCAGACGACAACATTGTATCGAAGTATTGAAAATACATTAGAAAAGTAATAGGTATGTGCAGCGTCTGTGCCAATAAATTTCTTGATATTTTAGAGAGTATAGTAGCATTTGTTCAATTTTTTGCAGATTTTATTAATCTCGGCAGACCATTTCAAGTTGTTGTCCAATATAGTGCCGAGAAGGCAAACCTGTGATGATACCATTAACACGCGTTCTTTGAGCTTGAGTGATTGCAAAAAAGGTTTCCTATACTGATTACAAAACTCAATTATTGTTGATTTTTCTGAGTTTATTATAAGTTGGTTTCGCTCACACCAGTCATCAAATGAGCAACCACCGTATTGCATTTTTCAAGTAAACGGTCACGGCTCCTATCGCTGACCACTATCGAGGTGTCATCCGCATAAAGGAAAACCTTACCTTCTGTTATATGCTCAGGTAAGTCGTTTATTAAAATTAAAAATAATAAAGGTCCCAATACACTGCCTTGTGGGGTGCCAATAGGTACCCCAAACACATCAGACTGGTTGCGATCAATGGTCACAACTATAGACTGGTCTTTCAAAAAAGATGTCAGCCAACGATTCAAGAAGCCCCTCATTCCTAAATGCTCCAGCTTTTTCGACACAAAATCTGCATTAAGACAGTCAAATGCCTTACGCAGATTAAAGGAAAGCATTGTAACCAATTCTCCATTGTCCATGCCCGAGGATATATGTTGAACAATCTCGGTTATAGCCGAGTTTGTAGATCTATTTGGCCTAAAACCATGTTGAGACTCTGACAGTAGCCCACCCCGATCTAGGAAACCCATAAGTCGCCGTGCAATTGTTTTTTCAAAAAGTTTGGAAAAAATTCCAACAATTGTGATCGGCCGATAGTTGTTAATATCAGTTGGACTGTGCTTCTTGAGCAGAGGAATTGTACGTCCAGTTTTCAGAATTTCTGGGAAAACACCACTCAGTATAGACGCATTTATAGCATCTGCAATATGATGACTAATTATATCAGCCGAATATTTCAGAACTGAAACCGGAATCTCGTCTACGCCTGTGGAACGTTTATTAAAGTGCGTACCTACAGACATGCTCCGAATGCAGTACCGCACCACGTCGCGAACCTAAGTGTGGACGGCGGGGTGCAACAGCGTAACGCACCTCGCCGCGATCACGGTGTACATATTGGCGAACTTTAGTTGATCGCGTCGATGTACGCGACGTGGTGCGGTACGCCATTCGGAGCATGTCTGTACGCACCCTTAGGTAGCCCAGCGATAAGTTCGTGTATTTCACCGGGTGTGATTTGATCAAAATACATGCTATTAACCACTTTACATTTCGCCGTTGTGCATCCATCTCCTCCGGGATTCCGAAAATATTCAGCAATCATATTATTCGCGGTATTTGCAAAAAATTGGTCGAACTCGCGACATAAGTCCGTGGTATCAGTAATCATATGTCCATTCAATTCCAATTTCAGGCCGGGTCGAGAGGAATATTCCGATTTAATCGACTCGATTATTTTCCATATAGTCTTGTTTTTATTTGTACTATTATTAATTCTATCAGAGAAATAATTCCGTTTTGCTTGTTCAACCATACGCGAAATATCGACTTTCAGACGTTTACACTGGTTTTTCATATCATCGTCATAACGATACAAAGATGACCGTGAGGGGAATTCCAATTGTCTAAATTTCATCTTGATCCCGACTGAATATCTGGGTTTATCACGTGAACAACATCTGATTTTAGTATGTTTTAGAGGAAATGCTACTTGAAAACACCATATAAAGGTATCATAGAATACAGAAAATTCATCGACGTCTGTACGTCTATAGCTATCAGAGCTAAGGTTTCTACATAAAAGACCATTGAATTCACCTAGGGACTCGAAGTTCGCCGACCTTACATATTTTTCAATCATCGTATGCTTGTGCGGTTCAACCGACTGTGCAAAAATCTCAACGATCTGAAAATGATGATCTGATAGGCCAGAAGGGCTGTTTTCAGTTTAAATTGATCAGTGGCTGACCTATTCGTAATAACGTAGTCGATACTACTTTGGCTAGTTATACCATTACAATTCGTAAAAATCCTTGTCGGAGAGTTAACCAAGGAATGAAGGTAGAAGGCAGTGAGAATGTTTTTGAGAGATTTTGCTCTAGAGCATTTTGTATCCATCTTATCAATGTTGAAATCTCCACAAATGAAACAGCGCGAGAAGGTTGAGTTCACCTCCCCCAACACCGACTCAAAAGAATTTTCAAAAATTTCAAAGTCTCCCCCATCGGACCTATAAATACAAACAATACATATATCATCAGATCTACAAAACTGTGAAACCTGTACATACTGAGCAAGCTTATATAAATTAACATCATACTCTGCAGTAATCCAGTGTTCTATCAAACATATGAAATCTGGATTTTTATCCGTCAAAAGTATAGGAAGAAGAGAAAGTTTATTAGACAAGCCTTGGATATTAAGGTGCATAACATTAAAATTGCTTCCCACAGACGGGTAAGCGTTTGGTACAACTAACTCACTACATTTTGTAATGTTGTCATAGGAAGCTGACGATGATTTACTCAGGGGATCGCTAGATCTGAACTCTTCCTCGGGAAAAAATATCTCTTCACCAGAATACCAGACGGCCAGTAATCAGGATCATACAATGTGTCCTTCAAGGATTCTGGAGCACCAACTCTGAATGATGTGTGGTAACCTTTAGAATCAAGTTTGACGATATCGAAGGTGTGATTCGGAGAGTTCGCCAATATAAACTCGGATTTCCTCGGTACAGTCTTTGTTACAGTAACCAATATAAAGCCAAATTTTACGGGGTGATGCAGAGAAGACGCTACTACCCCTGCTCTGTGAATTTTTTCCAATGATAACTCGATTACTTTTGTTGGTTTGAAGAGTCTCCATTTTACCCTTTGGAACATTCGGTTTAGTTGTGTTGTTCTCCCGTTTCTTCTTTGTTTCCTTATTTTTGTGGTTTGAGGGTACTTTGATTACAGTTTTAACAGATTATGATGTCGAGGTATCAGATTGGTATTGCTCATCAAAGGATTCCGGGCTGACCCTCGGAAATTTGTGAGTATTCAGAGCATTTTTCAGCTGTTCGTTAGTTTTCTGTAATTCCTCGTTAAGTATCGCAATTTCAGATTTCAGGTCCTACGTTGCACTATTTATTTTAATGTCAATAAAACTTTTCAACTCGTCAATGATGGACATTTCTGAATCCACCAGGGACACATTAACGCTGTCTTTTTGACGTAAATTGTAATTATTTTAAGTCATATTCAACGAGAATAATTCGAATGATATAAAGCGTCACATTGGGAGGAACTGAAATGAACATTTCAAACATTGTTTTTTTATTTTTACTGACCATCTTATGAAATCAAATTAAAAATTTGTTGTTATTTATTCTCATTTTGTTCATCTGGGTCAAATTTAAATGATTGTGAAAAAATATATTCATACTAGCTGATTTGAAAATTGGTTTGAACTCTAATCTTGTTGGAAATGCTCGTTAGAAATTTCATTTCCTCGTTCAATTTTATTGTGAAAGAAAGCTTGGGACTACTGCTAAGTGAGCTTACCAATGCTGTCTGATTTCTTAGCTAGGAGCTAGGGAATACCCTAGCTAGATATAGTCGTGCCTCTTCGTGCTGTACACATTTTAGCATAGTTGTTGAAATTTTTTGTTTTCATGAAACCCCCCCCCCTAATCATCTTCAGGGTATCGAAAAAAGACCTCTTTGAGAATATCAGCTTCAAATAATAATATTTAGAGGTCGCTCATCAATTATTTCTATTTTCCCTACTAATAGCAGGGAAAATATTTCTTTTTTCAATAAAAAATTCCTAGAGCAGAAACCAATAGACGCATTTCATTGTGTGATACATTTTCGTGTAGACAATCAGATACTCTACAGAAATGTTTCTTACGATATTTCGATAAAACGGCCCCTCCAAAAGTTATTCGATTCAATGCTAATATTGAGGAATTTTTGAATAAAAAAATTATTCAAAAAAATCGATTCTGTTTGTTTTCACGAAACTCCATTTCTGATTATCTTCAGGGTATCGAAAAAATCGTCTGTGAAGATATTAGCTTTGAATATTAATATTTAGAGGTCGCTCAGCGATGATTTCTATTTCCGCTGTTGATAGCAGGAAAAAATTTTCTTTTTTCAATAAAAAATTTTTTCTTCACGAACTAATTGACGGATTTCACTGCGTGATACATTTTCGTGTAGGGAATTAGATGCTCTACAAAATGTCTTATACGATATTTCGATAAAACCGCTCGTTCAAAAGTTATTCGAACTTTTTCTTCAAAAATATCTCTATATTAATACCTTATATTGAGGTGTTTTGGAAAAAAAGTTCAAATAATTTTTGAACGAGTGGTTTTATCGAGATATCGTATGGAACATTCTCGTAGAGTATCTAGTTCCCTACATCAAAATATATCATACAGTGGAATCTGTCTATTAGTTCGTGAACAAATAATTTTTTATTGAAAAAAAAATTTTTTTCCTGCCATCAGCAGCGAAAATAGAAACCATCGATGAGCGACCTCTAAATATTGATATTCAAAGCTAATATTTTCACTGAAGATAATCAGTAGGCGGGTTGCGTGAAAACAAGTAAAGTCGTTTTTTTTTTAATAATTTTATTCTTCAAAAATATCTCAATATTAGCATCGAATCGAATAACTTTTGAAGAGGCCGTTTTATCGAAATATCGAAAGGGACATATTTGTAGTGTATCTGATTGTCTACACGAAAAGACCCAAAATCAGAAAATCAATTTATTGACCTACCCTCCTCCATCTCAAATTCAAGCAGTGCTTGATTTTTACATGAAAATTCACTGATGAACAATGGAAGAATGAACGAATCTCATTTCATAAGAAAATTTTATGAATATACCGAAAAAGTTTGGAAAACAATGCATTTGCAATCATTTGTGATCAAAAACGTAGTTTGTCATAACTTCAAAATTGATAATTATATCGAGATTTCAACTGCACAAATAGGCACAGAGCAAATGTCATCAATATTCTGTCGAAAGGTGAATATGTTGACCGAGTTTAGCACAATTTTTATATTCAACATTTATTGTATTATTTTAGCTCTCTTTTTCATAAGATATATATATATATATATATATATATATATATATATATATATATATATATACCGATAAATGTCGAAGATGCTCACAAGCAACAGAGTCTGTCCAACACGTCACGTCATCTTGCCCCATTCTAGCACCAACAGATTACACGGAGAGACATAACGCAATGGCGAAAGTGTATCACCAAGCCATTGCAGCGAAGGCGGGTCTCATAAATAAGATCCGGAAGCCATTCGAGTACAGGCCGTGCAGAGTACTTGAAAACGACATCTACAGGCTTTACTGGGACACGACTGTTGAAACGAATAGGCCAATACCGCACAATAGACCAGATTTGATGTTGATCAACAAGAAGGAAAGACAGGTCATAATCATGGATGTATCCGTCCCGGCTGATGATAACATGGCGAGAGCATTCACCGAAAAAATATCAAAATATCAGGAACTGGCTTTCGAAATAAAGAGCACGCAAAATCTCAGAACAGCGATTATTCATCCTCTCATAATTTCCACCAATGGGCTGGTTGAGCAGCACCTGAAAGAGATCACCCTCAGCCTTGGCCTAGAAAAAGAAATCATAAGTACTGCACAGAAGGAGGTTATACTTGGAACTAAAAGAATCGTCCGGAAGTTCCTAGCAACATGCTGAAACTACCTTGGCCTCACGTAGGTCCGGTGGTTCACAGAAGCCGTCCCTTTTATGGTGATTGAATAAAAAAAAAAATATATTAGACTGATTCAAAAAAAATCGACTTCTTTTGTTTTCACGAAACCCCCCCCTAATTATCTTTAGGGTATCGAAAAAAAAACCCTGTAAAAATGTCAGCTCCAAATAATAACATTTAGAGGTAGCTCATCAATTATTTCTATTTTGCCTACTAATAGCAGATGAAACATTTCCTTTCTCAATAAAAAATTCCTAGAACACAAACCAATAGACGGATTTCTTTGTGTGATACATTTTCGTGTAGGCAATCAGATACTCTACAGAAATGTTTCTTACGATAATTCGATAAAACGGCCCCTCTAAAAGTTATTCGATTCGATGCTAATATTGAGGTATTTTTCAAAAAAAAAATTAGGTATTCAAAAAAAACGACTTTACTTGTTTTCACGCAACCCGCCTTCTAATTATCTTCAGGGCATCGACAAAAGGTGTCTGTGAAAATATTAGCTTTGAATATCAATATTTAGATGTCGCTCATCGATGGTTTCTATTTTCGCTGCTGATGGCAGGAAAAAAAAATTTTTTTTCAATAAAAAATTATTTGTTCACGAACTAATAGACAGATTCCACTGTATGATACATTTTGGTGTAGGAAACTAGATACTCTACGAGAATGTTCCATACGATATCTCGATAAAACCACTCGTTCAAAAATTATTTGAACTTTTTTTCCAAAACACCTCAATATAAGGTATTAATATAGAGATATTTTTGAAGAAAAAGTTCGAATAACTTTTGAACGAGCGGTTTTATCGAAATATCGTATAAGACATTTTCGTAGAGCATCTAATTCCCTACACGAAAATGTATTACGCAGTGAAATTCAATTAGTTCGTGAAGAAAAAATTTTTTATTGAAAAAAAAAATTTTTTTCCTGCTATCAACAGCAGAAATAGAAATCATCGCTGAGCGACCTCTAAATATTAATATTCAAAGCTAATATCTTCACAGACGATTTTTTCGATACCCTGAAGATAATCAGAAATGGAGTTTCGTGAAAACAAACAGAATCGATTTTTTTGAATAATTTTTTTATTCAAAAATTCCTCAATATTAGCATTTAATCGAATAACTTTTGGAGGGGCCGTTTTATCGAATTATCGTAAGAAACATTTCTGTAGAGTATCTGATTGCCTACACGAAAATGAATCACATAAAGAAATCCGTCTATTGGTTTGTGTTCTAGGAATTTTTTATTGAAAAAAGAAATGTTTCATCTGCTATTAGTAGGCAAAATAATAATAATTGATGAGCTACCTCTATTTGGAGCTGATATTTTCACAGAGGTCTTTTTTCGATACCCTAAAGATAATTAGGGGGGGGTTTCGTGAAAACAAAAGAAGTCGATTTTTTTTTAATCAGTCTAATATTTTTTTTTTTCATTCAATCACCATAAAAGGGACGGCTTCTGTGAACCACCGGACCTACGTGAGGCCAAGGTAGTTTCAGCATGTTGCTAGGAACTTCCGGACGATTCTTGTAGTTCCAAGTATAACCTCCTTCTGTGCAGTACTTATGATTTCTTTTTCTAGGCCAAGGCTGAGGGTGATCTCTTTCAGGTGCTGCTCAACCAGCCCATAGGTGGAAATTATGAGAGGATGAATAATCGCTGTTCTGAGATTTTGCGTGCTCTTTATTTCGAAAGCCAGTTCCTGATATTTTGATATTTTTTCGGTGAATGCTCTCGCCATGTTATCATCAGCCGGGACGGATACATCCATGATTATGACCTGTCTTTCCTTCTTGTTGATCAACATCAAATCTGGTCTATTGTGCGGTATTGGCCTATTCGTTTCAACAGTCGTGTCCCAGTAAAGCCTGTAGTTGTCGTTTTCAAGTACTCTGCACGGCCTGTACTCGAATGTCTTCCGCATCTTATTTATGAGACCCGCCTTCGCTGCAATGGCTTGGTGATCCACTTTCGTCATTGCGTTATGTCTCTCCGTGTAATCCAGTGTTTTCCAAACTGTGGGGCGCGCCCCCCTAGGGGGGCGCGAGACCGTTACTGGGGGGGCACGCAGCTGATTCCAAAATATCATTTTCGAATACAAACCAAAAAAGTCGAATAGGTGTCACAAAAGTTAATCAGAAAAACGGTTATAGAAAAATTAAGGGGGCACAACAAATTTTTTTTCCAAAGAGGTGGGCGCAGGTACCAAAAGTTTGGAAAGCACTGGTGTAATCTGTTGGTGCTAGAATGGGGCAAGATGACGTGACGTGTTGGACAGACTCTGTTGCTTGTGAGCATCTTCGACATTTATCTTATGAAAAAGAGAGCTAAAATAATACAATAAATGTTGAATATAAAAATTGTGCTAAACTCGGAAAACATATTCACCTTTCGACAGAATATTGATGACATTTGCTCTGTGCCTATTTGTGCAGTTGAAATCTCGATATAATTATCAATTTTGAAGTTATGACAAACTATGTTTTTGATCGCAAATGATTGCAAATGCATTGTTTTCCAAACTTTTTGGGTATATTCATAAAATTTTCTTATGAAATGAGATTCGTTCATTCTTCCATTGTTCATCAGTGAATTTTCATGTAAAAATCAAACACTGCTTGAATTTGAGATGAAGGTAGGTAGGTCAATAAATTGATTTTCTGATTTGGGGTCTTCGATGTTTATAATAATTTTGACTTCCTGTTTAACTCATATCAGACGAGGATCAATATTGAAGGTAATTTGAAAATTTATCAAAAACCCTTATTTTCGCAACGGTCAGAGCAGTAATTTAATTGGATTCGTAAAACTATGAAGATGAAATCAGTAAATTTCAGTATATTTCCAAAAGATAAAATAATTTGATTCACTTTCCCTTAGATCTGATTAGATATCAATTATGATATCCAGGAATTATCGTTTCATGAAAAAAAAAATATATTCATTTCGCTTTGTATTTCAACAAAAGTCACATAGCGTAACGAATGGCGCTAGCCATGGGTATCCACTTGTTTCTAATTTATAGTTACGGTGCAACTGACAACACGTGTCACCTGTTAGAAGTCACGTGTAAACAATTAGTACTTCCCCTAGGCCCAGAAGCAATTGTTCCACAACGTGTGAAAAGATTTGTACGTTTAGATTAGATAGGGAGGTATGGGAGGATTCCATATTTTCAAGAAATATTATTATGAAATGGGGGTAGTGGATCTGGTCAGTACGTGGATTTACGTGGTACAACTGACGAGGTTATTTCAAAAACCAAATAATATCATGTATAACTTCGCAACTCAAATTACGATTCAGAAATAATAACTGTCCTCTGAAATCGTAGACAATCTCACTCAGTTAGATTATTAAATTGGTTTCAATGCAAATATAATGTGAATGTTTGAACAATATGTTATTACAGAAAATGAATCGGTTTAGGTGCTACGATGATTTTTCTGGAAAATATGCCAATACCACTACCGAAAAAAACCGTCAATAGGATGAAGTTCCTTTACTCAAAAAAAGTCGAAATATCATTCTCGCAGTAAAATCGCAGTGAATTCTAAGTTACAGGGTATTCAAATCAAACTATTACTTTTCATCTACTAATAAAGGCAATGGGAAAAGTGTTCGAATCATCAAAATCGATCAAGGGGTTTGGTATAAACGAAACTGTTTATAAATTCAGTTGAAGTCTATACCTTAACAAATTTGTAGAATTTCACAACAATTTTGTAAAAGGAAAATTGACCTAATTTTGATATTTGGATAATGAATGAAGGCTTTTCAGAATATTCATTGGTTTTGGCCCTAAGATGATTTTTCTGGGAAAGATCGCTTTCGGAAAACCGTCAAGAAGATGGACCCACTTGAAAAATCACCAAAGCCAAACTGTTCTACTGACATCCTGGAAATGTTTGTTTCTGAGACATAGATAAATTCAGAAAAGTAATATTGAGATGAATACCATTTTCAATGCCTAGGCTCACAGATCTTTCATCATAAGGTGGGAGAAATGATATCAGATTTCGTCACTGAGTAAGAGATATAAGGATTTCAGCATCATCAGTATCCCATTATTTCAATTTCTCTGCTCACAAATCATTCATCATAAGATTGGAGAAAAGATATATCAGATTTTGTCACTGAAAGAATTTTTTTTTCAATTTGTTCCTTTCCTCAAAAACAATTGAAATGTTTGGTACTTGTTTTCAATTAGTTATTTCAATGAGAAAAAATTAGACATCTTTGCGAACGAATGCTCTTACGCAGTGAAGTGGGGAATTTAGTCTTCTCAAAAAGCCGATAAAGGTTGTATAGTTCATTTTGAATTCTAAACCACGATAAAATTCAAATCATCAGATTATTTTTCTTCATTTTAGTCGAATCAAGGCAATGCGAAGATGTGTTCAAATCGACCAAAGGGTTTGGCATTTACAAAACTGTTGATGAATTTGGCACAAGGCCACCTCAAGAAACTTCAAATCAAATAACAAACGAATTTTGATATTTGGTTAACGAAACAATTAATTTTAGTAATGAGTTATACTCATAGTATTTATATACCTTTGCATACCTTATGGACAATAATTCTCCTGGGACCCGACTTGGACATTTTATTTTATGTATACCTTCCTCATCCGATATAAAGGGGGGAGTACTCATCTTCAAGTACTTATGAACTTCAGGTATTGCTTATACATTTTTTTCAAGCATACATTTCATTGTAATTTTACGATGTTTTGCGATCATTGGACAAAGAAAAATGGTTAATTCGAATTTATTCAAATTGAATAAGGTAACGTTCTCTGAAAGTTTGTGAAAGCTGTGGTTATGATAGAAATAATGCCACAGCACCTCTATCGGAGGAATACTTTTCGGCTACATCATCTGGGGAGTCTCTTCTTCTAACGAAAAGAAATATTCTGCCCTATCACCACAATTCTTTTCAATCGGCACGTTTCAACTTAATCTGTCATCTAACTGAAATACAGTTAGGTACTACGTCCAATTGCAATAACGTCTGACACAATGATCAATCGACAAATAATTAATGATATCTGGTTTTGAAAGGTTATGAATGGTCCCTTTACTCAAATAGCTCCTCCGAGCATGCTATCACATTATGTGAAAAGACGCAAGAACAATAACTAAATGACGGGTTGTATCATTAGCGGGTCGGATCAATGTTAAAATATTAATAACGGGTCCGGTTCGATCGAGTGTCAATCCGTTAACAGGTTAATATTATCATATCATCGTTGCAAATTGCCGCTGATGCTGGGATAAATGTGGAGTTAACGTTAAAATCTTAGATGGTAGTTCAGTAGATACGGGTTGTTTTATGTTTAATTACAGTGATCGCGTAGCCGCCGTTTAGGGTTCCGCCTTTGAATTGATGGGTCTTAGGCCGGATCCACGGGAATTTGTGGGGGCGTGGTTTCGCGCTGATGCAGAAGAATCTAGATGCCAAACTCCCATTTATCTTACCTACTTTCAGTTTCAATATCCTCTTAGCGTTGTAAAAAAAGAGTATCGATGGTTTCACATCGACCGGAAATCACTTTTCTGCTTTACAATATGAAGAGGAGCGGATATTGATTAATATACTTTTTACTTCAACACATGAGCAATACTATTGTATAAGTATTTAAAAATATCAGTCGATAGGAAGAGTATTTTTGATTACTTTATTGTTCAATCGATAGAAAAAGTTTCCCCAGAATGGTACCAGAGCATTTGAATTATTCGTGCAGTTTTTCATTTTCATTGAATTACCTAAGACGAAATTACTAAAATAAAAACTTCTCCAATTTTGTTTTCGTGATAATGAAATGAAAGTTATTAAAGCTGAAATAGTTCAAATTGATCAGATAGGAAGAAATAACGTTGATTCAAAATGGAGAATCTCAATGAAATAACGAAGTATGAAAACTCCAGAAAAATTCTAAATCAATATTTGAATGTAAATACATAATTCATGAAGTTAATTTTTGCAGAAAGGTCCAGACAAAAACCATAAAGGTCTCTAGGGTTTTCCGTTGAAACGACTGCTACCAGACCTCTATAATTAACGCTGCGGATGATAGTGAAGGACTGTCTGAAATTTTGAACGCTTAGAAAGAAAGATGCGTTCACACCCCTTCGTTTTAAGGCATTGGCAGAAAAATGACCACAATTCCACAGATTATCAAACGACTCGGGGTTGAAAATCTTCTGGAAATTACATATATTGTGGTAGTGTAGTTCATCAAAAAATGTAAAACTCAGGTATTCAACATATATTTGAGAGAGAGAGAGAAGTAGCAGTTAAATGTGATATTTCTTAACAAAGGATCGGATGTGAATATTGAAGTATTCTGGAGCGGCTATTTTTATTTCAGTATGTTTTTCTTCAAGAGAATCTTAAAAATAGCAAGTTATTCCTGAGCAATCATGGCGGAATATTACATATTCTCAAGAATTTTCTAGAATTCTGAGCTGAACTGAAAAATAACATTCGGGATGTCTAAAATAATAAATTACTCGATAATTAATAACCCCGAAAGACATAATCGACTCTTTTTATGTGAGGGCGTAACTAATTTTGGCAAAACAAACAACTAAATTAGTGACGGAAGAAATATATACCCCGTTAGATCCGACTACCTAGGATTGTCTAGAAACACGTTAGAAGGAAATTCACTTCTGTGTTTTAAATTCACAATTATACATCTCAGAATTTACAGTTGCAAACCAAAATTCCTTATTATTATTATTATTTATTAATGAGCACAGTTGTTTCACTTTTTGCCGAATAACTCATGATTTCCGACCCTATGATTATATTGTTCCGTTTGACAAAAACTGCAGTATAATGCGGTATTTTGCGTTATTTTCATGGTGGTCCTAACTCTCCATAACATTCGTTTCATTAGTGAGTATCACTGGATTGGTCAGATTAAAATGAAATCTTTGTGATTTTGTTAGTTCTTTCCTCTTGCGGGCTCGTTAAGCAGCACACTATAAAAAGTGAAAAACGAAAATGACGTGGAGACGACACGAGAAAGCTTCATTTATTTTTTTTTTTGCAATGCGAAATTGTGTTTGACTTATTTTTCACTTATTTGCCCTCATGCAGTAGAAGAAACCTACGCCTCGTATATTTGATATAGAAAAGAAAAATATTTCTTGTGCTGCAAAAGTATATCTTTTCTAAGAAGGATTTTCGATCGAAGCAAAGTATAATGTCTTCGTTTCTCGTGAGATTTGATATAAGATAGGTATACATAAATACAAAAGTAATGCTCCATACGATAGGTCGTAAGAAATATATCTCACCTAATGGCTTTTTATTCATAAGGGGGAAGAAAATTTAACTTGTCGAACCAAGGGCGTACCCAGGATTACATTTTGGTTGGGGCTCCATCAACATGCATTTTCGACGTATTATCGAAAGTTTTAATTTTTGTTTGATAAAAACTAATTTCGGGGAAGCTGCAGCCCCATGGCTCCCATCCTGGTTGTTCAATTGTTCCGAACAATCTACTCTAGAGAAATGCAGGATCCAAAGAAAATTGTTGCTGTTATGGTGACTTGTTATTGCTGTTGAACACATTTCACTCGGGAATAATCATGAGATATATCTTAACCCTGAGCATGAAATACTTAAATTCCATTTTCTCTTCTTCTTCAATTCCCAAGTTCTTCTCCCTCTCCGAATAAGTTGAACTTCCAATAAATTAAATTCTGTTCCCAGGTAAGATCAGATCTGCCCTATTGATTTGATGAGTGAGCTCATACTCATTTACCAATATCCGGTCCCACATATTATAGTCGGTTTCTTTTCAAGAAACATAATGAGAAAGACATGAAAGGATGCGTGGAAGGGATGTTTTCATATATACCAAATAGTAAGTGTCACGCAACCTTTTACACGGTTTTTCGTGGTAAATTGATGCTTTATTATTTTCAAGGGCGCACCAAGAATTTAATTTGGGGGTGGTGTTGGACTCCATCAACATGCATCTTTGGCGTATGATCGAAAGTCTCAATTTTTTTAACAAAAATGAATCATGATAAAACGTCACGAAATCTTTCTAAAAAGTTGATTTTTGTTTTGAGTTTGGACCTCCCTCTTTTTTTCAGTCATAATGAAATGAAATGTAAGTCGAAACATTATTTGTGTGACTAAATACCTAACAACAAATATATAATTATTGAAGGTTCATTTCAATAAATTCAGCTCATATTCAACCAATACTATCACTAACTTTTTCATATCATTTCGACAATAATATTCCAACACCTAGAAAACATCTCGTATATTACAATTAATTACAATTAATTATCATCAATTATTAAGTTTTCAGAATGAAACATTATGAGAAATTCAGAATACCAACTTCACTTTGTTATTCGTGGTGAAATTAAAAGAATTCTACACATAACAGGACGAAATATCAATGCTTTTCGAATATAGCGAATCGGATTTTGGCCGTACAGAAAGAACAAAATCATAACTGGATACTTGAAGTATTCCTAAACATTATATTCGACGTGAGCGTAAAGAAAGTCGGCGTAAACTGAGCAAAAAAAAGTTGGAGTGCAGTAATCTACGTGAACGTAAGACAATATCATGAAATTTGATAAAGAAAAGTATCTACTGAAAAAGAAGTGCCTACACCAAATTAACGTTATCAGTTTGTTTTAAGCTCATCTGTGGGGTTATTACTTGTGAGGGATTTTTGTTGCAAACTCAAGAACACTAACTTCTGGGAAAACTCCTCCGCCTTAGTCTGGCAAAGTGAAATTTACGCAATAACGACATTTTTGAAATAAGCTTTTTTGGTATCATTCTACATATAATGTACATTTTACGTACTCAGAAATTACTTCAGTCAACTGCCCCTTTACAAATTTACAATGGCATTTAATCGGTAGTTCTAATTGAATAAGCTCCTCTGCATGTGTCTGAATATTTTGTATTTGTAAGTAATTACAGGGACGGGCCGAAACAAAATTTTGGGGGGGGGGGAAATCCATCGAAAATTTTCCAAGTTGACATTGGATTTTTCAGGAATTCGTTATATATATTTCAGTATAATATTTGTTTCGGTAAAAAACAATTCAAAATAACGAATTTCAACAGAGTAGATTTTATGTAGTTTTTTTTTTCATGAAGAGTAACTTGATGTTGCTTGAAACTTTGAGAAACACTACTTGTTTGTTTCTTCAGTTTTGTAGCTTTTCTTCATTTCGTGGAATCTGGGAGCGAAGGCACGGCTCATTTTCATCAGAGAAAATATTTTTTCTGAAAAATCTATTCTTTTCATGCCGTGGAAGGAGTAAATACTGGGAATAAAGTGATGTGAAATTAACGTTGATTCTTTATTTTATGGAATCGTTTTTTCTGTGAGGACTACTTTGAAGTATGTTCGAAACTTTGAGACACAGTTTTTGTTTCATTCTTTAATTTAGTTCAGTTCCATTATTTGGTGTATCTCAAAATTTCAAGCATCATAAAACAAAATATTTTTCACAAAAAAGCAGATTCCATAAAATAAAGATATATATATGATTGAATGTTGGGTAGATGAAAAATTAAAGTTAATTACTTACCACTTTGATGAGATTCAAAATATTGAAACTGCTCATCCCTAACATAGATCCATTTCACAGAAGAATGGGAACAAAATTTTCAGAAAATATATTTCGTTTGATGAAAAACAAGCATTACTTTTGCTTACAGATTTTATGAAATAAAGAAAAGCAAAATAACTCCCTAGTTTACACAGGAAAAGTGTGTGTCATAAATCAAGATACTTCATAAAAAAAACAGATTCCTGATTTGGTAGGGAAATGGTTTTGACCTAAATCACTCATATTGAAGAAACAATTTTGAACAAAATTTCCTGATTTGAGTTGGCGATTTCGAACTCTTTTGTGGCGTTTATTGCAATTAGTGTTTGGAATTGATGATATATTTGGTGTTTTGAAAGATTGTTGTTGTGACTTCCGATATTCTGTGGTCACTACCCAAAATTTTCTCTCACACTTGTTTTCCTTCGTGCATTTTCTGTTCATAAATATTTTTAAAATTTTTTATAAGGCACCACATAACTCAAACTTTACTTTGAATCTTTTTTGGTTCATTATCTAAATGTATGTACAGGGTATCCCAAATTGCTTGATTTCGACTGTTTTAGGTACTTCTGGACCAGATGGCTCGATTTTCGTGAATATTTCCCTCCTGTCAAAAACTTCATGTAAATAGAATGCAATTATCGAAAATTACAGCGATAATTGCATTGTAGAGAGCGAAAGATCCCTGCGATAATTGCACTCCTCGTATCCATAGCAATTTCGGGAAATATTCACCCAAATTACACTCGTGCATCAAAATGACCTGATAATTCTGCATTCCAGCGTGTTGTCTTTGAAAAACTACATTCGGTGTCGGGCTCTTTCTCCAAAAATGAAAATGCACTCTTGCAGTTTTTAGACAACACGCTGTCATGCAAAATTATCGGTTATATCTGAACATGATATGAAATTTCTAGAAACGCTTTTCCACCGGAAATAAGAAACTATATTCATTTTTTTTCTTCTCGAGGAAAAAAAAACCATATTTTTATTTCAAATAAGAACGCATTTTTATTCATCTTTTATCATAAAAAAAATCAAAGATAAAGAAAATTTGAAATAATGTCTTATTCCAGATGAAAAAATTCTTGTTGAAAATTTTTATCTTTTTTAGATATTTTCGAAAATGGAGAAGTTATGGCACATCTTCAAAATAGAAAAATTTTCAAAATTTTATTACATCTTCGAAACTAATGAAGATATCGTGAAACTGTTTTCACTACTAGTATTTTCACGAAAATCGAGTCCAAGCCTCCTTTCAACGTTTTTACCTATCTAGTCTAGAAGTACCTGAACCAGCCAAAATAAAGCAATTTGGGATACCCTGTGCCCTGTACACCTATTGTTTATTCGCAAAACTATAACACAATATATGTACGAAGAGCGTACCTAATGATGATTCTGCTTATCTGGAAGTTACAGCTTAAATTTATGATACCAGATGGTTTTTTTATGACACAGTCCATGCGACGTAACTGAAAAATTTACAACTGGGTGCCTACTTCTAGAGGCCGCATCTTTTCCAACACTTGATGATAAAAATATTGGGTTGAATACAATTTATTGCCGGCTATACATATATTGTCAAGTACTGATTGCAAACTTGTTTTTTCTAATTCACATTCCTTCGTATTTCATAACTTGGGCCCGTCCCTGAATAATTATTCAGTGTCCTAATTATAATTTTGACCCGATGGTTTGTAGAGGACGGATTATTAGAAATGACAATCTCACATTCACTATCATGAAAGGATATTTCATGGATATATGCATCGATTCATGTATCAAGTAACTTGAGTACTTCGCGCACGTGGAGTGTTGAGGTATTGAGTCCTGAAAAATATATCATTGAAAAGACAGAAAATTATTGAGAATTGTCTTTAGTCCCCGTCCTTTCACACAAACTCAGATCACTTTTTATCGAAGGAGGAGGGCAAAATAAAAATTTGATAAGATTCAGGAGACATCAGTATTCCATTTTGCTCAAAACAATTCGGGGATCAAAATCTCAAGTGGAGTCAAGCCTCCCCTCCTGCGGACGCCCATGATAAGACCACCTAGACTGGTATGTCTTCAAGCACTTTGATTCATAGTAGTTGTGAATCACGACTATTCAATATATTCGTAGCTAAGGGATGCAGACCTCCCCCCCCTACGAAAGTATTAAAATATCAATAAACCTGTGTTTATTCATCCATGAATGATAATTTTATCTCCACAACCACAACCAAAAGAATGCTGGCTAAGGGCCTGTTTACAAAATAAAGAAAAACCAGAAGTTCTTCGTTCTTAAAGTAGAGATAAAAAAACATTTCATTTTTTATTTTATGATTTTTTTGTATGAATGCTTTCACACACTCTTCACAAAAAATCAAGTCTTACGTGAAGAATTCTATGATGAATTAGTAAATGCAATTTTCGAGGAGTTTCACTTTCCCTCAAACATTCATTCTTCTTCTTTTTTTTCTCATTTTATCACAGATTTTCTCACAGGTTGGGAATACGAGTAGTATGAGCAACATAAGCGTTTATTTATTTCATTCATTGATATGTTGAATATACAGCTAACATCAAAAGCGAGAAGTTAGTCTTCCGGACCTCCGAAAGTGTGGAATTTTCCCATATAAATCAGTTATTCTGCAAGTCATTCGGCATTTTCAGTAATTTAGTTGAAATTTATACCAAAAAGCCGTTGCATTTCAGGAGTTAAAATTATGTCCGAGAAGGGCACGCTACTTATTGTTTGTCATGATATGCATGATTAACAGTTATATATTTCGAGGTATAGAGCACCACTAATGATTGACGGTTATCAATTTCAAATAATACACCGTAACGATTTACACCAAAATCAATAAGGCGAAGCCGCCTTCGAAAGGGTGAATATCACCCCATAACAAGCATTGATTAATATTTCACTCATTTATAGCATTTTTTCATAACCCTCTAGAAAGAGGGTGTGATAAATCTCAGAAAATGTGCTTATACACTTGTTCGCTCATTAGTGAACTAATAGGCGTAGTTAGTTAAGGGTAGGCTTTTCGAAGTGAGTAAAAAAGTTTATCATCTCCGCCGTCTTATAACCTTTCTGAATAAGAATGAGTGGTCTCATCTTTGGGTGGACACAGGACCGGAAGAGGGATGTAATAACAACCCTTCATAAACCATATGCGGCATATAAAAAGTATCGAGTCATTTAGTTCGTAGGTCCTGTTTGTATCCAGTTTAGGTAGAGATTAGAATTCTGGGTTTTTTCGTTGTGGGGAAAAAGGGGTATACGTAGGGGATTTACTTCCTCATATTTCTCACATTTGTGAGATAAATTGAATCTTTTCATCTCAGGGATTCAAGATCTAAATACTGAAATAAACATAGATTTGTGAAGTTTTTTTTCATTTCTGTGATATTCATCTTGAATCGAAGGGAGTTTCCTTGAATTTTTTCTGGATAACTATCAACTTCCAGATATATTGTATTGAAAACTTGAATATGAGTTAAGAGTAGTATCGTATGATCGTAGAGTTAACAGAAAATTTGTAATTTGCAGAAACAGTATTAAATTACTTCTAGTAGAGTTGTCATGAAAATTCATATGTATCCATGGATTCAACTCACAATTGGCAGTTTTGTTTGTTCAATCAAATTTATAACAACTCGAAAAGGTATTCATAGTAAAGTTTGTCCACGGCGTTTCAATTATTTATAAAATTAAAGACGACTGCGAGGACGTTCTCGACTCTGTCTCGATTGATGAAATACTTTGTCACCGATTATCCTGGATTAAACGAATATAAATTTGTTGTTGCTGTGAAATACAACTGTATATTCCCCCAGAAGCAATTCGTTAATGCATTGAAATTATGCCACGTTGTATGGTAGAAGGGATGAGAAAGCGAGGTGGAAATACACGCTATAATTTTCAGATGTTTGTTTATGATTGCTAGTCGATAAAGTATTGTAATGTTTTAAATTGTTATAAAAATTGAAAAAATGCAACACTTTCTTTGAAAATGTGTATCTTTTTTTCAAAAGCAGATACTGACGTAAATTAACAAACATTTTGTCAAAAAAGGGTCACACTTCAAATTAATATATATAAATAATGATATCAAATTTTCCGCCTCAAATTCACCACAGGGTGTTTAGAAATGGAGTGTATAAAACGAGGTTTTGTTTCTCCCTGTAATAACGGATAAATTACAAGAATTTTTGCAAAGTTAATTTCAGGTTGATATAACAAGTCCCAATACATCACCTGGTGAAAATTTCAACAAAATCGGAGAATCACGAAAAAAGATATAGGGTGTTGAATTTGACAAAAATTTTGCCTGTCCAGAATTTATTGACGTCGAGTATACTTTCCGAATAGAATTGATGATTCAATTTAATAACGGAAGTTGGTATCATTTGCGGTGAAACCGGAAATCGAAAAGATGTTATTTTTCTGAAAATTCATCTTTCTCAAGAACACTAAACTATAAGCTGTTTATTTCAAGTAATTCTTTGAAATAATTTAATGAATTGTGTTCCTGTATCACCCTACAGACGAATATTAAGATGAACAATAATATGTAGTATGACAGAAAAATAACGACAAGAATAACACAGCAAGAACTCTCAAAACTACTTTGGAGCGTTAACAAATACACAGTTCATATCTCAATATCATTTTATCTTAGATTATCCAAGCTCCAAAGTATTTAATTCAAGAACTGTTCACATAAAAGTGAAATTGAATCCGTACAAAAAAAAATTAAAATTTTTCTTCATCAGTTTATATCCACGACTCCTGAGAAAGAGCTCCGAAAGTTATGACATGAATTCTCTTTTTCATGTCCATTTCATCTTTTTTCATCTATGTATTTTAGAAAAATTGAATAAAGAGGTAATCTTGAAATTTTCAGAAAAAAATTTATTTCACGAATTCAAACATATAAGCTATCACCAATTATTCACACACAATCGCCCAATTCGATTGAATAAATCTTATGTGGAAGCCGTTAAATTCGTATGATTTGGAGAAATTATCCAGTCGAAAACAAAATTTGTAGCACTTAGGCCTCAAATGAAACATCTTCTACCAGAGGTCATGAACTTAATGGATCCACAGAATTCTTGCTCAGTTTGAGTGGCATCTGTATGGTAGTTTTTTATCAATCCATCGACGAAAAAAAAAACTGTAATAATTTCTCTTCCTTCCGGACTGTGTGTGCGGTCATCGGCATGCATTCATAGATAACTGCTAGGTATTTAGCAGACGCTAACAAGCAGGTAACTAGCATAATATTTAACTTGTCAACAAGCTTCAGCCACTAAAATTTCTCTTTGTGGGGCCCCGACAAACACTAGGGGACACGAAAATCCTCTGGCCGACTACTACTTCACCATGGTTGTTTCTTGATTAGGATTAGTCTTGTTATTACAAGGTAGTTAGTTAATTTAGGTGTTTCCGTAAATATCACGATAACTTTTGTGCCTTTGTGGATTTTACCGCGTATCATTTTAGGAAGAGACAGGGACAAAATCATAGGCCCCTGGCAAAATTTGTCGGACAGTCGTAAATGAGGTATTATGGGTTTTCTGTAATTGTCATGCCGACAAATGTGAGGTTGATATATTCGTGAACTTGAATAACGCAAACAAAGCGCTTTCTCATATGGAGAATACTGAATGGAATCACTGCCATTTGTATCTTGGCGAAATGTATTTCTATATAAATATTCTTAAAGCTAAAAAAAATTGTGATCATACTTTTTGAAGTTTACTCTAAATATGAAATGTACCGTTGGAAAGGTATCTCTGGTATTTTGCGTCATGGGAGAGGTAGATATTGAGGGCCATTGAATTTATGTGAAAATATACATTGTGATCAATTTGAACAATTTCCTGAAAAAGTATAAGAGGCCCGCATTCCAACAAAATTTCTAAAATATCTAGTTCGGCAGCTATGTACGCACCAAACACCTTCGCTGGACCCTACATATACAGGGTGTTTCAGAATAAGGTTTCATAAATTCGGTATCTTAATCCTCAGACGATTTTATGATATAAAGTTCCCATGAACTATGGGTCTCTGACGCACTGTTTCTGAGATACAGGGTGTTGAAATTAAACAGAAAAATTGGTTTTATGAAATTATTTTCTACACCGTACACGATCTCTATTCAGGTTTTGATACGTTTTGAGTACGCATCAAGACACATTTTTTCCGATACTAAAGGATGTTTTATTTTCACCAGTGGCGTCCGTACAAACTTCTGTCCGAACAAATTCGGTGAAAAAATTGGTAATCTAATGATTTTTTTTCAAATTTTAAATTAATTTTGTAATGACCATTTCATTCACAGTAAGAATTGTCTCTTGAATTTTTTACCTGCGACGAATATTTTCTCAGAATGAAATATTAAATGCAAATTCAGCAGGTTCCCTGAATTCGGAATCTTAATCCTCACTTGATTTCATGATATAAACTTTCTATGAACTAAGGGTCTCTGTCGCATTGTATCTGAGAACTGGGGTGTTGAAATTGAAAAAAAATTTTTCGAAATTATTTTCGGCACCGTACACTTTTTTGCATTTTAGTAGGTAATCCATAAAACACATTTTCTGAATTTCGTGAAGTAATCAAAAAATTTCGTGATTTTCTTAGATAAAATTGCATTTTGGAAGTAATCAAAGAATTTCGTAACTTTCCTACATGAAATTGCATTTTAATTTTTCTCTCAGAAAAATTTCGTCGCAGGTAAAAAACTCAGGAGATCATTCTTACTGTTAATTATGTGGTGATTACGAAAGTAATTTGAAATTTGAAAAAAATTAATGGCGTACCAATTTTTTCACCGAATTTGTTCGGGCATAAGTCTGTACGGACGCCACTGGTGAAAATAAAACATAGTTTCGTATCGGAAAAAATGTGTCTTAATGAGTACTCATAACGTGCGAAAACGCAAAAAGAGATTGTGTACGGTGTAGAAAATAATTTAATAAAACCAATTTTTTCTTTAAATTTCAACACCCCGTATCTCAGAAACAGTGCGTCAGAGACCCATAGTTTATAGGAACTTTATATCATGAAATCATCTGGGAATCAAGATCCTGAATTTACGGAACCTTATTCTGAAACACCTTGTATACATATACTTCTACAGTATATTCTTGAATTCTTTAGCTCAGAAGAAAAACTATTTTCGTATATTTGTCATTATGGCCTTTTCCAAGCAGTCTCCGGAATTCAATTCTTAGTTCCTTATTTTGGCCACCAGCTTTCTTTTTATATTCTTTTCGAGGATATTTTGGTGAATTGGCGATTGAATAAATGCTGACGACAAATCCACTTAGCTCTGCTTATTCAAACAAATCCAACCCCTCGCATTTTTCAACGACTTTTGTGCCGAATGAAAATATAAACAGGATGCCACTCGATAACAATTGACATGGGATTGATTCGCCTGAGGGAAATACAACATAATCAGTATGACAGGTTGTGTTTGGTGAAGGGTAATCAATGGTCGATGATTCTGAATAGAATTAATATTGAATGATCTACTTGTCCCCAAGTAGATTTATTTATACTTTACTCATTCCGTTTCCATAAGCCAAGGGGAAATGGATTAGTTTATTAGTATATGAAAGTTCAATGCTAATCACAGGTGAACAGGAAATAAATTGCACAATTTTGACTGTAGGTCATACTGTAATCTGTATAGACTGAAATTCATACTGGAAGGATTCTGTATTTTTTTAAACTACATTTTCGCTGAAACCTAAGACTTGGTGACTTGTTTTCTCGAAACATGACAGGGAATAATCTAAGAAATTTCTTGATAATATTGGAAACAGAAAACCTACCATAAATTTTATTATGGAATAAGAATATAATTATTAATATTGTTTTCAAATATTTCGGGAAAAAATTTCAAATCATCTAAAAACAAGGGAATTTCGAGATAGGATCTGAATTTCTATTCTTCAATGGATCTAAAAACACTCCATGATACGGCTTATTCAATCTCATGAATTAGAAATAACGAAGTTGATTTCTTAAAAAAACAATATCAAGAATAGAGAAGAAAAAGCACAACCGAAATTTCAATAATAATGAATGAATCGTCAAGAACCACCAAATTCATTGAATGTGATTCCTCATATTCATGGCATTTCAGAAAAAGTTATAAGGGTAATTCCGAATTCAGAATGAGAACTGTTTTCGAAACACGAAAAGATTTGAGATTTATAACAACAAAAACTAAACCTTTGAATAAGAAACTAAAATCAAAAAATTGTTTGCCTGATGTGTAGAAAAACAAAATCAAAGGACACGTCAAGACCGTTAGAAATCCAGTGTTAACATAGAAACATCAACATTGAATTCGCAACTGATGGTTTAAAAACAAAGTCTGTTAGATTAGAGAGAAGATAGGAAGAACTGATTTATATAAAAACCTATAAAATGTCCCCGCAATTATCATTCATTGCGAATGAAATCTAAGAGATTGATTGCTTCACTATACGATTTTTAATTATTTCATGCATTGAAAAACTATATCAAAATAAATTAGCCATCCTTGTCTATTGAAGAAGATTTTCACTTGTCGTAAGTTTCATTGCGTTATTATAGGCACACTTAATACACCTGTCAATCTGCGGTTGCGTCTAGTCTCTGAATTGCTCATCGATGCAAGAAGAAACCTAAATTGGTTACACCTATGAAAATCGAGTTAAACTTATCCTGAACTTATATTTTAATTATATTATCATATTGATTGATAATAATAATAATAATAATAATAATAATAATAATATTGATAGTGAAGCATGTTTCGAAATTTGTATTCTAATTTGGAATTTCTATACACGTGTTTCATTCATCGCCGTTGAACACGTGTTGTCCAGAGATACCCATTATTTGTTTTCTGAAAATCCAACGTTATTTAGTTTGGTTGGCAATGTTGCCACGTTTACTGTGAAAACACTTCAACACGATAAATGTAAATGCCTAGTAAATTCTAATTAATATTAATATACCGAACATCCACGCTTCTAGATTGTTATGAGAGATGAACACTGGCGTCGATACGGGGGGGGGGTAGTGGGGGTAATTACCCCCCCCCAGGAAAATATTTACTTTCGAAAACTAAGTCGTACAATCATTACATAGGATCATATCATGACAATATACTATATTCTAAGTTTTTTTAACCCCCCCCCCCAAAAAAAATTTGTAGCGACGCCCTTGGAGATGAATGCATTTTTTTGAAGGCATAGACTTGCCTATATAAACTGGTATAAAATTTTTGACCGGAAATGAATATTCAGATCTACAAAGTCTAGTCAAACTTGAGTCAATTTTTTTCATTTGAGACTTTTTTGTTCGCCTACGTAAACTTACCATTTCGTTGTTTCTCAGTATGGGTTGTATGGTTGTATCCCGAACTGAAACATCTGAGAATGTTGAACATATTTATATTCATATATCTGTTTGATAGTTTATCAGAATATTATTATTCAAGAATTTTATACATTCTATTTGAAAAAACATGGTTCTTATCAAAATCCAGTTTTGTTCAGATAATTTCAATAACCTACTATCAAGTTTTAGGAAGAATGTTTGTTATAGTAATAGTCTGAACGGTCGGAAGAAAATACTACAATGCTATGAAAATTTTATATGAGAAAATTTCCTGAGAGATCCAATGTGCAAAAAGAGTAAACAAGGTTCTACGAAATTTGCCTATCAAATATTTTTACCCTCAATTCGAGGAAATGCGTGAAACTGTGACAATCCTGAATCGCAATCGTATCCTCAATAAGGGTGACCCAGTTCGGGTGCGCAGAAGCTCAGGGGCGGCAAGGGTGCCCGCCTGCCAACTGTCCTGCCTCCCTTCCTGCGCGCGTGCCGCACAGGTGGCGCAACATGTGTTCCGGTAGACCATCTCTTATAAGTTTTCGACTATTGCCAATTTTGCGATTTCTGTTTCTTTCGAAGTAAATTCGATTTTAAGTGGATTGATCCGTTTTTATGGTAATATGGGGCAGCAAAACATTAGCCAATCTGCAGTCCAAACTATAACGTCAAAATGGGAATTAGTCTAAATATAAAAATATGGAGTTTTTACTTGTTTTTGTCGTATGTGGTCCTATTATTAAAATAAGAACATCAAACCCTTTCTAACTTCATATCAATTTCTCCGAATATATTACGACTATCCTTTAAAATGATCTTTTTTGACATTTACATTATCGACTGCAAAGTAACAGCCAATCTCAAACTGTTAGAGCATATCAGCAAGTTTCCCAAGTTGAAGAACCTCTTAGATATTTCTGGACAACTGGACCTATTTGAAATCGGAATATTCGTATTATGATATTGTTCGACATTCCCTGCTGAAGAAAAATATTCCTGAAGCCTGAGCACCTTCAGTTATACAGGATTTAAAAATGAGTTTCTTGAAAATATTTGTTCATATTTTCTCGGTTCTGAAATGATCGAGTACTCAAGTCGGAATACAGGGTGTCCCACCGGGAGTGCCCATTAGAAGTTTATGGAGAAATAATTATTCGATCAATTTGAAATTTTGTGTGAAGATATAAGCCAAGAAGACATTCATCTATGTTATATTCTTAAATGGTATTCGGAAATGGTATCAACTTCCTTATTTCCAATGGAACACCCTGTATATTATGACTTTTTCGGATAGATCTTCGAATGCCACCTTCATCATTCCCTATAACCATTTAGAGCCGTTTCGAGTTATTTTTTTTTTGAAAAAAAAATACAACCCCTGAACCCTTAGAACCAGGGGATGTATAAGTTTATATGAGACTTCGGCCAATTTTGATGCTAGAGGTCTAAAAATCGATATAAACGGGGGACTGCTTGTTATGAATGTTAAAAAAAAAATATTCAAGTATTCTCTTTGAAAATCACCCCCACATTTTGTATAAGGAGATAAAATAAAGCGCTCGTAAAACGTCTCATGCCTCATGTGTATTTACACCAAATACAATTTCTCTGTAATAACCTCAACCACAGTTTCCATTGTGCAATTTCTCGTTTTGATCATTGTATAGAGAAAGGATTCCTTATACAATGATTATGATGGTAGCTTGCAAATACATCGCGATCGCAGCTTGAACCTAGGTAATCCACTTCGTATATTGTTGATTTTGAACATAGATTGTGAATTAGTTTTAGCCTTTTATTGGACATTTTCTAGTTTTCCTCCCATTTGTTGTAACTTAACTTCAACTTGATTACATCTCTGATCGACATATGTGCAATAATCCGACTACTCATTGAAAATACAGAACGAAAACAAAACGAATAAATGCAAAGTAAAAATCGAATTCAGATGAAGGTTCTTTGGGAATTTGGCAGCTTCTTTGATATCTTTTTTTATTTTCAATTTTGCAATTGGAATGTTGATTCCCCACTTCCGCACAAAAATTCTAAATCCGGGAGTAAATTAACACATTTTAAGGTCCATACCTATACAATTCAGAAGGTGATTCTAGATGTCAGAATATGAGGAAAAATTTATATCAAATCAGGTGCTCTCCCAAAAACTCACTATTTTGAGATAACTGTGTCAAAATTTTGCAATTCAGATGAAATTTTCTATTTTTCAGGTAAATTGACCAATTGGTGGATATAATTTTTTTTCTAATTCTGTGTCAAATCCGTTCATTATGTCATTTCTTGTAGAATAAAATCGTGTAAGAATATCTGGGATTCGCACAGTTTTCATGTTGTTATTTATGCATTAGGGTGGTCTCCTGCCGCGAGCCTATTTATTTAATATCTGTCAAATTTATGAGAGAGAGAACAGTTATGACAATCAATATTTCTCAATACAAAAATCACTAAACAATCTTTATGGCAATATTTCATTCATTTCAATATAGAACACTCATTTCAACATTCGTTCATCTTCGAGGCTCATTATTTAATTTTGAACTCGTGGAAGAATATCAATGCCTTCTGTACTTGTATTATAAATAACTATTCTCGTTTCCGGTTTTGAGAACGTTTTTGTCGCCTACGCTACGCCTACACTATGACATATTCATATTAGGACCTGACTCAAAAACATATCCAAAGTAGGACCTGACTTCATATGAAGTTTTCCTGATATTTTCTTCCGTAGAAATTTCTTAAGTTTATTCACGTCAAATCCGTACTCCCTATATCTGGTCATTTTTTCTCCTTATATATCAATCCTTAAATATTTAGTTTAGTTTTTTGTCAAGTAACAAATTGTTGATTTTTTGTCTTTGAATATTTCTCCAATGTTCCTATTAATATTTGTCATTAGAAAAGTCTGAAAGCCCAATATTAAATTTTTATGTTCTCCAAAGTTTATTCCTGTTTGGGCGGCAGAATGGGTCTCTGCCTGAGGCTACAGTTTGGCTAGCGAAGGCCCTGTTTTTAATAATGAGGAAATGAAAGGAAATATAATTAACAATTAAAGAAGATTCAACTTAGAAGAGGACTGAACTGTTCGAATATACCTTGAATAAATATCGATTTAAAAATGTTTGTACATTGGGAGGAGTCATAAGAATCAGAATTTTTTGTTGCTGGTTTTTACAATTTTACTCAGTTATTGAGCAAAATAACTACTTACGCTACAAAATTTTAAAGTTCTAGTAGTAGTGTATTTTATCCTCTTTTTGATTCAAATAATTGTCAAGTAATTCGACTATTATGAGTAGTTTTTTTACTATTTCCTAAATTTCTGATGGTTTTGACCGAGTGAAATGGTGGAATCCATTTGTTACCATAACATTAAAATCGCTAGAATATTGTTATTTTACAGATAAATGCCGAAAATGAAGAGTGGGTGATATATCGTTTCATCTTCTCCGCTATTATTACCGAATATTTCCCGAATTGAAACTTTATTTCCGACCAAAAGATAAAACCCTTAGAATGCAAAACCTGCGTGTTCGTGTCCAAATCATATCAAAATCGATAACGATGCTCACACCTCTTATAAAACGGACCTGCCGTTCTCCCCTGGATGTCGGAAGAATTAATAATTGGGATGCGATACAACATACATCACAAAATGATTTACATAATGGCTGGCGTTTATCTGTTTGATCGAATTATTAACAAACAACCCTTCATGGACGATGCCGCGGGTCTGGGTAGATTGGGAAGAGACCGACGGTGCGCCCCAGGCTATAGCGCGAGCCTGTTTTCGAAGAGTAACAATAAAGGAAATAGATTCGAACTCAATAGTTCATCGCTTCTAATAGTGAAAATTTCAATATAAATCACTTCCAGATTCTTCCCAATATCTGCAGCTTCTTACAATTCAATAAATATTTTGTTACATTTACATATTCAGATTATTAGGTTATCGCGGTGATTCACCTGAATGTAGGCAAATTCACTCAATTGTAATAGTTTATTCTGAAACAAGTTGCAGAATGAGCTCCTATTCCAACACGAATGCGAAGTTCGAAAACTAGCGATGAAGGAGAGAGTTTTCCATAGCATGAGTGTTGGAATAAAAATTTTGGAAAAACTAAGAGGCGCAGGCGATATCTGTATTTCATTTTGATGAAAAACGAAAGGAGGATTAAAACCTTAGGGTTGTTGGACCAGAGAGGCTAACTGAAAATCGTTCTGAAGAAGATTTCAAAGGAATCGAAGCCATGTCGACCCTTTTCCGAATTCGCTTATGGTGATATCGACCTAGACTCATCCTGATTTCAAATTAATGATGGAAAGTTATGTCGTGGGTACCAATAAAATACGTGTGATGCGCAACCTTGAAGGCTAGCTTGAGAAGTGCTATCTTTAACCAGGGGAATTTCATTTGTTTCTTGTACAAAATTATTCACTATAATACATAATAAAAGTTCCACATCATCCCGGCAGCGAAATGCACCAAGGCTTATTGCCTGTATTGTGCACCCCACTCTCCTTTGGATGAAAGTGTGCTATCATCCCAGCCGGATAAACCCTGGTGTTTCAGCTAGATGTTACTTCTTCATCACTCCTTCTTTGCCTTAGTGCATTGGGGCGGTAGGCTTGGGACTGTCATCACGGGAGAAATCGATAAAATCATTCACACTAAAATTTTCGTGTCCGATTTTAAAATTCTCAGTTTGAAAATTTAATATAAACAAAAATGTGCTCAAGTAAAGCTTTTCCTGCGCTTCTTATATAACAGGTTTTTGAAAACCAATGCGATGGACTTTAGGAAGTGAATCCGAGATGGAGCTTAGGGAGGGTTCCTACTTCATTTATATTCTACCAAGTGTTAAAGAGTTGCCGGTGTATTTTTTTATACACTGAAAAATACTTTTTTATGCAACTCTAGAGAAAAGGCGGGAAAAGGAATACAAGTATATATACATTATCTACATCGCAGAATTCTTTCAACTCCTGAACTTCATCATAATAAGTGATTGAAAGTAATCTAATAATAATCTAATAAAATTTTTCTCATTCTCTGAATTGAATTGGTTAATACTACCTATTGGTAAGTTTTGGTTCACTCTGAGAAAAGTATTAAGTGTAGCGCGTTAGTGAAAGACATTTTACATCCAGAAATGATCAGGCAACCATAGAAAACTTATTTTTCGAAATATCTATCCCGAGAAATTATTTATTGAAAAAAAACTAGAAGTTTTTATTATATTAAACTCCAATAAATAAATCAAGGAGTTAAACAAAACATACGAACATTTACATATTGTTTCACAAAATGCCGAATTAAATCACTCGAATTCGAATCGAAGATGATCATAAGTGGGTAAACATCAGGTTTTTATAATGTATGAGTTCAATAGAGATGTTTCATCTAGCAATTTGTATATTCATCTTCGCCATCATCTTGCATTTCATTGCTCGATATCATTATAGTGTTTTGTTTAACCTTTTCTTTCAAAGAAAATTTTTATATTTTTTGTTTTTGAAATTAATGAGTAGACATCGCCTTTATTTTGTAAAATCTAAAACTCTGTTCCAGTTGGCTTATTTCTATACGCTTCTTACAAAGTTTTTTATTAGTCACTCGTATTCTGTCTCCAAGAGGAGAAGTTTATGATATAATTGTGACAGTTAGTAACAATGATATGAAGCATTCTTCAATATCTATATTTTAGTTAAGTGACTTGAGTGAGGCTTCACTTTTTTTTATTTGAATCTTTTTCTATTCTTTTTTTAAATTAAAATGGTGCTGATGGTATCCACTTCATAAAGCTATAATATTATGATACTATCAGATTGAGATTTATCATTTGCGTACATTCTTCATTGCTGATGTCTAGGCTTCATTTTGAAATATTTCTTGTTGAGCCCCACTCAGTAAAATAAACAAATATGAGATACTTTCTTCTGAGCTGACTCAAAAATTCATAACAAATTGTTTTTAATTCTCACACAAGAACAAAATTGTGTCATTTTTCAGATTTTTCTTAGGAAAAAAAAGATTGGAAAAATTATAAGTATGAGTGATGATTTCAATTTTTTTCATTTTCCATAATATCGCGATCGTTAATTCCAGGAATCCGTGTTTCAGGAATTTTCAATCTCAACTACAACTGTTCCACCACTGCTGAAACCCTAGGAGATCAACTCGGAAAAAGAATAACAATCAAACCTCACATAATAGCACCGACCATACGCATACGAAATTTTCAAACAGAAAGAAACAACAAAAGAACGGCACCCTTTGTATTCTGATATTTACTCGATGCTTATTAGGATTTGAATTGATCCAATTAACGCTATATTTGCGTAGTATGATTGGGATGCTTATATACACGATAACGTACATGATTCCATTCAATAGGATTAATGACTGGTGTTAATGTTGTAATTGTAGCTTTTTATGCATTCGATTGCAGGAACAATGAATATGTTTTCATGGGTTTGATTGACGCTGAGGTCTCTATGCATGTAGATTGCAGATATCGTTTATGAAGATATTGGTATTCAATACTACCAGGCACTTTCATTTTCAATCTGGTAGCTGCTTGGAAGGTTATTTTCTATTTCAATTAATCCATTGAGTTGGTAGCACTGATGTACCTATATAACTATTCATAAACTTTCAGAATCGTAACCCTGCTAAATTAAAATCAACAGAAAACGGTTTGTATTGGTCGCTTTGATATACCTGAGGTTGTCCACATTGAAATATAGTATTTTTATTTCGTCACTTTTTCATACATTTGTTTTTTCTCAACAAATATCGCGTATAACACTTATCATAACAATTTATTTACAAAGGAGCAAAGAATTAGATTCTTGCTCGAGATTGTGCTGTATCCCGTTGCGAAGCGGAGGGAGACAAAAAAGCGAGAGCTAAAATCTAACATTTTTCGCATGTATAATACACAATTTTTTTCTGTGACGGGAAAAACTACTATTCAATATCACAACATATTAAAGCTAAATGATTTTAACTGTGCAATTAATTTTTTCAACTGGTAGGCTTTTGACAATTAGACCTGCGCTGCTAAGGAAACCTTTATATATCAGGGTAAAACGAACTCAGATTTTTCGCCGGAAAAAAGTTATTTCACAAGGTAATGCCTATTTTGTTACCCTGTCAATAATGATAAAATGTAAAAAAATTTTCTCATCACAGAAAAAAGAATCTTTTTTATATAGCAGGGGGGAATTCATTTACAGACGAACCTCTCTTCCCCGAGGAACAATGTGGAGAATCCTTACTCTCCTGAATTCGAATACTCACTAAACCTTAATCTTCTTCTTCTCAGTTCCAGGTATAAAACCAAAAAACCATTTATTACTCGATTAATTTTTTCCTGCCTTCTCTTGTGCTACCATTGAAGTTTTTCGCCCGGTTCAGTTTTCTCTTCCATGATGTGTATTATTCCTGTCCGTACTTTATCGTGATAGGTAATTGTAATGATTGTTATCTCCCTCGATTATTCAGTCTCCTATATATCCACATTCTTCGTCTGCCTTTTTTCAGGTTATTGTCAACTATTCTCCTCTCTTGATTTTGATGTTTTTCTGATGATTTTGATTTTGTCTCTTCCATCATGTGACTTCACACACATATTTATCATATGAAGTTTGTTCGTTAACTTGGTTTCATCTCTTGATTTTGATGTTTTTCTGATGATTTTGATTTTGTCTCTTCCATCATGTGACTTCACACACATATTTATCATATGAAGTTTGTTCGTTAACTTGGTTTCATGGATGGTTTGATGTGGCTTTTCCTAAATCAATGATTTTTATTCTATCAGCGATGCAGATCAATAGATCAATTCTTGTGTAATCCTTCACAGCTGGAAACTTTCTTACTCGATACTTGTATGTTCGTGTGTTCCCTTTAAGAATATTTCGAACAGCAAAGCACTGCACTCTGTTCAATTTTTTTTCTTTCAAACAGTTACTCACGCACGGCTTACAGTGGGGAGTAAAAGTTGCAAAAATTTAACTCTATTTCTATCTAATGCACTTGAATGAACCTTCATAATACTGATGATATTCAGGCTCTTGAATTCCAGACTTTATTGTTTTCAATGTTGAACTCATGCTCTCTGGGAATGAACACAAATAGACTTCAACTGCGTCTGATCTTAAAATTCTCGAAAGTTATTTTGTACATTAATGTTTGCATTATTTGAAATAGATATTTTGTCCGTTTATTGAGTGAATTTTGAAGATATTAGGTAGCATTTCGACGATAAAATCTTCTAGTGCACCATAATTTGAATCAAGTGCAAGTCTTCACAATCAGTTCTTAGCAATTTCCCTTCCATATAATTAAGGCAGATATTAGGTGAGCCTCATCGGATGGTGGCCAATTTGTTCTTCATCCTCTTTTTAATTTGCATCGAATATCGTGCAGTATGGTTAGTCTAAAAGGTGGATCAGTTTCTCCGACAGAAGATCGTAATTTTGACCATACACGCGATCGCCCTGGGTGATGGGTCGGACGCCCAAACTTTGGAGGAAGGTATAACATTCGATATTGGTAATTACTCTCCCACGCTATTAAGTAATTTACGTACCTACTGTGATTCTGAGTGGTGTGTACTTTAATCATTTCGTGGGAGTTCATGACATCCAATATTATGATCTACAGTTTGGTAGTTTCCTTAATGTAACTAGAGGTTGGTGTACAAGAAGATAAAATCTTAGCTCATTATTTACCCTAATGAAAATTTATTTTGCGGTAGGCTTGTTACACGTCTTGAAGACGTTTGGCGTTTGTGGGAAAGTCTGAGGAATATTCTGCTGTTCGGCATCGTTCAGTTCCATTATATGAAAATTTCATATTTCCCAATATTGCTTGTGTTTTGATACTTGAAATTCGAAATAAATGCAGAAGATAGGATTTCTAAAGGAGTCGGTCGGACAATTAATTCCATTTCATACAATAACTATGGTTCATGAAGATTTTGCCCCACAGAGAAAAAAAAATTATTCTTGTTATTTTATGCAGGGTGCATCTTCAACATCGAACATACCTGAACAGAAACGACGAAACCAAATTAACACGTTATTAACTGTATCGGGACAATACACATTTTTCACAATTTCAACCGGATGTTATGAGATTTCGCCTCTATTTAAAAAAACCTGTAAAATGTAAGGAATTTTCTTTTTGTCAACTCTCATGTTCAATACCCTGTAAGTCGTTACTTATTGGTCCAAACCATAAAACAGCAAAAGAATTTTGTGGTGTTAAAGGCACTTTGACTTAGATGAAATCAATAATTGTCTTATACATAATTTACGAGAGATCGATCACTGCAGTCATCTACCAAAAAAATAATGGATTTCGTTTTCTCCAACCTATTTAAAACCCAGATATGCCCAATGTCCTATATGTAGTACACCTCAAAATCATCATTTGTTGGCTATGACTGGCGACAAATAGCAAAAGAAATAGCTTGGGTAGTGTAGACACCGGCTTCGCCGATTACAATCTGGTGGTTGAATTTCTTCATCAGGTTTGTGAGCTAAGTTGTTTTTTGAGTTATGTTTATTGAATGGGATCACATAGTTTATAGCATACGCAACTGATATTTACAATGGAAATTGATCGAATAAAGTTTTTTGACTCTTATCATAACGAATGAAAACTGGTGTCCTATACGTGCGTGTGGCCTAGTGGATATGGCCGTGGACTCCGACTCGGCAAGTCGGGGTTCGAGTCTCCGCCAGGGAAGAAATTTTCTGGTATGGAGAACGCGCCGAACCATTCACTGTTGGGTAAACAATTAACAGTGCTGTGCCTAAGGTGGCGTCGGGACACAGTAACAAAGCCTACACAGAACACACCCATGATTCTAACTCGCACAAGCTTTAAGTAGCTTATGAGGGGTTTCACAGAAACCCAGAATGCATGGAAAATACAATACAATACAATATGTAGTTCATTGGGCTTGCTATGAAAATTAGAAATTTTGCGTCGCATAAAATTCATGAAGCTTATGGATCTTCTTCTGATGTTTTTCAGTCGTGAAAATATAAATTGAAAAAATAAGAAAGAAAATTTTTTCTCAGGGGATTTTTCTTACACGTGGCTCTCGCAATGATTGAGAATGAGGAGTTGAATGCAGAAACAATTACTTCATATCATTTCAATAATGCTTCTGACAATTTGACCGATGAAGATTCTGGAGATGGAGAAAAAATCAATATAAACAATTTGCCAACCTCAAAAATGCAAAGTCAAGTAGAAGTTACTACGAAATTCAATTTTGATGAAGAAAAAGGGGGTTCGGAAGGTGAAGTTCCGTTGTCTAGACTGAAAAAGGAACTAACTGAGAAAACTCAAAAGAAAATGAAGAATTTTCATTATGTGAGAAGTACTTGGTCCCAAAGAATATTTGATTTGAAAATTCAGAAGTTTATATCGTTACTCTATATGTGAAAAGAAATGGTACTTTCCACTAACTTCTGATTGCAGTGACATGGCAGTACAGAATGCTTAACAGATCCACAAATATAATGGGGGTTCAATGGATCAATAATTGATCAGAAGAACTATCGCCAATGTATTATTGACTCAAAATGAAAGAAAACTGATGCATCAAAAGGGTCATGAGTCAAAAAATCCACATTTAGAACTGAGATATGATGGGCTGGACCATATGGTGATTCCACAGAATAAACAAACAAAGTGCGCCGAATGTCATCTGAAGACAACAACAAGATGTTGAAAGTGTTATTTATTATTTATTATTATTATTATTTATACAAGTAAGAGTTTAGGTCAAACCTATAAACTCAGAAAACAAACTTAAACGAATCGTTCACATGTTGGATAATACAAAGTGAAATAAAGGAAGAAACTAAAAAAAGACATTCACGTATTCACTCTAACAAGTGTCCACTCGTCCAGAGAGTTCTTGAAACGATTCACAGATTCGGCCTCGACCACACCAACGGGCAAACGGTTCCAAGACTCAAATACCCTGTTAGGCAGGAAATTCTGACGCTGCGTTGTTCGAAAGTTTTCCTTGCGAAGTTTGTAACTGTGGCCCCTCAAGTTGTTGGTATTTCTTTCGAACATGCGGCAGAAGTCTTCTCCAAAATGACCATGAAGGGATCTGTAGGTCGTGATTAAATCTCCTCTTTCGCGTCGATCTCTGAATGAAGGAAGTCTGAACAGGCGAAGGCGGTGTTCATAGGAGGGACGATATGCTCGGTACGGAATGCGGGTATTCCACCGCTGGACCGACTCCAGTAGATCCTCATCACCCCTGGTAGAAGGCCACCATACTGGTCCCACGTACTCGAGAATTGGTCTCACATACGTGGTGTAGAACATCCGGATAGTCGTAACGTCGCTTCCCCTGTAGGTTTACTGGATAGCATATGTTATCCGCTTGGCTTTGGCACAGATGGTGGAGATATGTTCTGTCCATCTCAGATCCCCGGTTATTGTAAGTCCAAGATCGCAATGACTGGATACCTCCTCGAGAGTTCTCCCATCGATGTTGTACGATCTACGAGGATTGTTCTTCCCGATATGCATGACACAACATTTATCCACATTCAAAGGAAGAAGCCAATCCTTACACCAAGCCGAAATGTTATCGAGATCATGCTGTAGAATATGTGAATGACTCAGTGGAAAGTTGTAAATCTTTGTGTCGTCAGCAAATAGCGAGCAATCTGAGCGAATCAGACGGGGTAGGTCATAGGTGTAGAGACAAAACAAAACCGGACCAAGCACAGAGCCTTGAGGAACACCAGAAGTGACAGGGTAATCCCTTGTTGATAATGTCTTGTCCACTCTCACACGAAATGAACGGTTGGATAAGAACGCCTCTATCCAAGCCAAAATTCTGCCTCTGATACCAAGATGTTGAAGTTTGTGTAATAAACGGCGGTGTGGTACTCTGTCAAAGGCTCTGGAAAAATCCAAATACAACACGTCAACTGGTAAACCCAGGTCCCATGCCTTCGTCCAAGCGTCTACGCAGTACATCAAGTTCGTCAAAGTCGAACGACCGGGTGTGAAACCATGCTGCTCCCTAGGAATTATATCATGTTCTGCCGCAAACTGAATTATGTGGTCACATAATATTCTCTCCAGCACCTTCGCTACAGTGGACAGCAAAGAGATGGGGCGGTAGTTTTGAGGTGAAAACTTATCGCCTTTTTTGAAGATGGGGGTTACGGAAGCCTTCAACCAGTCGGCAGGCAGTTTGGACGCTTTCAGAGAACATGAAAATATTGTACTTAAAGGCAACGCCAGTGAGTCGGCGCAATTCTGCAGCAGTCGACAAGTTATACCGTCGATACCAGGAGCCGAGTCGACTCTCACTCTGCGAAGATACTTCCTGACCAGCTCCTCATCCACCTCAACATCGGACACCTCAACAGCACACCGGGGAGCCTGAACCTTAGGAAGGAAACCATGTGGCTCTATAGAAAATGAAGACAAAAATGCCTCAGCTAAGTCATCCGCGACTTCTGATTGGCTACCACACAACTCACCACACCCATTGCGGATCATTGGAATGCTGACCTTGCCACACATAGAGGATCGTATGTACTTATAAAACTGTTTTTTGTTTCCGGGAGATGCCATTTTTCTCTCGTATTCGATCTTCGCTTGATGTAAATAAGTTGACAAGTAGTTTGAGTAAGAACGATACACCTGGTATTCTCTATCGGATCGGGCACGGAGATACCTCTGCCATTTGGGTTTACATGTCAAGTATTTCTTGATGTGTCATTCCAAGTAAAAATTTCTGATAGATGCTTATTTGTCCAATGTCCTATATATAGGACGGCCTCAAAATGACCTTTCTAAAATAATTTTTCTTTCAAAAATAACATGGATGTGTTTTATTTTATGCTCTGAAGTAGTTGATAACAAAAAATTTTTGAAAAATCCGCTGATTTTTTTTGGGCATATCTGGGTTAATCTGTACTTGAAACTTCTGGTCCGCTTTTTCAACCCATATAGAGCTTGATTGTACTTTTCCAGCTCTAAGTTACAACTATTCAATTCCGCTGATATCCATGCCGACGCCACTGAATACTATGAAACTATGAACTATTGTGTACGTGAATCTCTTGTGGGAACAATGTAACCGCATATTTATATATTGTTTCAATTGATCCTATAAACGAAGGCACGCCCCATCTAAACGTATCACGTGAGCGGCACGTGTCAGATGAAGAGTATCAACATGAGCGCACGTTGTATTGTACTCCCTTGTAATTGATATTTTCTTAGTGCTTTCGAATGTCAGAACAAAATTTCATACCGAGCTAAATGATAGCTAGAACATGGGAGTGAAATTTTATCATCGTGAGAAAAAATTATGTTCCTGTGTGACGACAAATTCTAATCTTCGAAGGTTCTCGAAAAGACACAGAAGCACATTCTTTTTGAAATGGTTTATGCTTGGCAAATAATTACTTTCTTTGTTTGACATGCATATTACATAAATAACACGTCTTACAGCTCCCTTTTATACAGCTACCATCATGAAATTTATAAAACCCCACCGGTCAAGAAAATCTTTCAATTGAATTCATTCTTAATTTTCGTCTACCTTTTTCAAATTTTTTTGATCAATAGGGATGGTTCGTCGCTAAAAAACCCTCCACCTTCCCTGGTTGCGGCTATGAATATTCAAAACTTTATCTTGAATGACGAAAACTAAACTTGGATGGACCATGTTAATATTCTTGTTGAATAATAAGTTCGATAAAGTTATCGATAAAATGCTTACATTTTAGTCATATGGTAGATACAAAAGGCTAAGCAGCACTTGAAGCAGCACCTCACGCGTCCGCCACAATACGGCGACGAAATATTAAGGGATAACAGTGGTAGCCTCAGGGGGTTTCACAAAACTATGATTGTCCGATGAAACAGTGTCAAATTGATTGGAGCCACCGAGATTATTATTGCTCGAAAGAAGATCAACGCAAAAATATATCAAAATATTTTAATAAATTATCAAGAATCTAATTCCCACAGCTGATGGGATGATGAAATATTGCTTTTATTTTCAAATTGGCGAAAGAAAATAAAATCGGTGAGAATGGCGGCGCATAATTTCTGGTGGAAGAACTTCTATTTTCAATTATAGTATGTTTGATAGGATGCCTATTAAGCGACATCGACAAGCGGTATCATAGCTCCCGTAGCGTTTGCGTGGTGCTTATGTACTTCATGCTGTATTGAGAAAAGTAAAATACTGAATACCCTTCCAAATGATCAAAAAGCATGGTCCCTAGGCACTGAAAAATCATAAGCTGGTCCTCCAATTATGAAACTGCAAGCATGAAAATATCTAGTTTGCATCAACGTATGAATTTCTCATGTTATGTCGTAAGATCTCCGAGCTATAAACTTTTTTTCAAAACATTTTTGATGTTCAGTCAGATGAAATTCTGGGAGAAGACGTAAGAACATAATATGTTAAATGAGTCTGAAAATACCTTTTCACATAAAATTGACCTAATGAAAAAATCGTGATTCAATGATAAATGTTTTGGAACTTGCCAGAAAATTTAAAATGATTGTCATTTCCACTATACACAAGGTTCCATTATTAATATTGATGAAAGAACTAGTTATCATCTTGGGGATACCTATTATAACATCATGAGTATCAATGTATTGACAAAAACCTTTTTCAGAATATTGCAAAATCTTTCACGGGAATATCACTCTCATATTGTTAGAAGAAGTTTCGATTGTTTGCTACTTCGGAAGATCGATACTAATAACGTAGTGAGGTCACGCCCTCTTCCAGGAAATCGAGAAGTCATCAATCAAACCAAAATAAAATTTGGGCGCACCGAATTTTCGTAGTATATATTTAACCTCTACCGGTAAAGATAGGGAGATAAACTACAAAAAAGAAGGATTGGAGGTAGTCTGTCTAAAAATTCTGTGTCTATCAAGGTGTGATGTTGAAGGCGCCTTGCCCAGGCACCCCGATCATCGATAATGGTTCAATAACTAATCTCTGAATAGTATAGGTAGTTGCAGACCCATACTTATATTCAGCTAATAGGAGTAGCCCAGATCCAATTATAATTTTTAAAGTCAATATTGTTATCGGCATCTGATTCTCGAAAAAGGTTGAATTGTTGTAGACGGTAATGGCTTCCTTTGAATTTTCGATCAATTTAGCATTATTATGGAAGATATTTTCTGGGTTTCCGTACATTTAGTTGTATATAGAATACGAAAACATATTTTAAATGCTTGTTGATTATACTGATTATGACAACAGGTAATGATTATCGGAAGGGTATTATTTGTATGGAAGAATAAAATATGCAGAACCATTTTTCAACACAATTTTAACCTTCATTTGCTCCGCTTCATGAAAGTTCTGGAAATCAAAGAATAAACGACCAGATAATCAAAAGATATAGAATCGATTAAATATTTTGTAATGATTTCTCGAAGGGAGCCATTTTTCAAGATATTTGTTCAATGAAGATATAGTGTGGACAAAGCCAGTCAAGGAACAAGATGTACTACTAAATGGTTGGTAAAGCCCAGTGCTTGCATGCATGAGCTTCTCGTTTGTTGCTTTCAGGAAAATCTCGTCATGACAAAGAAAAAAAGCCGATGAAACAGTGTTCATATTATATTTGTTAATTTCAATATTGACACATCATCAGCGAAAGCAATCCGGATCAAAGTACCTCAAATTAATTTGGGAAACAAAAATCATTGCATCAACAAGTGGATCGTTTCCTGTGAATGAAATAATGTATTAAATGAATTTTTCATGAAATGGTAACCAATTTTCATTAACTTCTTAGTTTTTTAGTCAAGAATATATCCCCACCTCGAACACCTCAAGAAAATTCAGAATATGTTCCTTTTTGTCCACGAGGTCTTCATTTTATTTTGTTAAAAAATAGATTTTTCAAAATATTTTGTTGATTTGATTGATTTGACTGATAGTTAATAAGTGATATTATTGGTTGGTATTGATCTATTGAGCAGTCTAATGCCAGTCTCCGTACAGAATATGACATGCGACCCATTTTAAAAACCATTCATTTTAGGCAGAGCATATCTAAACAAAAAAATGAAGACTAGACCAAAAAAAAAAATTAGTACATACCATTTGAATATATTGTAGAGTCAACACCTGTACTATACAATTTTCTCGAACATTTTTCAAGATATATAATCTCCAGTTCAAACCATTATAACCATGAAAGTTGTCGAAAAAAGTTGCCTACATACCACGGATAAATGATTACAAGTGGGGTATTTCGAAATTAGAATTTCATGGAAAGTATGAGTGAGATATAAAAATTGAACAATCTCGTTCGAAAAAACTGGGTGCATTCTACCACTTTTGGACCAAGACCAACCCGTTTGGTTTAAAATGATGAGCTTATGCGCTGAGTACAGTTGATTTTGTCAGAATTATAATCATTCTCTCAGAACAAAATTGTTGTCTGTTTACTAAGAAGAGCTGAAATATTCTAATATAAAAGAAAAAGTCTCTTTTCCTGGAAATTCCATCGAAAAAATACAGTGCAGCTTGTTGCTCCTGTAATGGCCTCTTGATGATCTTGCTTTTTCCAACTTTTAACAGACTAAAAATTCCAAATCTGAAAATAAAAAAATGTGAGAAAAGATAAATTGGACGTATCTGAAAATGATTCATAATGAATTAATCAAAAAGATTTTATTGTATTTTTGTCATTTAGCATAGGTTTCTGCGGAACCCCTCAGAAGCAGGGCCGTCGAGGGGGTGGTACAAATTACCGGGGCCCGGGCTCTGAGGGGCCTGAACCCCGACACTTGAAAAACTAGAATTTTCCATTCATAGTTATAAACACATAAAAAAGAGATCGCAACTTTTCTCAATTTTACCGTACAAAAATATTCACATTGGAAGATTGATAAATGTGAGTGATTCTTCGTGAAAGAAGAGAGAGGAAAGAAGTCCTTTGGTTCCACAATCTTTTCTTTTATTATCGTTAAATTGTTCTGGGATAAAAACAGTGGAAATGACAAAAATTATTCCCATATTTTAACATAGTGCGTCCAGTTTTGCTTCATTTTCTTATAGTTCCTATGGTATTTCCTTATGGTTTGAAATGATGAAGTATATATATTCATACATCTACCGAATGAAAATACAATTCAGATCATGGAAAAAATTCATTTAAGGCTAGACGTCTCACTCTTCTTTACGAAGTTGCTATAAATTTAAATTTTCACTTGTGTAGCCCTAGTCAATTTGAAAGAAAAATCTATGAATGCTCAATTGGTTGGTTTTCATACTTTTCTGGTGATTTCTATGATGTGTTCGATGTGTTATTCAGTTTATTTAAGTGTTTCAGCTCGATTTTTCATTTCTCTCGAATGTTTTTCTTCTGATATTGTAATTTTTAATGATTTGGAACATTTTATTTGTGAACGAGGAGGATCCCGTCAAAATGTTCCATGACACTATGACCTTGTTATATCAACTGAACAAATGAATATTAGTATCTTTTTTCTTGATTCTCAGATGCCTTCAAGTGAATACTTTTGTGTTTTCAAAATATTGGAAATGATCAGAGATATTCATTTGGGACAAAATTCATCCTGCCTGAGTTTATTTTACGGTTACTTTACATCATCAATTGCGGTATGTACCAGGGCCCGCCGAAGCTCTCGACGGCTCTGCTCAGAAGGGCCTGTGGATGTTAGAATTGGAACATCCTGATACACACATATTCATCGGTTTTTCTACGTAATTCCTACGTTTATCATTCTGATGTAAACCGACAGTTCGATGTATTTATTTTTGTTTGTTTATCTGAGAAAAAGTATTGCTCTTTATAACCACTAGTACTCTCAAAGTTTGTTCCTGTTCTAAAAAACCAAATGATCTTCAGGAGCATCCCAACAAATACAGAATAACAAACTTGTCCGAGAAAGCTTCCCTTCCATTCCTATATTTACTTAAACCATAAAAGATTATTTGTACCTATATTTCGATGTTTGAAATGATATGAACTTCGTTAATATAATTATGTAAATGTAACAATCAAAAACTGGAATCAATTCCTCCTGGAGAGCCATTTACAAAATCGTATTTTCACTGTCCTGATTCGATGAAAAAAAGGATTTTAATGATTGATATCCGTAAAAATCAAATATCGCAACGATTTAATGAATAAATGTGAATATGTGGAACATGTCAATGAAAAGTAAACACCGTTCTTACTACCATCACTGTGAGAACTAAATCAACGGTACAATTTTAACGACCGCTATAATAGACGTCCACTCCATTGTATTTGTACAACAGAATGCGACAGTTCATTGATTAGGACAAAATGAAACATAAAACACAATTATTAAAAAAATAATCATAATCCAAAACTGTATGTTCCGGGCTGAGTTACCTGAGAATTCTTTGGTTGTATTATACAGATTGGTTTCGAGATCAGCCGTGATCGAGAGGTATCAAACACCCACGCCCATGATGTCCTCATTATTGGGAAGTATCCTGTTTGTTTAATAAAACACGTAGTTCACATCCTCTGCTCCCAGAACCGAAAGGTTAAGCCCCATTAGATGAAATTTTATTTGTTTTTGCCGAAAATTATATGTCGGGAGCAAGTGTTCAACGCTACGGTAAAATTTATGAGTGCCTGACCTGCTGGAATTAAGCCATTATGGTTATTGGTGTCTTATTACAAATTGACCTCAATTTTCCATGATATGATTGGAGGATTCACATAATGGTATCTTTCAAATTTGCAGACTTAAAATCATACTGTAGGTAAACAAAACTTGGCGAAATTCTAGCCCTAACTGTGAAAATGGTCGGTGGTTGAAAGATATATAGTTTATTATCAGAGACACTTTCAGAGTGAAGAAAGAATAAAAATATGATGCAACAATACGTGCTGGAAAAAAATTTTTTAATTTATTGTAACCTTTATAATGAGATCAACTCTTAATTAATATAAAAATTATCATTTATTGATCTATATTCCGACTTAGGATTTTTATCTCAGCCTAATGCCTTTCGAGTCCAGTTGCAGATTAATTCGTTGTTACAAAATGTAACCAAAAATTTTTATTGGCTTATCACGAAAACAAAATGGATATATAATTTACAGATGTTTTTTTCAAAGTAAATCATAGCATCAATTCGAAAAAAATCTACAAAATTTATTCGTCGATTTCATTAAATGCTGTAAATATTTTGAATCCAAGTAAAATGTTCATCACAGTTGAAAACTGAAATTTCAATAATTTTGATCGGGTCTAGAATATTAAAAATTGCTGTATACTTTTCTTCTTCAGTGTGGTTTTTTTTCGATATGGTTCTTTGTCCCATCCTCCAATCCTTGATGAATGTTAAATTTAGATTGCACAAGACTGAAGAAGATATACCAACAAATTCTAATTTCGAAAAATTTTCGGTTTATTATCTCGAAATTAGAAACGTTATAAGTATTTTCAACATCACCATATTTCTTTCAACTCAAAAGTACTGATTGAACATTACCAACATAATAATCGGAAATGTTTGGGGGAATTTAGACCAAAAATCGTTCTGATGTCAAAACTTTATCAACACCTTGGCAACGTTTCGCAAAAAATTTCAACTTTCTCAAAGCTGTGGGGACAAAAAGTAAAATTATATAAAAATATATTTTTTGGAAGCTGGCGATCACGATCAAGCACTCACCTCATTTTCAATTTTATATTTGAATAGAAAAGCAGAAGAATATAAAGAGTTTATATTATGGAAGTACAAAATTGTTTCTATGGAATACTTTGTTTACACTGTTGTTCGGATTCATGAGAGATATAGTAGGTTAAGTACTCAAATCCATTTCTTTTTCTTAATAAGTGGCCGTTCGTAACCTCCAATGCCTTCTGAACCCGAATCACAATACCTCAAGTACAACACCCAAACTTGACAATATTATAAATGATATACTTATTATAGGCGAAAATAGGAGGGGGGCCCGGTGACCACAGACTTCCACGTCCGCAGTCGAAGTTGTGAACCCCCCCCCCACAAAAAATTTCTATATATTACGAACATAATTTCGATATTTCACAGCTGCCTGAGATGACAATAATTCTAGAACTGAATAGCATACAAGTGTTCTAACAGAATGACGCAATATTTCGTGTGTATGTGTATGCTTGCTCACTTCACGTTTCACTGAATCTTTGTACAGACCCCGTTTTTATTTGGAAAACCAGGATGAAAATGAATACCCCATCTCTTTTTGTTTAGGGGCCTCTAGATCATGTCCGTTCTTTCGCAGACACTGTTTTTATTGCAAAAGGCGTCAACTTCAGAGATATAAGCTGTCAAGTATGTCCGCCAACATCTCCAAATACTGTTTCTAGACATTTCGCCAGATTGTTGTATAAAGCCTCCACAAACCCATTGCCAGAACCCATAAATTCTTGACTTTCTGGGTGATCCGGTCCTTATTTCTATAATTATCATTTTCTTAAAACTATCGCTCTAATACGGACTGAAAAATGTTTTTGGACAACAGGAGTTTTTCAGATCGTTTTGAGGTTTCTGTATTTTGTTTTACCAGGATCGAGTTGATCAGAACAGTATCGAGAAGAAAATCTGGCGACGTTTTCTTTGTAATGTATATTTTCGTTGTAGTGAGTGAATAGCTTGACTATTGCGTCCATCGCAACTATTCGTATTATATTCTTGCAAATAAAGGACGAAGGACATTAGTTTCACGAATCTTTTGACTAACCACTTGAGTGAAAAATATTTGAGTAGTTTCTGTGCTCCTAGTGGAGTCAACCTGCTCGAATCTATTGATGTTAATGAGGTGAAAACATTGAAGCTGCCATCATAGTTGTATTTTCCTTCAAAATCGTACAAATATTGTCATCTGATGATGGTCTCAACTCAACGCGACATTCTGTAGAATAAAAACAATCAAGTTCAACAGTAACATCAGGTAACAGCAAAGACATGACTTTTTCTTATTTTTGGGTGAGTCAGGAATTTTTACTATCAATAGCGAATCTTTGTCTTCAATGTCTCTTATGGTCATTTCATTTCGGGCCATATGCACCGAAAACCATCATTAATATCACCTGTTGATAAAAAAACTCAGAGTAATAGAACCTAAGCAAAACCAAGGTAATGACTGAGCGGAATATTGGAGTCGAAATAGATGGTAATGAGATTGAGAAAGTCAACGAATACGTATACCTGGGACATACAAAAACACTGGGCAAACAGAACCAGACTGCAGAAATCACGAGAAGAATTCGTATGACCTGGGCCGCAGTGGGAAAACTAAGAAATGTTCTGAAAAATCTTGACATTCCTATAAATTTAATAAGAAAACATTTTTATATGTTTATTTTAGTTTGGAGTAACTCACGAGATTCGGAACGCACCCACCATATAACATACGTTAGCTAGTTTTCATGTCGTTTAACGTCAGTACAATGTGTTTATTGTTTTTTAAACTCGACGCTATCAAAATAAATTCTTTGATATTAGATATTCAAGTGATTTTATGTCGTATTGTTCTTGTTTTCAAATCCTGATAGACCAGATTTATTTCAATTCTGCAGAGTCAGAAATTTGATGTTGCATATTTTATTCTGCACATTCGGACGAGTAATTCGAAAAAAATTGTAATGATAGGATTAATTTCCCAAAGTACAGAGCTCCTGAAGATGCCTCGAGAAGGCGAATAGAGCAGATATTGAAAATAAAAATCCATTTACGTAAAATCTGGTTTTAATCATTATTGTATTAAATTGTGTTCGCGTGATAATTTTTCTAAATAACTTAAATCCTCATTGACTCTGAAGGAAACTTCTACATCTACACATCCCATACATAGAGTGTATGATAAACTACACCAAATACTAACTCCTGCAAAAAAAGTGGGTTCATGGTTCATGCTATCGATATTTTTATCGATTCAAATGCCTATATTTTACGAACAGGTATTCTTCAAGAACATCCTTCGGCAGCACAATGCACCAATATATAAGAATCGACTGCAGTCCGGTAAAGTAATAATTAAGCCTTTTTTGTTATGAATGACGCGACCTGTCATTACAGGTGGTGCAGCGTAAACTGTTTCATAAGTATAATACCGAAATATTTCTCTGTATTTTGAAGAACCTCAATAATTATTATAATCTTATTTTATACCATTGGCTTTCGAGGTTCAACATATCGTTCATGTCCATTGTGTACTGAATGAATCCATCGATCGAATTTTGAGATGATTATATTAATTATAGCGCTGCTACTTCTTTCATGCCACTATTTTTATCTTTGGTTCAACAATGTCAGGAGGATCTCCATCAAATCACCAAGTCAAAATAGTGAAAAACGCTTCCTGAATGTGAATGTCATTTCTCTATTTCAGTATCGCATAATTACAGCATTGTTTCAGTTATATTTTTCGTTTTGTAGTTGTCAGTACTGATCTCCGATCGAGTCAAGTTTCGAATCAAATCAATGCAAATTTCGTAATCTGTGAATTTTCACACCAACTGAACTGTCCGGATGAAATATAAAAGTCACTAACCTGAATTTTTATTTTAATTTCGAGAGTATTTCATAATATCGTCTAATACTCGTTGCAGAAGGCAATTCCAACACTCATGCTAAAGGAATTTCGTATTCGTGTTGGAATAGAAGCCAATTCTTGTTTTAGAATTTCAGAATATACTATTAGGCTTCCATGGAATCAATACGCAAAAAATTATAGGCTCAGGACAGGTACCAGTGAAAACCTAGTAAATGCTTATGCAGGGTGAGTCTTTTTCTGGTACATATATATTTGAACTGAAAAATTCTGAGGCTGAAGAAACACTTTTTTCCATTCATTTGGTTCAATACCACTCGTTCTGAAATATATAGGCTGTTGAAAATCTATAGAAAAACAAAATTTTCAGTTATATTCCACGAACAATCTATTATATTATGTAATCTTTTTTTCGCAAAATACTGAATATATAAATAAGAAAGTGGGTATTTCGACTGAGTAGAACCATGTTAAAAAAATTTCAATAAGCATTATTCCAAGGTAGTCATAGCTCATTTAAAATATATATCTGCGAAATATAAAAAAATTCATAACTTTGCCTGATGGCAATTCTGTTAGGAAGATTCACATATTGAAATTTCCGCTACATTATTTTGAAGGTTTAAACTAAGTTGATTTAATGCTCGGAGATACTCGAGTGATTGAATGTTCATCTAGGCTGGATCGAAAAAAATACTTCATGGGAAAATCTTTTCTTACGACCTGAAAATTCTATAAAAATCTACGTAGGTAAAAGTTAAGGATTCACCCTGTACATATTATGCTCAGTTTTATGGCTTTACATGACTGAACACAAACATGAGATCCCTCTATCCGATTTGAGGAAAAACAAAAACCTCAAAAATGAAATCTTTATTTCGAAAATGTGTATGATGTCTTCATAAATTTCATATTCAATATACCTGCTTACTATGATTCTTCAATTACAGATATTGACGAGAAACCTTCGAAATGTTCTACCGATTAGGCGTGTTTAACATAAAGAAGGGGAGATCCATTTCAAGAGTCTTGAAAATAATTCAATTCGCTTCAAATAATTACTGTGAAGGCTATAATAATTATCCCCCTATATTAATAACTTCATTTAATAGCGTCTCGAAGTTCAGAAGGTAGAATGCTAATTCGCTGATGAGGGCCATCAAAAACCGTTTTGACCTGGATGATCAAGATATAGGATTCAAAACTGAAATAGACAAAAACCGACTGGACAAAGAAGAATAAATATAATATCAGTAATTCAATCAATAATCATATTCATCTATTCTACGAGACCCGCCTCAGTTTGTTTGTTTTCTTATATTATTAAGTCGCTCCATAACGACCAGCAACTAAAAAACGTTTAGCATATAATTAAAATGAAATAAAATAAAAAGCAGGTAGGAAAAAGATATGGAGATTCATAATCATGCCGACAATGTTACGAGAAACCCTAGATGGAGAGACATTCGACGATATAGAATTGGAGAAGTAATCATATTTTTAGCGCTGAGGCCGTTCGTTTCTTATTCTGAACAAGGTTTTCAAGGGATTGATGAATATATCAAGAAATATTGCCTTAACACACACAATTTGGATGTATACTGATAATTTCTTGAATAACTCATATACATATACAGGTGGCCATTTGAAAACGAAACAGACGAGATTACAGACGAAATAAATTTTTCCGATAGAAATGCTCGGACAGGTCGATTTCTGTTTCGAGGGGGACAACTTAAGATGTAGGTTACGGACGCATAGCTCTTCAACCCTTGCTACGACAACCCTCACCCCCAATTTTTAATAGGGAAGATGGGGTGAGTGATACCTCATTTGAAAGGTATTTTTATACTGATTTCAGCACAGTTATTGTTTTTTCATTTTATGCATTAGTTCTCTAAATACTCTTGACTAAGCATTTGAAAATGAAGTGGTGTTTTCATGGCACATGTAGTGTTTTTTTGTGAAAAATTTTTCAAATGAGGTATCACTCACCCCATCTTCCCTATTCAAAAATTGGGGGTGAGGGTTGTAGTAGCAAGGGTTGAAGCGCTATGCGTCCGTAACCTACATCTTAAGTTGTCCCCCTCGAAACAGAAATCGACCTGTCCGAGCATTTCTATCTAAAAAATTTATTTCGTCTGTAATCTCGTCTGTTTCGTTTTCAAATGGCCACCCTGTATTTCGAGAAGTAATGCATAAAATGAAAAAACAATTACTGTCCTGGAATCAGTGTAAAAATACCTTTCAAATGAGGTATCACTCACCTCATCTTCCCTATTCAAAAATTGGGGGTGAGGGTTGTAGTAGCAAGGGTTGAAGCGCTATGCGTCCGTAACCCACATGTTAAGTTGTCCCCCTCGAAACAGAAATCGACCTGTACGAGCATTTCTATCGAAAAAATTTATTTCGTCTGTAATCTCGTCTGTTTCGTTTTCAAATGGCCACCCTGTATGTTGATTTTTAGAGGTGCGTCAAGTTGGTGACTCACTAGTGGAATTTTGATATGAAAATATTTTGGGAATTTTGTGCCAATTTTGTGTCAATATGTGCCGTCTGTTATGAATTTTGTGCCCAATCAGTTTTCGAGATATTTTGAAATTTCAATATGAGCCACAAACTTAAACGCTGTGACCCATATGTGGAATTTTGGAAATTTTCTTTTCTCGATAAATTGTCCCTATTTTGTGCCAATTTGTGCCGTATGTTACGAGTTTTGTACCCATTCAGTTTTCGAGATATTTCGAGTTTTCACTGAGTCAAGCGTCATTGGTGCCTCACATATGGAATTTTGGAAATTTTCTGTTTTCGATTAATTGTGCTCATTTTGTGCCGTATATAGTTGGTGACGTAAAGTTTGTGACTCACAAATGTAAATTTTTTTTTCGATAAATTGTGCCTATTTCGTGCCAATTTATGCCGTATGTTACGAATTTTGTGCCAATTCAGTTTTCGAGATATTTCGAGTTTTCACTGAGTCAAGCGTCAAGTTGGTGACTCACATATGGAATTTTGGAAATTTTCTTCTATCGATAAGTTGTGCCTATTTTGTGCCGTATGTTATAAATTTTGTGCCCATACAGTTTTCGAGATATTTTGAATTTTCCATTTCAGTCATCAACTTTATGTGACTCCCATGTGAAAAGTTTCTTTTTCTGATTAATTGCGCTCAATGTGCGCCAATTTGTGCCGTATGTTCTGAGTTCTGAGCTGGTGCAGTTTTCGAATTATTTCGCGTTTTTAAGGAATAGAAAATTTTTGTGCCTTTATACGGAGGCCACACCGAGGACATTTATGAAACAGAAGAATTCCAATTGGTATATATATATATATATATATATATATATATATATATATATTCTTATGAAAATAGAGAGCTAAAATAATACAATAAATGTTGAAACAAAAAGTACCTAAGCTGAGGTAAAAAAAGAACGGGGTATCATAACATTCTTCGTATGATACTATAGAATCATACGATACTATCATCACTGGTATCATATGATACTATAGAGCCAGGGGAAAAAACCTCAGCCGAAAAACCTGCCACCCCGTAAAAAAAATAACATAAAATATTAAATATCAGGAAAAATCTTGAAAGACATCAGTGTGAGATCATCTGCATGTTATCCGTCGATAGATTCTTCCGAAAAACGGCTCGCGATTCTTAATCTGAAATGAAAAAAGAAAAAAGCAGAAAAGAAACCGAATATATATTCTGACAGTTCACGGTGTTTATATCTACAAATTACTGATATTCTTCAACAAAAATAATAATTATTTCATAAATTTCAAGAATTCAAATAACACCAGAAGAATGTGTCCCTATATTTTACCTTTACATAGTACAGTCACTAGGGGTAAATCTGTGGAGTGTATGGCTATAACCTTATTTAATGTCTTACCAAGGAGAATCACAAATATAATGTGTCAGAAAAAATTTAAGAAAGCATTGTATAGCTTTATTCGGGATTGTGAACCCTATAGTTTAGATGAATTTAAAGAGTTTTGTAAGAGATGAATTATGTTCTGTTTTTTATTGTGCGATTTATTGACTTATTTCATCATTTATGCTTACTGGTGTAATTGTTTGAGACCAATAAACATTTATTATTATTATTATTATTATTATTATTATTCAGAATAAATCAAATAATTTTGAAATTAACCACCCATTTTAAAAATGCATTCGTTACTTTATGTATAGCCTCGAAACCATCTTGAAATTTATAAATGGGACAACTATTCATAAGATGTTCTATAGTCTCCTCATTTTCCCCACACTCACAACTAGGACTCTCAACCGAATTCCATCGGAAGAGCATGCTATTGCAACGTCCGTGGCCTGTTCTAATGCGATTTAGAACAGACCATATTCTCCTGGGAAGGTCAAAACCAGGAAATCTGATGGAAGGATCAGAAATAAGATCTTTATTGAAAAAATTGGATACATTCCATTCAGATTGCCACATTTCTTTGTCGCTTCTATTCATATTAGTCAGAAAATTTGACCAAAAAGGTTGACGCGACTTCAATCTGGGGACCCTATTATCTGGAATATAGGTGAGTATGGGAAACGAATTTGGAAAGGAATTGAATTTGTTCCAAAAATTCAAAGCTGTTGGTAATCATATATCTTTCATCTCAGTGACAAAATCTTATATCTTTTCTCCAATCTCATGATAAAAAAAACTGTGAGCCTGGGAATTGAAATTGGCATTCATGACGAATTTTCACTGTGAGTAGATGAATTCTCAGGAATAAGGTTGAGGTGCAGAAAATCAATTTTCAGATATTCGGCGTTTCAGATCTTCTTCATCATCAATAATACCCCGTCACTTACAAAGTAAAATTCAAATAATGTTCACGTTAATATCACGTTTTCATCTAAGACATGACACATTAAGGCAAAGTCCACATGGTCAATAGCGCGATCATCTGAACTAAGCCTAATATCATGACATATCAGTTCAACAAACTAATATGTTTTTTTTTTGTTTCTTGTTCAAGTGTACCAGGATGAGAATATTCAATAAAACATACACTATTAATATATGCTCAATCATGAAACTTTCAGTTTCAGAATGAAACACAACAAAAATGAGAAGGAACCTGAAATAAAAATAATAACACGAAATATACTAGTGCGCTTCAGGATTCACATTGTACGTAACTTAACATTAATGGATTTCTCGGTGAAGCTTATCACTTTTTCACAGGTGCGTCAAGTTGGTGATCCACTCCTGGCATTTGGTATTTCAGTTTTCGGGAAATTCCTGGTTTCTCTTGTGGAGATAGATACATACTCGTATTAGAAATCATTGACGAGCGTTATTTGTATCATTCAATGATAGACATGGATATTATTAGTCTTTCAAATATTCGACGTTTCAAATCTTCATATTCAATTAAAGGTACCAGGTCACCTACAAATTTCAATTCAAATGATGTTTACGTTAACATATAAATCCATTATAAGTTCATCTAAGCCGTTGACACATCCACATCATCACATATCAGTTCAAAAAACTAATACTCTTCTATTTAATTCATATCGATAAGAATCATAAGAATAAGGCCCAATTTCACCAACTGATGCTTTAAACGCCGTTAAGGAAACTCCAGTTAAACTAACTGGCCCTTTTAACTCCGTTTAAGGGAATTCCAATTTCACTATCTTAAACGCAAGCGTGGTAATCTGAGTTTTAGAAATCGAAGTTAAAGCATCCATACAACATGGCAACGCTGTTAATTCTTCATTTCAGTGTGCACACCACAGATTTAGAGAAAAGAGAAAGTTCATTTCCACGAATTCCAATTTAAAATTGTTGTTTCTGTTTATGCGTCCAGGTATGGTTTGCTAAGTTTTGGTTATTTTTGAAGTTCATGATCTGGAACTCAGATCTGTACTCAATTGTCAGTTGGATGTTTCAACTGATTCTCAATTTTTCTCTAAAACAAATAGGACAAATTGTTTAAATAATCGAAATCCCATGGTGAAATCTTTGTCGTCGAAATTGTTGAAATAATCTTCCCTAACTCTAATCCATCTTGGACGTCACTATCTTCAAATGCGAGTTCTAAAGCCCTCTGACTTTTTTTCTCAGTTTTGTTATCGTTGATATTTATAAAATAAGATGAAATGATAATTTGAAAAATATTTCATAACCTTCAAATCTGCTTATCGAGTCTCTGGTAATAACAAACTGGCAGACGTCAATACAAACTATCGCATAGAAATACACGTGAATTGTCGTTAACTGAAGTTAAAATGCGTAAACGACCAAAATCGGCGAGTTAACTTTTCTAAACGTAGTTAGGCTTAACCTCGATTTATATTCATGGTGAAATTGAACATTGCTATTAACGGCGATTAGTGTAACTAAAACTCGGTTTTAGATGTTCGTGAAATCGGGCCTAAGAATATTCAATAAACTTGGTTTATGCACCTCAACCTTATTCCTGCGAATTTATTTACTCACAGTGAAAACTCGAAATATCTCGAAAACTGAATGGGCACGAAATTCGCAACATACGGCACCAATTGGCACAAAAAAGGCACAATTTATCGAAAAAAAAATTCACAAAATTCCATATGGGAGTCACCAACTTGACGCTCGACTCAGTGAAAACTCGAAATATCTCGAAAACTGAATGGGCACAAAATTCGTAACATACGGCACAAATTGGCAGGAAATAGGCACAATTTATCGAAAAAAGAAAATTTCCATATGTGAGTCACCAACTTGACGCTTGACCCAGTAAAAACTTAAAATATCTCGAAAACTGAATGGGAACAAAATTCATAATATACGGCACAGACACAAAATGAGCACAATTTATTGAAAAATGAAAATTTCGAAAATTTCATATATGAGTCACAGCGTCAAGTTGGTAACTCATAGTGAAAACTCGAAATATCTCGAAAACTGAATGGGCACAAAATTCGTAACTTACGGCACAAATTGGCAAAAAATGGGCACAATTTATCGGAAATTTTTTTTCCAAAATTCCACATATGAGTCACAGCGCCAAGTGGATGACTCATATTGAAATGTCGAAATATCTCGAAAACTGAATGGGCACAAAATTCCCTAAATTTTCATATCAAAATTTCACTAGTGACTCACCAACTTAACACACCTGATTTTTAGCCATCAGTTTTCTGGTATACAATTTATACTTATATATATAATTCTGTATTCGTTCTCAAGGTGTGTTATGGAAGAACAAAACAATTTCAGACATTAACTCACATTGAAAAACATTCAACTTGAACAAATGGTTTTTTACTCTTCATAATTGAATTTCATATAGATTCATTGCGAGATTTATCGGCATTCAACCGCTTATCCCAGAGGTTAAATGTTTTTTAAACGGCCGAAACTCGATAGTTGTTCACCAGATAAGGGATACAGACGAAAGATTCATATTTCATAATATTATAACATGGTAGAGCGAGTTTGCGGATCAACTAACTGTCCTCAAAATTCGAGTTCTGATTTTTTCTCTGCTCATTCATCAGGTTTTGCCACGAGGATCAATTTTATACCAGGTTGGATTACAAATATACTCTTTTCTCCTTGGGTGTCCGAAATTAATTCATTGGGCAAAATGAGATCAATGGTTCGTGTAAAGACTTTGGGTTTTTGTTTTTATTTTTATATTCGGGTACTCACCTTACAAGTTTCACGCGAAGCTATAAGGTGCTATATTATATAATCCCACTAAAGGTGGTAAATGATAAACACCTAGCTTCAAAACGATATTCGATTAATTTGGGACCTGTTCTGGTAAACCATATTGACGTCATTTCAAACGTGTCTTGATCGTTTTTTGAGGTACCAGTCACATTAGGTACTTCAAATTATGTAATGAATTGGAGATTATGCGAGTCTATTCTGCCCGAAAAATAATAAAGATCTGAAAATGACTCCAATTTACATGAAAACTCATATCGAACTTCCTATGATATTGTTAAAAGGAACGATAAGTTAAAACAAGTTTTATTTTTTTGAATTCTGCCTTTATCTTTAGATATGTGGGATGAGAATGGGTAACTGATCCGATAATCTTTCATCACCATCTACACCGGAAAATGTCAAACACATATTATTTATTATAATCCTCGTAAAATTCTATAACTTGAAAATTTTGCTCTCCAAAGACGCCGACACTCAACGAGAGGAAACAAAAAATTCTTCAGAAAGCGTGACATGAATTGTTTTTTCCTCAATCAGAATCGATTCACAATTACTTTTCTTTCTGTGGGAATAAGGTCTACAAAGAAATTTATTATAGTTTAATGAAAAAATATGTCATCTGACAGCTCAATTTGAATGCCTCTCGACTACTTCAATATAAAAATAATAATAATATAATAATAATAATAATAAAAATATCTTTATTCTCCATTTGACAATTCACAATTAAAAAATATACATATTCAAATACAGTTCAGAAATACACTCAGATTTAAAAGACAATAAAGTACAAAATAAATGCATATAGACAGAAAAAATCACATTTTTATATATTCCTGTATAGAGTAAAAACAATTTGTTACCAGGAATTCCTTCAATAATTTCCTGAAGCTATACATTGATTTACATCATTTAATCTCCTCTGGTAATAAGTTAAATAAACGAGGAGCCATAGCTTTATATAAATTATAATACAACCGAGAATTGCTAACAGGAATATAATAGTCATTCTCATGCAGAGATCCAACTTTAGCAAAGTAATTATTATTATTAAAAACATACATATAGAACTCAAAAATCAGCAATGATGGTAGTGTTAGTATTCTCAGGTTTCTGAAATGCTCTCTAAAAGAAGTTCTTTTCGACAGAAAGACACTCCATACTCCATACCTCAACCTACTGTCAACCTGTGCATGGTATAATTTTAAAAGTTGTTCTTCAGCCAGAACTAACTTGAGGTTTCTGAATAGATATGAGTAACTACCTTCTCAATATTACAAATTATTCCAGGATATGGAGTTCCCCACGAGTGTCTAGATTGTAGAAATTAGAAGGTTGAATAAACACTGACGTTCTTTTCTTTAGAAATTTTCAATTTAGTTATCGATTTTGAGACATCAGATTAAAGATCTTACACTAACGAAAAACACAAATTAGGATTCAGAATAAGACAAACATATTGCATAAAATATAATAATAAGAATAATATAATAATAATAAGACCAAGTTAGACAACTTTCCTCACTATAGCCTTTTTTCATCAGTGTTAATTTTTCAATTCAATATATTCGCCTCACTACACAAACAGTTGGTATGACAGATTTAGTGAATGTTGTTTTGGGTGTTCCATCACCTAATATGTATTCGTATTCATCTTTGTTGATGAATAAATTGCAACTTTCTACTGAAGAATTGTTATACTCATTGATTTAAATCAAAATATTAGTCAAGTTTAGATAATCACACGGAATCAAGTTACACTTTGCATTTTGCACGAAAATTCCTTCGATGTACTCATGAGTTTAATTTTTAAATTCTCTCTTACCTTTTTTGAACAGATGTTGAGAGTACAATAAAAGCAGTTGATGCAATGATGTGAAGACACCAGAAAATTCTTTCATCGTCGAAAATCTAACAACCCTTTTTTTTAAGGCGATTAATCTAACATTCTGAAAGTGTCCGCCCTGAAGACCGATAAGATCTTACCATGTTAGCAAATTCTGAAACACCTATCCATCTGAACCCTTTCATAAATTAAGAGTTTATCTGAATTCCCTACCTTTTTGCATGCTTGTAAGCTGATACTTTCGTACTTCTGGAGATCTGAGGGATGTTATCGCAGTAGTCTAAACAGAAATTATCATATCTCTTGCATCTTGATATTGCGCTATTAGTACTGATAAGACGTTGTCAATCCATAAATACGAAAGTTAGAAAATGTCACTGGTTTTTAAAAGAGAATCGTAGCTGGCCGGGGTCTTTCCACCTGTAGAAGTCAGTGGCAGAGGGCACCTGCCCACGCACGCGGCCTATAAATCTATCTACGATATCTAGATCCGCCTGTCGACAGATACTCTGGTATGCAAATTTGGATGAGAAGGGTCGCGGCCCTCGACACTTTGCCTATGAGTTATATCCTCCAAATTCCCACGATCAAATGTAGACTTGGGGGTGTGTTGTAAATCATCAGGTTCAAATGATCAATTAACGGTTACGTTCATGAGAAAAAAGAACTTTATGTTAAAAAGAAGATCCCATATCGCTTCAGATGTGATCCGAAGAGATTCTGGTCCACAAAACGGAAGAAATAAATTTGAACATCGTTGACAAAACCTGTACCTGTCTTACCACCTGAATAACTTCCTGTTTTTGAAGTTCCACCGGACATATGGCAGAAAGACATGTTTTACTATGTTCGTCGATATAATACATTTACAAGTAATAAAATGAGAGGGGGTGGTGTATCGATAGCAATAATAGTATATTTTATTATAAGGATTAAAAAATCATATTTTTTTACGAGCAATATTTGCAGTTGCGAGGCGGAGCGCAGCGTAGCCGATCGAATGCAATATTGCGAGGATGTTCGGTTGCTGGAAATATGGCACCTGATAATGTATATTTGATGATAAAGGTTCTTCTAGTATTGGGAATTGAAGGTGCTATGCGTTGTGACGAACTAGTTCATTTGAAAATTGATGTCATTGAAGATATGGACTCGGACCTGGTCGTAAAAATTTTGCAGACAAAAAACAGGAAACCTCGTTTGTTTACCATTATAGGCGATAAGGCTTGCTCTGGTTTGTCACCGAGTGAAATAAAAGTAATTGGAATCAAGAAAGAAAATAGAAGGTTGAAATTTCATTGCTCAAAGTGTGAAGGTCAGGACACAATTTCATTACTATATGAGTTAATAGCTACGAAAGATAAACTGATTGAAGATAAGGAGAAAATAATAAAAATTCTTGAGGTGAACAAGGAAAAGATTGAAAATTCAGAACAACGGAAATGTTATTCTGATGTTCTTCTGATCAAACCTGTAAATGAACAACAAAGTAAACAAACGAGGACAGAAATAGCGGAGAAGGTTGATCCGGGTAAATTGAAAGTTGGAATAGATGGAATCAGGAATGCCAAGAATGGAGGTATCATTATAAACTGTAAGGATAATAAAACTAAGGAGATAATATCTAATAAAGTGAGCGAAGAATTAGGAGGTAAATATATAGTTCATGAGGCTACATTGAAGAATCCCAAGTTTATTATACGTGGAATAGAAGAAAAATATATGGAATATGATGAGTCAGATTTGATAGAATGTTTCATTTATCAGAATAATATAGCACAATTAGGCAATGAAATGGAAAATAAAATCAAAATTGTACGTAAATTCAAGATTAAATCTAGAAAGAATGCAGTCAATCTGATCATCGAAATAGATCCTTGCTTATATGGATTCATAAAGAGTAAAAGTGAGCTAAACCTGGGTTGGAGAAGTTGCTTTGTCGAGGAATATTACAATATTGTTCGTTGTTATAAATGTGCCGGTTACGGTCATTTCCAAAGCGAATGTAAAAATAAAAGATCTTGTTTCAAATGTGCTGGAGACCATGACACGAGAAACTGTGAAAATGAATTGAAGAAATGCATAAACTGTATGAAAAAAGTCGAGAATTACAAAGTGAACTTGGACACAAATCACGCAGCCTTCGATAGGAGTTGCCCTTGTTATGTAAGAATAAAGGAGAACATGTCGAGAAAGACAAATTTCGGAGAAATATAGCAATCAAAACAATGTAATATTGTGTACTTCAACGGGCAGGGTTTTCTTAACAACAGAGATAAGATCGTTCATTTGATCCAACAGTGGACTCCCGAAATAATATGTATAAGCGAAACTCACATCACACCCGATGTGCGACCGGCTGAAATTGAAATATCTGGCTATGTTACCATCAATTGCACGTCAAATAATAGAAGGACGGGAGGAGTTCTGATTTTTTTGAAAAACGGTTCAGATTTTTCGGTGACATATAATTTTGCTAGAGACTCATATTTGTGGTTTGTTTCTTTTGAATTGAGATTGTGTAGTGAAAGACTTCTTTTGGCGACCCTGTATCATTCGCCAGGGAAGCAGGTTCCCGAATTTCTGGATTTTTTGGATGAATTCTTCGAGGAGGTATCCTGTTTCAGAGGAGACATAATTTGTTTAGGAGATTTCAATTTAGATTTCAAGAAGAAATCGTTTTATTCAGAAAAATGTAAGTCAATTATTGTTCGGAACGGGATGAAACAAATTGTAGATGATTATACAAGAGTTACTGAAAATAGTTCGACACTTATTGATTATGTTATAACTAATTGTAAAAACCTTGTTCATAAAGTTCATTTGACGCCGAGAATCTCTGACCACTCTATTATATCATTGAATTTGAAATCACTCGATAAGTCTGGTTCTGAAGTTCATTTTTTTACACGCCCATATAGAGATTATAAATCTACTGAATTTCAGGATGCACTTAGAGAGACACAATGGGATAATTTCAGTAATGATGTGAACATTCTAGCTAAAAATTTTATTGATCCTATAAGACGAATATTTGATATGATGTGTCCTCCAAAAAAAAATTGTAAAAAAAACACAATAATGTTCTGCATTGGTTAAACGATGAAATTAAACAATTAATGGAACATAGGGATATACAGTATAAAAGGGCAGTTTTGGTTGGATCGAGTGATCAATGGGGATTATACAAAAAATTAAGAAATAATGTTGTGAAGAAGTTAAAGCAAGAAGAAAAAAAGTATTACCATGAAATAATAAGAAATAGTTCTAATAACGAATTATGGAAAAACTTAAAAAATTTATTTGGGAATAAGCGGAAATCTGAAGTGAGTAACGTTAAATTCAATAATAGGTTATTAACTGACGCCCACGAAATAGCACAGAATTTTAATGAGTTTTTCGTTAGGAGTATTGAGAATTTAGTTTCATATGTTACAATCAAGCACAATCATGATTTTTATTTATCGAAGATAGTCGAATGCCCCAAATTTTCTCGATTCTCCAGTGTATGTATGAGAGAGCTCAGATGTTATATAAAGAAGTTAAAAAATACCTGTGGACCGGAAGATGGTATTACTACGAAAATTTTCAAAGATATATTCGATGTGTTTGGTAATCGATTACTTGATGTTATCAATAATTCTTTAGAATATGGTGTTTTTCCTGATATTTGGAAGGTTTCTGTGGTGGTACCGATCCCGAAAGTTTGCGGTACAGTGTTGTGCGAGGAGTTCAGAGGCGTACATACTGTACCAATTTATGAAAAAGTATTAGAAATGATTGTGAGGGATCAATTATTGACGTTTCTTAATGAAAATAATATCATAATTGATGGACAATCAGGTTTTCGTGCTAAACATTCTTGTGAAAGCTCAGTATTATACATGTGTAATGATTGGTTAAGGGATATTGATGGCAACAAGGTGGTTTTAGCGGTATTTATCGATTTCAAGAGAGCTTTTGAAACGGTAGATCGGCAATTATTATTAAAAAATTGGGAAGGATGGGAATTGATGATGTTGTTCTTGATTGGTTCAGATCGTTTTTAGAAGGAAGGACGCAAAAGGTTAAATTTAATGGTGTTGTTTCTTGCAGTATTGAAAACGAATACGGTGTTCCTCAGGGAACAACTTTAGGGAATTTGCTATTTCTGTTATATATAAATGATATTATTAAACATAAAAAACATTGTAAGATACTGGCATTTGCTGATGATACGTTGTTGTATATTGCGGGAGAAAATATTGACAGTTTAGTTAATCTAATGAATGAAGATCTTGAAACCATAAGTGATTGGATGGGAGATAATCGGCTGATAATAAATTCAGATAAATCTAGCTATATGTTTTTTGGGAAGGAGAATAAAACAAGAGAAATTGATAGAGAAAACATAAAAGTATCCATAAATCAAAAAATATTGAGAGAGTCAACATCAATTAAATACTTAGGAATAAAAATGGATCCAAATTTGACTTTTAAATTACATGTTGATTATATAGCGGGAAAGATGGCACAGAAAATTCATTTTATAGGTAGAATCAGTGACAAAATAGATATGAGGACCAGATCATTGTTATTTAGGGCGATAGTATTACCACACTTGGATTTTTGCACATCGTTATTGTTCAATCTGAAATCTAACAGTATAGATAAGCTGCAGAAAATTTTGAATAGGGGTATGAGAATTGTGTTAAAATGTAGTAAAAGAACGCCCATTAGGTTAATGTTGGAGGCATTGAATTTGATGACCGTGAGACAGAGAATTATATTCAAAACATTGGAACTCATATATAAAGTTCAACATGAAATGTTGCCGAACTATTTGTCCGAAAATATAAAGTATATATCTGAAATACATGAATATAATACAAGGAATAGGAATAACTTTTATGTCGATACATTCCGAAGTGGTTTAACATCGGGGTCAACACTGGTCAGGGGATTGATATTGTATAATGAATTACCTTCTGAAATAAAAAGTTGTGATAGATTTAATACTTTCAAAAAGTTGTTAAATTCTTATGTAAAGGAGCATTATGAATAAGTGATATTGTATTTATTGTATTTTTATAGTTTGTAACTAGCAGATTTTGCTAATAAAGAGGATTATTATTATTATTATTATTATTATAAGTATTCGCGTTTATTTCGAAAATATGTTGCACTACGGCCATCAAATATACAGGAACGTGGTTTATTTTCAAAGTATGTTAATGAGAAGTGTCAAAGAATGTTTGTTGGTATTCACAAAACTAGTGCCGTGCCGCAAGACATTGAAAACTTTTTGAAGTTAGAAAATTGGAGGGAGTATATTGGACATTCGCTACGAAGAACATCTCCTACACTTTATTGATGGTGGCGGTGACCTCACTTGTCTTAAAAGACATGGAGGTTGGAAATCGGGTACAGTAGCAGAAGGATATATTGAAGAATCAGGTATATAAAAAAGAAAATACTGATAGAAAAATATTGCAACCTGACAAAGAAGGTAGCAGTACCTGTTCAGATATTTCCCCGAATGTTTCATCAACAGTTACGGAGAATATTTTGACTTGTTCTAATGAATTCTTTTGAATTGGTATTAAAAGAGTCTTACGGGCTTATTGAGCGTGGTCGATTAGGAATTTCACCTAACGTTTCGCCTACAACTGCGGTAGGCATCTTCAGAGGATTTTCGGTCTAAGATTATACCTCGAACGCTGAATTTCTGACACTGACGTGTTCGAACCGGAAGCGTCATCTACATCCCGGTTTATGGCGGGAAAAGGTGGTGAATTTACGTGCGCGATGCTGATTGGCCTATCGCTCCCGCTTCGTATCGGCTTGATCTTTGTTTTTTCTTAGGTCGGTAACCAGGCGCTATGTAAGAAAGGGGTTTATTGTTTTCTGTTTATGCTATTTTTGTGTTTTTAAATTTCGATGGCTTCCATCTTCAGTTTGGGATAGTAACTTTTGATATTGGAAATCTCCGCCTTTGAGAAATCTGTGTTGTGACCATATGTTAGCGCATGTTCTGCTAGTGCGGATTTTTCTGTCTGATTCAGTCGACAGCATCGTTCGGGCTCCTCAATTCTCGTATTGATACTTCGCTTTGCTGTGCCAATATAGACTTTGCCGGAGTCACGAGATATCCTGCAAATACCGGGTCGACTTTGTCTTTGGTTGTTTTGATCATTTGCCCAATCAAAGACAAAGTCGACCCACTTCCACAAGCCGGTATTTACAGGATACCTTGTGACTGCGGCAAAGTCTATATTGGCACAACAAAGCCAATTCAAGAAATATAGACCTTTTTTATGTATCGATATTCTCTCGGAAAGATATCAAACCTGATTAGTTGGTACCGAACTAAATATATTAATAATCTCAGCGTGCCGTCCAATCAGAAGTACGAGCATTCGTGTGGAATCGCCGGAACTCGTTTGTTCTGTTCAAACGTCAACGGTCAACTGTATTTTGGCGCTCTTCGCCCTTCTCTTCTCACTTCTCATCATTTTGATACAACCTTGTTAATGAGAACTTTGCTGTGAATTTTTGAGGAATTTCATTGCAAATTTTTAACGAGACTTCTAAAAAAGCAATTCTTATTGCAAGTTTCCTTTATTTTACTAATTATTTTCAGTGAACGATAGCAAGCAATTCGAAATTATTGTGAGATATGGCATCGATTGTGATGTGAGTACCTGATAGCAGTGTTTGTGTGTATTCAAATATTAATTATGAATATAGTTCATATGAGTTTTTAGTAAACGCTGAAATTTTTTGCCGATCAAATTCTCTGATATGTGGAACTTGCCAAAAGGAGTTCAGTAGTGTTTCAGTAAAGAATAGGACCTTCGGAAAATCCATAATGAGGACATCCAAATGGACAAGAATCAAAATATATTCTGTTGTCTTTGTCCTGCTGATAATGGAGACAAGTTCTCTAGTTACAAAAATTATGAAATTCATTTGAAAACAATTCATAATTTATTGGTCAAAGAAAATAATTCTCATTTTAGGAGTACTGAAGAGTTTGATTATGTGGAATATTCTATTGTGAGGAGCTATAATTCAACAAGCGAAGACACAATTGTATATTACAATTGCAATAGAAGTAATTATAGAGGTAAAATATTTTTGCAAAGCCTATAAAGATACTACAATTCTTAATTTCAGGATACAAAAGTGTGTATGAGAAACGCAAGAGAAAGGTTGGAGGCAGTAGGTATCCATATTCAGGGAGTATGTCCTTCAAGAATTGAATTAAAGCTTAATATTTTCAAATTTTCTGTATTTAAGTTGGTTGAACTTTCTCATTAGAGGATTTCAAAATATTATTGTGTTTGGCTTTCCTACTCTAGTTTCTGAACAAACATAATGAGAACCTTATTCCTTCTTTCATGATATATACAAAATCAGGAGGAATTCTCATTGACATATTCTAAATATCCATAACAATTTAAAAGAATTTGTTATTTAATATCTCGTGAAGATGATGAAGTTTTTAAGAATAAAATTAGGGTTAAATTAAAATTTTACTTATGATTTTCCAATTAAATCCATATGGAGTAGAATAAAATCGGTAATATTCTTTCAAATTAAATGAGAAATAAAATGGATATAACATCATTCATAGACATATCCATGAATGTAAATTTTGAATTTATTAATTTTTTTGGACCAATATAGGTACATGATATGTGTCATATCAAAACGTTCATATATGATGAAAACGAATTCGCGCCATATAGACCAAGCCCTCTTTCATCTCATTGGACGGCACGCTGAGATTATTAATGTATGCTCTAATTTCGGATGGTATTCAATGTGGTTTGTTTTCTTTTTTGTATTTTGTTCTTGATTTTTTTAGTTAAGGATTTATTGTTGTTCTTTTGAATTTTGTGAAATGGCTGGTTCCGTCTAAATAAATATATAAATAAATAAATAATATTTCTTGAAAAATTGAAGCGAAACAAAGGTTTTTCTCAACTCCTTCAGATCCATCAATCGTTCAAAATATTAAAATGAAACGGTTTCTCATTGTATGTTATGTGCATCTCTCTTCTTTCGAGTATTAGGATAATAAACATAATATGCCATTACTCAATTGTAATTTTCAGTGTGAGCATAGTGAAATTTTCTGCGAGCTCTCAATTGAATGAGCCACTATAATCAGATACTTCAAACACTAAAGGTGGGTTTCACAAAACGTTTATTGTGTGATTAATGGCCGGTTTCCGAGGTCCTGAGTTAACTATCCAATAGTAAACGATTCGATAACTTTAACCAACCGATAACCTCCCGTTAAACCTGACTGTGCTTCTGAAGTATTTTTTGTCGTCCGTTAACTATCGAATAGATAACTGATGATTATCAACTAGATCACAAGTTTGTTTCTAGCTCAACAGATGTCGCCACATGCAAATGCATATTTTAACGATAAATTTTGAAAAAATTTAGTGGAAACTCCACTCCTGAAATTCAAATTGAGTAAGTTTTTACATATTATCTGTTTTGATAGTGTTGAATGAAATTTTCTTTGAGCAAAAAAGTTTTTTTTAATGTGGAAAGTATTAAAACTTAGCGAGAATTTGATAGACCATGAAAGAATGTTGCTTTCTGGATTTTGCCGAAGAGTGCACAAATATCATCGAGCACAAAAAAAGACTGAATCAAAGGAAAGAACCATGGTTGGAAATTACTAGACGGTTCAATGCTAGTTGTGTTATTGGTCCTAAGAACTAGAAAAAATAAGCAACTTCATGCTTTAATTGATAATTAGAAACAGGGGAAAAGGATCATGAGGGATGATTAGATGAGTAACCACCTATAATAGCAGAGGTGGTCAGAGGTCTACCGTGAAAGATGTTTAGGAAGCTCCCGGGAGATAAATAAAGTCAAGAAAAAACAATTTTTGAATGTATTATTATCTTAGTGAAAAAATGCAGTGCAAAGTATCCGCCCAAAAACATGATTCAGCATGAATTGTATCGTTTAAATTTAAAGTACTTATTAATTTACTCTACCTTACAGCCACTCGCAAGGAATACCTACCTTTGAACACAAGTAGACCTCAGAGGTCAAAAGTGTTTCATTTGTAACGTTTTAATTCAAAGTACTTATTAATTTACGCTACCTCACAATCACTCGCAAGAAATATGTTTGAACATAAGTGTTTTTTTTTGTAAGATTCAAATTCACAATAGTTATTAATTTATTGCTAAAATGTTTTAATTTTGCCTTGTAAACTCTACCTTACAGTCGTCAGCAAGAAATATGTCTGAACACAAGTAGACCTCAGAGGTCAAAAGATTTTTTCTTTAAATAATGAGATAGCACTTATTTAAATAGGTTTATTCATATATATGTCCTCTCATTATGAAACAGGTGAAAAAATACAATTTATTGAATAAATTTTCAAATTTAATAATAATATAAAAGCCCAATGTGAGAAATCTTTACTAATTCAAGTTACATGTAAAAGAAGAGGAAGTAAACAGAAACTTCAAGACCAAGTTGTACAACTCGAGCCACCAGTTTTACACAGTAAGATTTTGAATCTTAGGTGCATTGAGGAAGCAACCATAATTGAAGATGTAGATAACGAAGGGCAGCAATGCGGAAACCTGGTGTGTAACCATAATGGAAGGGGGTGACAATGTAAATGAGCCATCTCAACCTGAGGGTACAGGTTATCCTATCCCAATTCCAATCAGCTTCAAGAGTCAGATGTCTCTAACTGAAAAAAAAGAAAGTTAATCATAAAATTGCCAAATTAATTGTGAGGAAGAAGTTAGAAAAGCAAAATGATGGTCTTTTAATTAAAAAATAATTTAATTGATGAATGAAAACTCAAGAGTTATTGCAATTGGACATATCACTGAAAAAGATGGAAGTACAATTGTAATATGTAGAGCTCCGATTAAAAACAATAGAACTTCAACGTTACAACCTAGAACTTCAAACTTCGAAAGTAAATATGTCAACAAACCACAAATAAATGATAAATTGTATAACCTGTTATTATTAATTACATTCTAGCTATTACTTACCTAAGATACTGAGTAACAGTTGTTCTCCGAAAATTACTTTCCTTGATCGAACTAGGAATTTATCTTGATGTATCTTGAAGTGCCTAAATAATCTGTATTTTGCAAAGCTATATCATGAAACACCGCTCTGGCTGTGATATATAACACAATCTAACTTCTGACTAAGTTTCCTCACACCAAATGCCTTTTGTTTTAACTATTGTATTTCTTGTCTTGATATAAGTTCTGTTGTATTTTCTCTGCGAAAATGAATCTAATACGTTTTCAATTCATTACGAAGGTATAGAACTGTTTGCCTTTTGCTTGTTGAACCCGTATCTATCTTCAAATTAATCATCTGCAACTGTAAACATTTCGATCTACGAATGTGGTTGCAGAAATACTGTTCATGATGCATTTGTCTCATCTGATGATCGCTGGAACTTGAAGCTAGATCATAATTCTTCCTATATATTCCATCATTCCACAAGAGTATATTATGTTCACATACATTTTTCTAAACGAAAACACGCAAATCCGAGTAATCTCAAAACAAAACTTGCAGCAAAAGTGAGGTTCGAAATCCAACATTACGTCTTTGCCCATGCGCCAGTTAGTTATCGAATAAATAAACCTCCAAAATCGTCCCGTTAAAATAAACTGAGTTTCTCTATTTCAGTATCGTAATGAGTTCATCACAGTACTAAAACTAGTGCTGTAATGAAGCTCATTACAGCATTGTTTTCAGTTATATTTTTCGTTTTGTGGTTTTCAGTACTGACCTCAGATCCTCTCAGTTTTCGAATCGAATCAATTCAAATTCCGTAATCTGTCAAATTTCATAAGTCACACCAACTGTCAAGATACAATACAAAAGTCACTAATCTGAATTTTTATTTGAATTTCGAGGGTATTTCACAAAATTTGACAAAAATCGTCTAATACTCGTTGCAGAAGGCAATTCCAACACTCATTCTTTCGAAAACTCGCTCCTTCGTAGCTCGTTTTCAAATTTCGCATTCGTGTTAGAATGGGAGCTCATTCTGCAACTTGTTTTAGAATATACTATTATCGAATGGATAACTTTAGGAGGGGTGTTCAGAAACAGAAATCACCAGTTAATCCAGTGTGTTCCAGACTGTTGCAGGGGGGGCACGCAGCTGATTCCAAAATATCATTTTCGAATACAAACCAAAAAAGTCGAATAGGTGTCAAAAAAATTAATCAGAAAAACGGATATGGAAAAATTAATTGGGGCACAACAATTTTTTTTCCAAAGAGGGGGCGCAGGTACAAAAAGTTTGGAAAGCACTGAGTTAATCCATCCGTCAAAGTTATCGAATAGATAAACTACCGTTAAAAAGACCTCGGAAAACGTCCATAAGAAACCTTAGATAAATTCGAACCAATCAAATCAATTGATTTGAAATTTCAAACTTCAGTGGATCCAATCAATTTGACAGTGCTTGATCGGGCAATCAAAGTTTTGTGAAAATGGAGTGAAAGAATCAAATGCAGTGTATTCTCTATCCATCTACAATTTTATGTGCAAGATTGCGGATTTCGAATTTTTTTTTCACAGCGTTCAAAAGGCTCGACGTATTCGCATATTCAGACATATTTTTGAATTCTATGTCAATTTTATGTGTGTTTTCTATATCACTATCTTGAGTATTTCTCGGGTTGATCATGATAATGGCCCATAAGAAATTGTGTATTTCTCGAGAGCAAAATTTACGATCAGATTTATTACATGAAATCAGTAACCAAACAGAATATCATTGATTTTGTATCTTGAAGGGCGCTCGAGCAAGACTTTCAAAATCAGGATTCATAAAAATAATGTATTAGCTCTACTTTTCGACTCAGAGAAAAAAAATGGAAACTTTTTTTTTGTAACTGTACCGGTGCACCTGTTCTATTTTTGATTCAAAATTTTTAATACTACGGTTGTTTTCTCTAGGTTACTTCAAGTACTCCATCATTAAATAAAAATCTTCTCAAAATGGCGTTTCGCTTAGATATATATGAAGCTTTTAATAGTGCGAATCATTCAATATTACTGCAGAAGATAGAAAAGTTTGGGATCGATTATTTGAAACGTATTGGAAAAAGAATACGAAAAACTGTGGAAGTAACAATAAGTGGCGAAAAATGGATTTCTAATGGCTTGTATGTGCAACAGGTGTACCACAAGGCTCGATATTTGACCCGCTTTTGTACATATTGTACACCATTGACTAAGTACAAACAGGCCCGGTCTTGTCTGGGCGGCTGGTCGGGATCGCCGAAGGCCTCCAGGGGCGAACAAAATGTGTTTGAAAATGAGTCTATTATTAATAGAAAATGAACAATTTTCGGATGAATTTGAAAATTATATAAAAAAACAAATTGAGAAAGCAGAAAAAGATTTAGAAGATTGTGAACTCCATTTGGCACCTGAATCTGATGAAGAAAATTTTCATTGTTTCTGCAATGACAGTGAAAAATATTTCAAGTGCTTAGCATGTACCTTTTCATTTGGTTTTTGAATTTATCTTAGCGATATCTTGTATCTATATCTCATGTGAAAAGGTTTTTTCTAAGCTAAGAATAGTCGAATACTGTCTTCATTGTATCATTTGAAAGAAAATTTCATTCCAAATATTATTCCGAATATCTTTTTTTCCATTTCTAACCGTCAGCGACCGTCAGCGTGTTGTATGTTAATTCTATTTCATTTATTTTTTCTATATTTCGACAGTATGCCTTCTTTCAGAGACAAAGATATGATTTTGTGTCTTGAATTCATAGAAACTTTTCCAGGGAGGGACAGTTTCGTGTTTTTAGCCTCATAGAACTTTTTTGGTTATCCTATCATACAAGAAAACGCAGAAATGTTTAAATTTATGGGCAAGCTGCACGTCGAATTTAGGCAATGAGGTATCCTGAGAGGAACATCGCAGACTGGAAAATTTTTTCAAGATTATACAAAAATTTGCCAAAAAATAGGGAACCATTTGTACAAAAAAAATTCAGGAAGCAAGTTGCCACTTCGAACTTAAATGAAGCAACTTTTATAAGTTATTTCGAAAATCAACCGACGTCGACAATAAGGCAAGCATCAAGACATTTGAATATTGGTTATTGTTCAATTCAAAGGGTTTTGAAAACCTATAAATTACATGACTATAATATTCAAAACATACAATCTCTTTCTATAATTGATTTTGAAAGATGAGAAAATTTTATAGCTCAATTTTTAGTGGCATTGAATGATGATACTAATTTTCATAAGCATATTCTATGGACCGACGAAATTCGATTTATCAGTCATTGTAAACCTAATAGGCTACAGCAATAGCCACAACGCTGCTATTGTCAAGAGAGTTTTTAGATCAAGAATACGAAAATAAATGGATAGGAACCAATTAACCCAGATAGCCAGACCTAACACCCATGGATTACTTTCTGTGAGGTACCTTGAAAAATATGGTATACCAAACTGATTCTAATAATTTGGGCAATTTGAAAATGGAGATAATAAAAGCATGTTCCCGATATTTTGGCCAAAGTATGTTATAATGAAATAAGGACAATATATGATTTATGTATGGATCATAATGGCCGGATTATAGAACTGATTTGAAATGAATCGTTTGTTTTTGAAACAAATGTTTATTGTTATGAACTGTAATATTTAATGAATATAATAAAAAAGACATAGTTTATTACAAAGTCTCCTTGATTTTAAGAATCGAAATCAAATCTATGTCGCCAAATAAAGGCATACTGTTACAATTCAAAAACATGATAAATGAAATATAAATAACATGAAACAAGATGAAGATTGTACTCACTGTTCAAAATTAAAAAAAAATTGTATTTGAAAAATAAGTTTAGAATGAATTCTCTTTTCGAATGGCTTAATGAAGAAAGTGATGTTCCTGGGTAAAATCTTTGGGATGGGTCGCTTGTATTTTTGAAAACGAAAAAAAAAATTTAACTCTTTTCATGGTACACATTCAAAAAGCACCTGTATTATACCTTTGAAAATAATTGCAATGAAAGAAATTGATCACACCAATGCATTCTACTAAAAAAAAAAGGTCCCGTATAATGTTTTTGTTGCATATTCTATGTACATAGCACCAGTAATAGTAATAAATAACTTATGAGACCTTCTCATTTCACGCCATTTTTTTATTTTCTTTTTAACTGGAAATCAATTGAACTTATGAGGTTCCGGTTTTCATAAAATTCATTGTCTCAAAAATCGAGCGCGAACCCGTGCGGACAACGAATTTGAGACACCCGATACCTACAATATATTTCATTTAACAGAATATTTTTGAGGAAAAAAAATACTTTTTTCTACAAACGTGCGTAATCACCTACTTTCCCGCACTGTATTTGGTTCGGAAAGTGTCACTTATCCACACTAGTGCGGGAAAGTAAATTTCTCTTGAATTGGTAAATTAGAATACCTTAAATTTTTGTGTTTATTTCTAGGTCATGGTTTCATTGAATTGATTGTTGAAAAATCATTCATAGAAACAAGATTGAAGATGCAATTATCTACCAGAAGATATTCGGGAACCAGCAAATAAATCAAGTATAAGTCTGTTGCCGGAAAATCAAAGAAACCGGTTAATCAATGTGTCAAAACAGATGATTTTTAAAAGTTGTACTTATTGAATCATTTCTCAATGTTTAATACGGTAATAGAAAAAATATCGTTCCTTTCTTGTAGATAGGGAAGTTATCTTTCCAGTACTTGATTGCCTGCCCGAACGCCGCTCCGCGTCGTTCGGGGAACAGCAATCTCGTACGGGAAAGTACAACTTTTTGCATTTGATAGGAAAATAACTATTCGTCAGCATTTCACCTGGATATAAATAGGAAACTTGGAAAATGGATAGGGAATTCTATGTATAATTAACAAAGGTTTCTATTGAACCTTTTATGTTGCAATATCTGCCACCAAAGCCAAATATAGTAATTTGTTTGGAAATTTATTGAAACGTCTTGTCTTTTCTTTTCAACAATTCATACAATCCGAAGAAATCCATTTCGAGAGCCTTAATTATCGTATTTGAATGTTTCATTCTGGTTAACTAACCAAAGCATAACTACGCTCTCATCAATGAAATTCATTAAATGAAGAGTCATCGAAATTTGTCGCCATCCATTGCTATAATAAAGGAAGTAGATATTTAAAGGACAGAATAGGAAATAGAGATTCTCCCACGGTACCTGACCATCACTAATTTCTTGTGGGAACGCCACCTTCTACCTCTTCGAAGATCCATCCCTTATCTCTCAGTCTCACGAATGTGCATCATTAAGTAGATACTTCGTGAAAATCTGATTCACAACAAGAATATTTCATCATCATCATTCAATTTCAAAACCAATTATGGCAATGGCTTTAATCGATTGAGAAATTCCAATGATTGCTGTATTAGCGGAATTGATTAATATTATATCAATTTGAATTCGATAATTTGAAATATATATTCCTTAATTCAATGAAAATAGCATATTCGGAAATAGTGAATCAATAAACAATATAACGAAATGAATTCTAACACTAATGTGGTATTGAAACCATATATATATATATATATATATATATATATATATATATATATATATATATATATAGTTATTTTGGGTTCTTGGCAATTATTGGTTGGGCAATTATCAACAATCAATTGTCTTTACATCTATATTTCGAACCTTTAGTGGTTCTTCTTCAGGATGCTAAAATATAATGAATGTGGTAATACATAAAATTGAGCTGTTCTTAATTACTTACGTCTGACGAGATTATTTTAGCATACTGAAGAAGAACCACTAAAGGTTCGAAATATAGATGTAAAGACAATTGATTGTTGATAATTGCCCAACCAATAATTGCCAAGAACCCAAAATAACCATTTCCCCTGTTTTCTCCGGCAAACAATCGTATTTCCAATACATATATATATATTATATATATATATATATATATATATATATATATATTTATTTATTAAAATAATGCAATATATATTATACAAAAAGTACCTCGCTGGGGTTAGTGCAACACAGGAAAACCATACAGGTCTGCAGTATGATTGAATGAGGAAAGGGAAAAAACCTCAGCTGAAAAAAAACCACTTTAAAAAATAATTTTTCATTATATACAAATCTGCGGAAAGATTACCTCCTATTGTTTAAAAATTAAAATGATGAAAATCCAGAGCAATATCATCAGCATAAAGAAATTTTTCCGAATAAGTAGTTGGAATGTCACACAAATATAAATTGAATAGAAGAGGTGCTAAAACTGAACCTTGAGAAGACCATTATTCAATGTTTCGAAATTACTACTATTATTATCGACAAAAACTCGGAACCTTCTGTCGGATAGGATATTTTCCAATAGTCTAACCATTTTTTCACATTTTAAATGATTCTAGAGTTTTTAAATTAAACCATCTTTCCATACTGTATCATATGCAGCTGATAAATCCACAAATGCTGTCCCTGTTTTCAAGTTTTTATTGAACCCTGATTCAATAAATGTGGTGAGGCTAAGAACCTGAACGCAACAATTCCTATTTTTCCTGAAACCGCCCTGACAGTTCTGTAATGATTCTTTAATAGTTGATTCTATTCTAAATAGAATCAATCTCTCTAAAATTTTGAAAGGAACGCTCAGTGAATTAATAGGACGGTAACTACTCGTATCAGAAGAATTTTTTCCACGTTTCAAAATTAGTACTACCTACTTTAGCTTCGCAAAAGTCGGTCGGAAAATTGCCAGAATTCAATATATCATTATAAAATCATAACAATCATGATAGAGCTTTTTTGCCCAAAAGTTTGATGAATTCTGGATAAATTCCATCAAAACCGACTGCTTTTCTAGATTTCGTGTATTTGATCGCTGAAATTAATTCATCCATTTTGAATAGGTTAGATAGAAATAAAATTCACGGTTTGTTTTGATATCCTAAATTTATGTAATTTCAACTTCATATCTTTGATTTGGGATTTCGATATTTTAACTGAATTTGAGATTTTAACAAGACGAAAGCAATTAATTTGGGGTTAATTTTCGAAGATGATATCGGGAGAGATGCAGCTTTACCTAGTTTTCTCCAAACATCCCATGAACTCCTACTGGAATGTGTAAAATTCATATTTGTGACTACACAATTCCATTTATCCTTCCGACTGGCATTCATTGAGCTCATGAGTTTTTCAGTTTTTTCATTTGATGGGGAATTTTGATAATCTTTGTATGATTTTTCAGTTTCCTCTGACCATCCAGGAACGTATTCTTTACGAAAACCTCTCGGAATGAACTTTTTAGCTGCAGCTTTAACTACGCCCACGAATCTAGAATAATTATCCTCTTATGTCACTATCGACTTTATTCCCAAATTTGATCAAATTAGCCTTACTGAAATTCCAACGGAGTTTATCTAAATATGGAGCAAAAAGAACCGCATCACCTAAAGTCAATAACATTGGCCTATGCTGACTATGCGGAAAATCCCCAAGAATTTTTCGATTTACTTTTAGAGGTTTTGAAGACATATCAAATGAAACTAAGCAGAGATCAGGATTATAGCTCTTATTCCATCTTGCAGAATCAATGTGTATCTCTAGCATCAAAAATTAAAAAATAATCATTGTCCTCCATCCAGTTTGTAAGAGCTATACCACTTCTATCGACAGAATTAAAACACCACATTACGTGATGAGAATTAAAATCTCTACAATAAATTGATGGGTGGGAAACGTCAACATTCAGATTTTTCGGCCAAATAATGTTCGGAGATTTATAAATATTCATGACAGAAATGTCACAAAATTTGAAAGAAATGAAAAAAACTCCATCAATTTCCCCATTCCGAATCTGTTGAACATTACGAACTGATAATTTTTTAACATAACAAGCTAAACCGTATATTGGACTTAGTAAAAAATCAATTAATTTATAACCTTTCAACTGTCCTCTTTCACGAAGACTTTTTCTGTTACCGTGTGGATTTCTTGCAGAAGAATCACTTATTCATCAGCTAATTTGGAGACGTAATCACACTTGTCTTTCGAAATTCCTTTGGTATTCAAATTTAAAATCCTCAAATTTTTGATTCAAACCAAATACGACCATCCAGGTGATGATTTTTCGGCACTTCAGGTGTTTGCAGACCGCCATGGGACACTAATGAAGGGAAATCATCCCCCATAAATGAACCAAACAACTCCTATTACGACGAAAAACGGAATATTTGTCGGAAACCAAACACTACGACGTATTGTCAAAATGATATATACAATAATCATGAAAGAAGAAATGTTCTAGTCACCTCAATACTCGGTTAGTAAAAATTAAGATATTTTTCACTTAAATTCTCGTAGAAGTTCCAGAAAGTTTCAGCGGAAACAAAATTGCAAATACTAGAAGGAATGTTCTTAGAATACGAAAACCATTTTTCTTTCAACCGATTATTAAGCCTTGGTTTCCTCGAAAGCGGTACCGAAAAATTTCGATCGCAATAATGCGACAAATGACGTCATGAAAAACTGTACCATGCACAACATCAGCAGTGGTTTTTAAGGATGCGTTGATGATTACCGCTACTCAATATATGATATGCATGGTACAGTTTTCTATGACGTCATTTGCCGCATTATTGCGGTAGCAATTTATAGGTACCGCTTTCAAGGAAACCAAGGCTCTTTGTTTCTGAGATTGTGTCGATTTTATAGTGTCTCATTATTGACCACTTTCATTTTCAACAAATTGTATGAAAACCCCACCCCAGTTATATGAGACAGGCAAATGTGCATTTATGAAACTTTTCAGGGTTTTAATCCTCCATCTATGAAATCAAATCAATTAGGGAATTTTGAATCATGAAAATTGATATCATTTTTTCGAAGTAGATCAAAATAAAAAATTGAGGGTTAAAAATGAAGAACAAAACAAAAATGAAGCCCTTATCAAACCTCTTCATCGGACAAAATTGGAAAATATTGAGACTCTCTTGTCAAGACATGCTCGTCTTGAAATGAATCGAAATTATTCTTATATGTCGAACATTATTATGGGTGCTCTGTTTTGAATATGTTCAAAAAAATATTTCAATTCCCCTCTGCCATATTGTTGGAATTGAAAAATTCAATCATCACTAGGACACCAGGCCTTATTTGCTTTCGGTATGAAGTTTTTTGTGAAACATTTCATAATTATAATACTGATACTGGTTTTCTAGATGAACCCATAGGCAGACCGAATTTTTAGAACATTTTTATATTCATCTGAATCCATAATATCTGTGACAATTCATTTATCAACGAGTAGAATTTCAACATGAATAATAATAATAATAATAATATTAATAATAATAATCTCATGCCGGAGACCGAAGGATTTATCCACGCGATCCAGGATCAAGTTGTTTCCACTAGGGGCTACCGTAGGCATGGATTGAGACAGGAAGTATAGTAAATGATAAATGCCGACTTTGCAACTCTACATTGGAAACAATACAACACCTCATATCAGCCTGTACTTATCTTGCGCCAAAAGACTATCTAGACAGACACAACAAAGTGGCAGGAATTCTACACCAAGAAATCTGCAAGAACGAAGAACTTGAACCATTCTATAGGTACAAAGCAGTGGATTTTCTAGAAAACGAGAGAGCCAAGGTTTACTGGGATATGGGAATAATAACTGACAGAGAAATCAGACATAATAAGCCCGATATTTTGGTCCTGAATAAGAAGAAGAACACAGCCCTCATTATAGACGTCTCTATACCCCTTGACGAGAATGTGAGGAAGGCAAAACAGGAAAAGATGAGCAAATACCTTGATTTAGCAGATGAAATTAAAAAAATCCATAGTCTCGCAAGAATATTGTACCAGTAATAGTATCTGCTAACGGCCTCATAGATAAAGAATTGCCTAGGGCTCTGAAAATGATAGGAGTCAGGGAACACCTGAAAGTAATCAGCCTCAATCAAAAAGCAGTGATTCTATTTACTTGCTCAACGATTAGACGAATAATGGCTAGAGATTAAATCCTTGGTGTGTTCAACACCCCGGTTTATATCATCACATCCAAATGAATTGTGAAAAAAAACAAAATAATAATAATAATAATCATAATAATAATAATAATAATAATAATAATAATGTTAAAAATTGAGCCCCTCAGACGTCATCCTCAACTACGCATATGGTCCGAACGCACCGAAACGTCAACTCGATCTCTGCAACTCTATGAACAGCTGATTGATATCAGCATGGAGGTAGAAGAAGGGGAGGTAGCATATCCTATGTTTCCCTTGCTATGAAAGTGTCACCAAAAATCCGCCATGTTGCTGAGCCAAATTTGTGGCGGGAATTTTGTATATTTGAATTTTTACAATTCGAAGTTTGTTCGATTCTCTTTTAATGACCTAAAGATGAATAAATAATGATCGAAACAAATCAAGGAGTCAAAATATCCTAAACAATTGCTTTTAATGAATTGGTGAGTTGAATTACGTACGGAATGTTCCTGTAACTAATTATACATCCTATTTTTTCAATTAAGGTACATACAAATTCAGATAATATGCAATGAAACAAATAGGTAAATTATCTCGTGTACCCCTATCAATTAAAGTTGTATGCAACAATAATTAAACCATGTATTTACAAACGTCAAAAAATTCAGCTTTTCACCATAAATTTTCGAGTAAGATCAGCATATGCTGTACAAGAAACCATTTCTTATATGTTTTTTCACTACATACAACTGCCAAAACCAACGAACGAATAATGAATAAGGCCAAAATTGCAGAACCTACAGTTTAAAATACCTCGAAGTCGGCCATCTTGGTTTGCCAAATCCGGATTTGTTTTGGTGACACTTTTCAAACGTTATGCCCCCTCCACTTTCTTTACCTCCATGGATATCAGAACTGACCTACCTCTATGGACTAACCTAGTGACAGATCAACTCATGCTCATTATTAATTGTATCAATTAATCAATCCTTTTTTTTCTGTATCGACACTCTCTGAAGATCAGACCTCTCTTGTGAAATTAGAATTCTCAAAAAGTCACCTCGCAAATTAATTGTACATCTCGTTCATTTTTGGAAGCAATCAATTAGGTAAGTGAGCATTTCTCAAAGTCATCTCTCATTGATGCATATTTAATGTTATTTTCCTGCTATTTATAAGTTTGAAAATGTGTCCACGTTTTAGATCATAAAATCTATAAAAATACTGGTAATCCTTTCTCACTTTACTCTCAGAAAATCTCTATTGCATTTAACTAATGGAATTGACTCCTCTAAGATACATATTTTGATATATTTTGCTGTTCTCATGATTTTTCAGATTTCTCTAGACTTTTCACAGTGGAAATAATAATTGATTTCTCCAGAAATGAACATTATTTGTGGTAATGGGTTTTGATTCATTATATTCTCATGTGCACCTCATTATCTCAATGTAGTCATCTCATTTCTCAATCATGCACTTCTCATTAAACTTGCTAATTATTTTTCTCGAGTTTCAGATGAATGAACGATCTCAAACATAAGGGTGAATCATGGAATCAGTCTTCTCTCTCAATAAAATCAACTCAACTTCTCTGAAATATTTGAACGATCAAGTAATTCACACATTGAACCTGATTGACAGTCTCAATCCCTGCTTCACCTTGAGCAGTCTCCTCAAATATTGCCCACATGATTAAATTGGTATGATCTCCTCAGTATAACTAAGAAATTCTCAAGTTCATTCATCGGAAACATTTAGCAAGTGGCAACTCAGGCCTTCAGCTTCAAACAAATCAAAGGGTTGGTGATTTACACTAATACAATGTACTCTCATATTGTCATTCTCATAATTATCAATTGTAACTCTTATTTTTCTGATGAACACTAACCCTGCTTGCTAAAAGTAGTTTGTCACTGTAAATTTTGTCTCAATTGATTAATTAGCCTTCTCGTTACAGAACTACATTATAGATCATAATTATTGATTTCTCAATCTTGATATTCTCATATTGTAATGCTCCCAATGAAGACCAGACTTAGACTATTAAGTTTTCAATACATGTACTCCTCTAAGGCCTAATCTCACTTTATTACAACTCAGACTACTCTAACAATTCACTATTGAACCTTTTGTTTTTCTGATGAGATAAAGAGGCTCTCGCAATTAATTTCAATTGCATCATCACTGTAAACTCTGTGTTTAATTTTGAATTAATGGAACTCTCTCAAAGTCTAAGTCTGACTTCAGCTGACCTCTCATTTTGAACTTCTCTAGATTACCTCTGTTTTTAGTTGGATAATTCACTCTGAGTTTTAAAGATGACTTTAATATTGTATTTTTTACTGTATTAACTTCATGCGGGTGACTTATTCATTTTATGATTGTGAATGATGTCAATAAATGTTTTTACAATACCATCTCTAACTCAATTATCTGGATACAGTCCTAAACTTTATTTTCCAAAATCAGAACATCCCCGATTTTGTACAAATAATAATAATGATAATAATAATAATAATAATAATAATAATAATAATAATAATAATAATAATAATAATAATAATAATTTATTGATCCTTCATTGATGGTTTTTTTCCTGAATAATATTCAGATTTGTCTTTTGTCTGAAACATTTCTCAAGAGAATGCAAAATGCCTCAATATATCATTCAATCAATATCTGAAAATATGCATAATCCTATCAGTACCCACTCAAATTAATTTCAGTGGTACCACTCAAAATGAATAGATCAGAAAACCATTGAAAGAAACGAAATTCAATTTTAAGATTGCAAAAACAACTTTTTCCATCCTTCACAGCATATTGTTTGAAGCAGCAGCTACAGTAGGTAATGTTCGCCTATAACGAACTTCGATAGTCCGTCAAGAGCGATTCGCTATAAGCGAAGTTCGCAGTAAAGAATAAATGGTAATACCTCAAATACCTGATACTTTATTTCCTTTTCTAAAAATTAGTTCGTTATATGCGAAAGTTTGCTAAATCGGAGCCGTTGTAAGCGAACATTACTGTAATTGAATAATCTTCTTTTTGCTCTTTAGAAACGAAACTCGGACATAAACCTGTTTGAAAATACTGACTGCAGAAAATCCAATAACCAAATTTTATGAATTTCGGGTAAACAAACTTCAATTAAAAAAGAAATTAACTAGTTATGAAGATGTCCACGATGAATATCTGAAGAGAGTCTCCTCGAATGTACTTGTTGACAATTGACAGAAAAAATGGTGACATTCAATATAAGGCATTCGAAATTCAAAAAAATAGCATTGGGAAATGTTTAATAATATTAATATTCGGACCCAAGCTTCTAGCCGGTTCAGTACCTACTCTGTTCGGTTGGCACCCCAGTTACCCATTCGTATTTTATAATCAACAGTACAATTTAAATATCGAAAGAACATTTAATTTTTAAAACTATGAGTAATGTAAGAAGTTGATATTTGCCCCTATCAAATTTCGAAATTCCAACTATTCTTCACATTACCTAACGGTTATCAATTTATCATTAGTTTGGCTACGGCAACCTTTATAGTGGCCGAGACGAAAGGGATATTTAACCCCATGTAAGGTATTCAGGATTCGCCGACAGCAATCCTCTGCGGTGCCGGCCAATTTTCTAAACGACAAAAGCAGTTCCTCAAATTGGAAGCAAAATGACCGTCGCTAATTTCATGTCCTGAGGATACTTTTGTGTTTAGAAACAGTCGCTTTTCGGTTGTCATCTGATGAATTTTACAGTTAGGCGTAGGTTGATTGGTGATGTTTTCGAATGTTTTTACACTTTCTCTTTCTAGAACCGTTATGAAGTATTCATTTTTGACAGGAATCCAGGATACTAATCTCTATATGCTCCCTGTAAAACTGACAAAATTTGCGCCTTCAAATACTATAATGAAGTGTTTCAAACAAAACATGTTATTCAATGAAGAACAAGAACTGCAAAAATTTTGGTGGAACCATGCATTCGAAAAATCCGAAAATATGCGTTCATAAATGAATTGCCGCTTGTTTTCGAATTTCGCATTATTGTTGAAATAAGAGCCCATTTTGCAACTTGTTTCAGAATATATTATTTCTCTTACCACACTTTCTGTAAAGAATTGTTGAGTTGTTTGGAGTACCTACTTCAAAGAGTTTTCTTTATTCTTATTTCTTATTCCCATATCCTGTTTCGTGACGACTGAAATTTTATAGGTATTTTCTCATTTTTCTCAGATAAATACGAACATAAGGAGTGCACTCAGTGCAAATCTTCGTAGTCATATATACAGGGTGTACCAAGTTCGACGGCCTATTAGGCGTATCTGGAGAACTAGACCTGTTTGAAATCTGAAAATTGGGATTATGTTATTGTTTGACATTATCTACCGATCTAAAATATTCTTGGAGCCTGAACACTTTCAGTTATACAGGGAGTGAAAAAAAAATTTCAAGAATATTTTTTTTGTTTGTTTTCGGATTTGATAGAGTATGCAATTCTGAATACATTCGTGCTCAAATCGTTGCATTCGTCAGAATACTTTCCAAAATATCGAGAAAAAACTGAAGAAAAAAGGGAGATAAGAATAGTCGGTATTATGTTTGTTATTCCTAACCTAGATATCGTAAGCACAAACCGTTTTCACATTTCTAGACTGGGCTTCAAATGAATATAGTTCATCTTCAGATGAAGATTCACCATTCCAAAAAAAAATAAAAATGTTGAAAAATACTACTATCGAAAAAATTCATTCAAGTGGTGATTGGCCCTGCAAACCATATTAGGCAATCACCTTTCTTACTGGGAATTGTCCGAGAAACCAAGATAAGAACACCAGATATACTCGTGTGTTCATTATGAGACGCCTATTTGCCATAGCTGTTCTGTGTACTACTGTCATTACTGTGGCAGCTTGAGGCCTGTCTAAAACTGCCTTCCCAGATTTGTTTTTTATTTTTTTTTTCTATATTTTATATTACTCATATATCCTTTCTGATAGTGCAATGGCTCATTTGCCAAGTTTATGTTATTTCAATTTTTCAAGTACGAAAATGTATGAACATGTTATTTTGCTCCATTTTTTTCAACCCTTCGAATTTTGGTTAAATAGCCAACCATATTTCTTAATTCATTGAACTATCAATGATAAACTATTTATTAATGAGAGAGCCTACTCAAAAATGGCTTGCAATATATTATTTTTCATATATGTGAGTGAAATTTCACCTCATCAGTTACAGGTTGATCCTCAAAACGGTTCGGTGATTTACGAATTCCGGTAAAACTACAAGTTTTATCAAAAATGAAAATATTTTAGTCTGAAACAGCACTTGTCAGAACCATCCCATTTCAAGTCACTTTAAGAACCTCATTGTTTCATTGGATTCAGAAAACAATAAAAATTTGTTTTTGAATTTCGTTAATGAGTTTCCAAGAAAAACTTATTTCGACATAAACGATATACGATGCACACTGTTCTTAGTGGTCAACGTATAATTACTGTCAGCTCGATGCCTTTACCAGTTGTCTTGTATTGGTTACTTTCCAGAAGGCGGCCATGGTAGACCCTAAAATCTGCTTCGTAGGTTCCGGTAGGGCGCTCGCCAACTGTCTTCAAACTTTGCACGGAAGTGTGCCTTGACACGCGTCCTATCGCCCTCTCTGATGTTAGAGGAGCATGTGCAAGTTCAACCATGCCTATCTGTTATTTCACTGGCTTCTCCGAAAGCTAGGGCAACTGCATTGGTGAGAAATTTTTGTCTCTCCTTTGGGATTGATGTACATTTAAATACCCTAATATTAATGATATGATAGACCATTTGTTTATTTTGAAATTCTAATGAGGTAGATGCCTTTTTTCATATTCAGAAACAAATTACATAATTCGAATGAATCGAAACATCGATCAATATAATCACAAACAAATAACACCCGACAATGACATCGCCCATGAATAAACATTTGACCTGGACGTGAAAGATGCAAAGAAAATCTAATAACATGACATACCATGATATTTACTAGATTTTCAATATAAAGACAATTCCATTTCATTCTAGTTGATTATTCCCAAAAATTATAATAATAGCCAATTTTCGTAACATCTCGGAATAACTTGGGACACAATAAAACATAAAGTAAGTACCTACCAACTTTTTTCATCCCTTTTCAGAAATATTTTCGACCAGACCGACTTCAAATTCATACTTACAAATTATTCCATAAAGACGATAAATTAAACTTTTTTCAAGAACGAAAACTTAGAATATTTTTTTCTTTTTGCTGAGGGTCCTTGTAATGAAATCAGCCTAGAAAATGATTAACAATATTTTCAAGATCGTAGATTTACGCTTCATCGCGGAATCTATCACTTGCAAAATATAAGCACGTTTGTTATCAAATATGGCCAAACTGAAGATGGTACGGAATAAAAAATGAAAAATTGCTCTTTGTATTGCACGAATCTTAGTCCAATAGTTTTTATATATATTTTTTTATCAAGTGGTACCAAGTATAACAAGTATACCAAGTATAACAACAACATATCGAGTGTCACTATCGAAAACTAGAGGCCATTATGTGACATTTCACTATATGCTTGCTTTTTTGAATTTCAATTGCAATACTAACTACTAACCAACTCACAAAATCCATAGAGTATCATCTTGTCAAAACCACACACTGATTCATCTAAATAAATTTTGATCTCTAAGTTTCAGAACAAATTGGTTAACTTCATATACTAAGGAACTAATCAGAGATTTTAGTTCGTTCAAGGTAAATGGGAAATATAGAGAGTCCTATCTTCATATAGATGCTTGATTGTTGTCTATTGGGCTGAAAAAACTTCTATCAAAGTTGTTAGTAGCCCTTGTTAGCAATTGCTGATCAATAATAGTAATTGTTTCGCCAATTAAGGGGGCACTACTCATCACGAAAATACACCTCAATTGCAGATCCTTTGTATTCAAGATTTATTTGTCCCAGGTTCTCCCCAAAGATTCCCCAAAGTAACTATTAACCGGATTATTCTGTGTGGTAGAAAAGCAGTTGATAACATCACACCATAACTAGCATAAAATTTATATCGGCTGAATGTTCTGAACTACTATTATTGATGTTCCATAAATATTCAAAATGTTCTGGATTTATCTCATTTGTATTATTAATGAAATACCAAAACTATTGAGCAGTATGTGAAAGCCTAGAGCATTTTCGTGTCCTCACCAGAAAAGGGTGGATATACACATCGAATTGGCAGGAAGAGGTATTAGATTTCAAACAGGTCTCAAATTTATCATCTTCTTGGAGCTTTTACATTTGTACAACCGTAATTTCTGATTTAGAGACATAATGAACTGATCGTCAGTCTCGGATTTCTATGCGATTTCATGTTAACATAAAGAAAGGAAGCATAGGAGAAAGTATAAAGTTTCATTCGATCCTCGGACATTCCTCATTGATGGTCCCAAAAATTCATCAATAAAAATTATGAAAATCACGAAACTATATCTATTCTATTTAGTTCATGAAAATATTTCATTATTTCGTAGTTTTTTCATCCCGAAACATTTCGGAAGGTCAAATGTAGTAGAAGAAAACCGCGCGAAAATGTATGGAACTCGTCCGCCCGGAGCCCCTGTTTTTTTCAGGGGTGTTATTATACTCCAGTTATATTTTGTTATTCAACGAATTCAAGGCGCAAATAATGACGCCTCGAACCTGGCTGGTAGCAGTTGCAGACGGTAGTCGTCATGTCCGACATTCCTATTGACAGCTTAAGAACTGTCGATTCGTTTGTAGGTACAAAGCGCAGGCCAATCTCGCCGATATTTTGAAGGCAGGTATAAATGTTGTTATTTATTTACACAATTCGTAAATGACTGGCATAGTTTTAACTGACCAGAGATGTTATCAGGGTCGTAAAGTTTCAAAGTCGATAAGTGTGAAATATTTTATGTGCTTCAATTTAGTTTGTTCGACTCAAGAAATTGGTAGCAGTTCTTCTAAGTCTCAGTTTTATCTTGATTGGTATTCATTTAATAGCTGCCCTTAGTGTTCGCAGTCAAAGTACCATAATTGGGCGCTTGAAGAATAATTCCAGAGACAGAACATCAATTTTGCGCACGTGTTCCAGGTGTTAGATATTTACAAGAATTATAATGTAGAGGGACTTTCTTATGTTCAAATATTCAAAACCTTGGAGAAAACTTATTCTCTCAATTCATTTTTTCAAATTATGCAAAGATTTGTTTCATCCTGCATTTCTGTTTTTAGGTACAAAAGGCTGTACCTATGAAGAAGCTCAGAAATGAAAAACGAAGTATCTCATTTATGACATGCAACTTGTTTAGTATCTGTAAACTGGGATTCATTATCACAGGTCAATTAGTTTTCAAATACATATAGAAAATATTTACCTTTTGAAAAATTCAGGGATTCGATCAGTTTTAGATTCTTCATATTGAAATTTTGCAATTTATTCAAAATGAGGAAAATATTCACTGAGGATGAATATATTTCAATGTCCCACAAATCATTTCAGATGTCGAACAATTTCGGGAAATAATAATCCAACCAGAAACATTTTTATGTAAAATATTGCCAAGACGAGGCCGCACTTATTACATTATCAAAAAGTTATCAGAACTTGTGTAGAACCAAGCTGCTAACTCTACACTCTTCAACTTCACAGGTCCATTTTTCACAAACCCTATCTTCGTCGAAATAAGTGACTCGGCCGTTTCTCTTCCGCCACGTGAGCGTAAGCTGGAAATTTTGCTGTTTATAACTTTTCTGTTATAAAATAGTTCTTATAGTTACGAAAAGGCCATGTCACTCATTTGACCAAGGCATTGAGTTTGTGAAATTAGACTTTTGAAGTTGAAGAGCGTAGGTAGAGTTAGCAGCTTGGCTCTACATGAGATTTGATAACTTTTTGACAATGTGAGAAACACGGCCTCGTCTTGGCAATATTTTACATGAAAATGTTTTTGGTTGGATTTTAGTTATTTTTGTAGTTTGCTTATGACAAAATCCTTTCAATATGTTTTTTTTTCAATAATGATTCAATAAAATATAATTATTCCGAGATCTATTCCGATTTGAGCTAATTCACAAGCAATATTCAACATCAACAATGTACGTGGAAAAATATACCTTTACCTAGCTCAAGCTGCGATCGCTATGTATTTCGAGCTGCCATCACAACCATTGTGTAAAGAATCCCATCTTTATTTGGTCATTTTGATAAATCGAAGTATTCTTCCTGAAATCTAGTGGATTGCGCATTTTACGAGTCATTAAATTAAAATTTATTACAATCTTTATCAGCGACATTCAAAGAATTGGTTACTTGAGCTGAATGCAACTTTGTTCAATATATTCACAGAATTAAAATTCTCCTACATTTTTTCGAAGACCGAAGGCTTAGGTGGTAGATCTAATGCTTCGAAAAACCTTAGTGGCATATTTCGAGCAGTGGCATAGTATAATATGAAAGTTTGAAATGGCTATATCTTTTTCTCTAGGCTGAATCCGAAGAAAAGGTATAAAAAAAGCCATTTCTTATGACCTGAAGAATCTGTTGTTCAATAATCATACAGTATTCGTTAATAACGACTGTGAATTATTGGAACTAGGAAGATTTAAATTCAGTTTAAATAAGATGTTTCTTAGTTTTTGAAAGACTCAATCATTTTTTTCCGGAAACCGTATTCTCTGGAGTGTTATATTATTCTGAGCTTCCATAAACAAAATTGAATTCGCACCTACTTTTTTTTAACTATTGAAAATTCAATTACAGCGGAAAATTATGAGGAAGATAATACAAACATTTCAACAGTGTGACAATTAGAAAAATTTCCAAAAATTTATGATTTATGGATAAATTGAACACTGGTTTTAGGATATGGCAAAACAAGGTTACTCAAAAACGACTTATTTCGCTACAGTTTCGGATCCAATTTGTTCCTTCTTCAGGCTGCAATAGAATTCAATATGTAAGGAGAGCAGACTATGAAAGTACGAAGGGCACACTCACCGAGACAAATCAAATTAAGTTTTCCTTCAACAATCATGAATCAAAATTCTATATAGTTATTCTGCCTTAGACAAACAGTCAATACAAAGAAATGAAATGTACAGGGTGATTCACTTATCTTGGTAACCCCAATTTTCTCGAAAACGTCCGAATATTATTTTAATTCTGTGAATGGCGTTTTGAACAAGTCAATGTCGACTTGAGATGCGCATAAAAATCTGCGGAATAAATAAAGACGCCAGGCGTCGCGGCGCTATCAAAAATTTTTTCTCCAGGGACATACCTTTTTTATCATGTCATTCGAAAGATAATTTCATTCTGAATTTTTTTTTCGAATACAATTTTCATCCTTTTCTAACCGTTAGCGATTTGCAGCGTGTTTTATGTTGATTCTATTCCATTTATTTCTTTCTGTATTGTGGTAGTATGCCTTTATTTGGAGAATAGATCTGATTTTGTGATTTGAATTCAATAGGGCTAGTTTTCTAGTCAATGTGTCCCTTCAAATAAGATGAAATAGGTAGCTACAACAAGATGGGGCTTCATGCCACAACGCTGCAATTGTCAAGAGATATTTAGATCAAGAATTCGAAAATAAATGGATTGAAACCAATGAACCCATCAGATATCGCCAGACCTAACGCTCATGGATTACTTTCTGAGGGGTCCCCTTGAATATATGGTATACCAAACTGATTCTAATAACATGGACTATTTGAAAATAAAGATGAGAAACGCATGTGCCCGAGTAGACCCTCATATTTTGACCAAAGTAACTAATAATGAAATAGAAATAGGGGAATGATATAACTTATGTATGGATCATAATGGCCGGTATATAGAACATATGATTCGAAATGTTTCGTTTGTTATTTTGATAAAATGTTTATTGATATAAGATATAATATTTAATGAATTAAATATTAGAAAAATAGTTTGTTACAGAGCCTCCGTCATTTTACGAAACAAAATCAAATCTAGGTCATCTAGCCATTATGATCCATTTCCCAATTTCATTATATGTCACTTTGGTCAAAATATAAGGGTCCATTCATTTTCGAATTCTCAATCTCAATATCTCTTCACAATGGCAGCGTTGTGACATGGAGCCCCATCTTGCTGTATCCACATATTCAATCTTATTTAAAGAGGCAGATTGTTTAGAAAACTAGCCTTCTTGAATTCAAGGCAAAAAATCATATATATATCTTCAAATCAAGGCATACTACCACAATACAGAAAAAAAAATAAATGAAATAAAACACGCTGCAGATCGCTGACGGTTAGAAATTAACAAAAATTGTATTCGAAGAAAAAGTTCAGAATGAAATTATCTTTCGAATGACATGATAAAAATGGTATGTCCCTGGAAGAAAAATTTTTGATAGCGCCGCGACGCCTGGCATCTTTATTTATTCCGCAGATTCTTATGCGCATCTCAAGTCGACATTGACTTGTTCAAAACTTCATTCACAGAATCAAAAAATATTCGGACGTTTTCGAAAAAATTGGGGTTACCAAGATAAATGAATCACCCTGTACATGTCATAAATGAGACTTTCCATCAAAACAACCGTTGAAATATTAATAAAAGTGTTAGATAATTTAACGATTAATGGACGAAAAAATGCTAACTCCACATGAAGAAAGAATAAAAACAGCAAGGGAACAAAAACAACAACATAACTTCGGGAAACATAGGTCAATAATTACATCTATTAATTATAACATTGTATATCGAGCTCAAGCTGTCCAGATCCGACCTAAAATTCACACAATTGTTTGATCTTTTTATATAAAACATCTCAGCAAAGAGTCTCTTTCTATAGTTTTCCTCTCTGTGGAGAATATCTATATTTTCCACATTGAAATCAAACGAATGTCCAGTCTCAAGGTGGTGTTCAACTAACGCCGTCCTCTGATTAGAATCAGAGGATGTTATAATTAATAGATTTAATAATTGACCTATGTTTCCCGAGGTTATGTTGTTGTTTTTGTTCCCTTGCTGTTCTTATTCTTTCTTCATGTGGAGTTAGCATTTTTTCGTCCGTTAATCATTAAATGAACACTTTTATTAATATTTCAACATAATTATAATTAATTTATTATATTGATAATGATCTATTTTAATTTTTCGTTGTTTTTCGTTTTGTTTGTTCGTTGTTCAGTTGTTTTTATCGAACATTTGATGGAAAGTCTCATTTATGAAATGTACACTTCATTTCTTTTTATTGACTGTTTGTCTAAGGCAGAATAACTATATAGAATTTTGATTCATGATTGTTGAAGGAAAACTTAATTTGATTTCTCTCGGTGAGTGTGCCCTTCGTAGTCTGCTCTCCTTAAAAATTGAATTCTATTGCAGCCTGAAGGAGGATCAAATTGGATCCCAAACTGTAGCGAAATAAATCGTTTTTGAGTAACCTTGTTTTGCCATATCCGAAAACCAGTGTTCAATTATTTAATATAAGAAATTACGTAACTTATGAAAAGTGGTTCAATTTCCCTTTTTGAATACTGTGAAGTAAGAAGAAATGAGGACTTATGGAAACTGCACTTTTTGCAAGAAATATTCTTAGTAATAATGTCATTTTGACAATTCTCGGAATATGACGTAATTTTTGGTCCTGAAAAATATTCTGTTTTCTTGTGTTATAAGATGTTTGGTTTATATATGGGAGATGATTTCCTTTTATTAGCACCCCGTAACGAGGTCAGAGTTATTTTCTCTGGGGTTTTTTCCCTTTCTTCATTTTATCATACTACAGACCTGTATAGTTTTCCTGTGTTGCACTAACCCAGCGAGGTACTTTCTGTTTTAACATGTATTGCATTATTTTAGCTCTCTCAATCAAAAGAATATATATAGTTGAATGTGAAAATAGTGGAATAAAAGAATTTAAAAAAAAATTCACCCAGATTGGTTTACAGAATTAGCAATTGGTGGAATTTCTTTCGTTGAATTCCTAAACATACGGAATCCTCTAATGACCGACTGTGCCAATACACGTGGACTGAGAAAGATGAAGTGCTTCTAAAACTCTCATAATTCAGAACGAAAGCAATCAAGTCGGGCTGCAAATTAGCGCCCTATAATTAACTTCAGTCCCCACGTCGTAAAGTAGTGATAGTATTTCAATCCCAGCCCACCGAGGAGGAATTCAATTTTTCACCAAAATTTATAACTTATTCGGTAGGAGGCGGCACTGCGGGCAACATCAAGTCACGCTTGAAATCTAGCACAATATTGCACCTACGTGCTGAATGCCGATTGCCCAGTGGAGGCAGTTCTGCCATAGAAAATGTTTCTGATGGGATTGATTAATTTTCGGCATCGATATAATACCTTTATCATTCCGAACCATTTCTTCTGAAAGGTCGTAAAGTAGGTACTAACTACCAGGTACTGGAAGGAAGAAAGGAACATTTCTTTACTCAATATAATATTTTTGATGATCATTAAAGATATGTAATGACACGAGGAATATAACTAGGATCGACTATACCATTATTATCATGAGTCTACTACCTACGCTAATGAAATAGTTCAATTCTCAATGATTTGTAAATTGAATCTTGAAAACGGTAATCGCAACAAGACTGAATTCATCTTTCAAAGAAATACTTTGAAGTGGACTCGGCGGCTTTCTGGTATGTGCTCCTAATGTATGGAATTGAAAATTGCATCCTAAAAGTCCCTATATCAATAGTTTCATTGGTTGAGTCGATGTGATACAAAATAAATTAGGGTTTTCCAGGTATTGAGAGAATTATGTATAAGCCTGTTTGTAACAGCCGAAAATTCTCAGTATGTAATATCTATATAGTTATATCCCGAGTGCTTACCAAATATTTAAACATTTAAATATTTGATAATTTGGCAAGCACCTCAGAGATGTGAAAGACTATTTCCAAAAAAAAAAATATCATTATTATTATTCAGATACTATTTTTAATACAAATTAAAAATAAAATTCCAACAGTCATCTCAAATGATTTCAATGGTCTGAAACGTCATAAAAATATTCAAATAAAGCAAATTTGCAAATGCCTGGATATTGTCACGCTGCATTAATATTGAAAAATAAAACAAGTAGGAAGAATAGGAATTGTATTAGTCGTTATGACTTTTAGGAGTAGAAGAAACTCTCTTTTTCATTCGTTCGATAGGTGATTTCAATGAAATAACTGGCAATGCAATTATTTAGATCGTAATACCAGAACTTTGAGATACGAGTCAAAGTAAAAATAATGGAACAAAAGAATGAATTTCTGCATATTCACAACCGTGAAAGCCAAACATACACTCATTCCATACATTTCTCTAAATGTAATACAAGATATGCCATAAATTAATTTTTCTTTTTATCCTGGTAATATTATTATTAACAGTTCTTTATTGCCTATGCAATTGCCCATCGACCAAGGGTCCTTCAGCCTAGGTAAGATTATATCAATATATATTTCAAATTTCATTAATTCTTATCAAGTAACTCTTACTGTTATGTTTCTTCCATTACCGAAAGTAGGTTAATGCAATGCAGATAGTGAAAACGAAACTTGCTCCACTACCAACTTCTTTTTGGAAATATAAATATTTGTTTCATTAGTAATTATAAGGAGAAAGAATCATTGGAAAATACTGAAATCGAATTAAGGAGCTATGTACTGTCTAATCTAAAAGTTCTTTCCAAAGTCCAATTTCACATTTCTCGAGGAAACCACAAATGGCTTGATATTATCTCTTTTACATTTGTCGTCAATCTTACGTGCTACAGAAGATCCACTCAATCAACCAATCTAATAGCAATAATTTCAGGTTATGCGCATTCTAATCAACCCCTGGGCCGATAGGGTTGCTTCTAGGTGGTCCACACTATTCAGCCAATAATCACAACCCGCTGAGCGATATATGGCACCATTACCCCATGATATCGCCACATTAATTTGAAATTTTACCTTTGTCGCAATCTTTCAACGGCATTCATCGTCGCAGTGTGTAATTTTGGCAGAAGAATTGCGGATAGTGTGGTGAGGCTGCAGGTGGCGTTATTGTTCCAAAACTGTTAAAACACCCTTTCTTTTCATCAAGTCATTCGGAACGCTTCATAGCATATCTATTAGGTATGGTGCCCTCTGTTTTTAGCAGAGTGACACCTTTTTACTCTCTGAATATAGGGTGTACCAAGTTCGACGGCCTATTAGGTGTTTCTGGAGAACTGGACTTATTTGAAATCTGAAAATTGGAATTATGTTATTGTTTGACATAATCTTCCGAGCTAAAATATTCTTGGAGCCCCAGCACAGGGAGTGAAAATAAAATTTTCAAAAAATTTTTTTTTTTTGTTTTCGAATTTGATAGAGTTTGCAATGCAATTCTGAATACATTCGTTCTCAAATCGTTGCATGCGTCAAAATAATTTACAAAATATCGAGAAAAATCTGAAGAAAAAAAAGAGTATTCAGTATCATTTTGATATTCCTATTCAAAATATCTTAAGCGCAATCCGTCTTCACATTTTTGAAGTCGAAGATTGTGGAAATATTGTACATTTCTTGAATTTTGAAAAATTCGTCACAGGATTTTCGAAATTTTGGTCAAAAATTGGGATCAAGATTGACTCATAACTTTCGATTTTCAAATTAGAACCCTATTTTTTTATGATTCCGTTGGATTCTGCTAAGAAAAATGATGCATGCTCCTTATCATGTTGATGCACCTAAAATTAATAATTCTTGAGTTATTTAGGATTATTTGATTTTATTGCGTACGTAGCATCAAATTTATGAAATCTGTTCCATATCAACAATGATGAATGAATTCAGAAAAGAGGAGTGTCACTAGTGATTTATTGGAATAGTTTATCTTCTATATGACCAAGGTCATTGTTGATATGAAACAGATTTTATGAATTTGACGCTACTTACGACATTGAATCAGAAAATTCTGAATAACTCAAGAATTATTCATTTTAGGAGCATTAACATGTTAGAACACTATTATCATTTTTCTTCGCACAATCCAACGCAATTATAGAAAAATAGGGTTATAATTTGAAAAACGAAAGTTATGGGCCAGTCTCGATCCCAATTTCTGACCCAACATTTGGAACACCTGTGACGAGTTTTGCAAAATTGGACTTCAAAAACGTGAAAACGGTTTGTACTCAAGATATCTAGATTATGAATAACACCGAATATACTTTTCTCCGTTTTTTCTTCAGTTTTTTCTCGATATTTTGGAAAGTATTATGACAAGTGCAAGGATTTGAAAACGAATATATCCTCAATTGAATAGTCTATCGAATTCGAAAAAAAAAAAATAGAAAAAAAAATTTTTGAAATTTTTTTTTTCATCCCCTGTATGACTGAAAGTTGTCAGGCTGTAAGAATATTTTAGCTTGGTAGATAATGTCGAACCATATCATAATCCCAATTTTCAGATTTCAAATAGGTCCAGTTTTCCAGAAACGTCTTATAGGCTGTTGAACTTAGTACACCTTGTATTATTTCCTCACACCTTCAGGTGAAATAATAATAAATCGTTTGTCATATCAAATAGGAACTAATAAAGTAATGTAGAATGTCAATGTGTTGAAATATAAGTGGGACAAATTTCAGAGGGTAATTCTGCTTGAAAAAATTATTCGCAATTGCTTCGTGAGATACTGACAATTTATTTATTGTTCTGAACCGGCCGAGATGAAATTCGGTGTATTTCAAGAGGTAGTTATTGCGCATTTTTCGACATGCAACATGCAATGAGAATTTTATTCTGATGATCATTGGCACGCATATGGATGATGATCTAAAATTTTTCAAGGAAATAATTAGTACACAATAAAGATAAAAGTTAATGGAAGACCTATCAACAACATAAGGTATGCCGACGACACCATACTCCTTGCTGAGTAGCTAGCAGACCTTCAAGTGATCCTAGATAGGGTGATTGAAAGCAGCGAACAAAGCGGCCTCACATTGAATGTGAAGAAAACTAAATTCATGACCATAGCCAAAGCACAACAACGACCAGAGAGTCTGTGGATCAAAGAACAGCAAGTGGAGAAAGTGAGGAAGTATAAATATCTGGGAACCATTGTTAATGACAGTAATGAGTGTATGGAAGCGCGAATTGGCCAAGCTCGAAGTGTATTCAACAAAATGCGAAAGGTATTCTGTGGAAAAGATCTCACTTTACAACTCAAAATCAGGTTGTTAAAGTGTTATATCTTCTCTGTGCTCCTCTATGGCATGGAAGCTTGGACGTTGAAACAGGACAACAGTAATCGTCTGGAGGCATCCGACATGTGGACGTACAGAAGAATCCTTAAGATAAGACGGATAGACAGAGTGCCAAACACAGAAGTGCTGAAAAGAATGGGTAAGGAGAAGGAAATAATAAGCAGTGTAAAAGTCGCAAAGTTGCGGTATCTGGGTCATGTGCTGAGAGGGGAGAAATATTCCTTGTTGCAGATCATAATTCAGGGAAAGATACAAGGAAGAAGGATCATAGGAAGAAGAAGAATCTCCCGGCTGAACAACTTGAGACAATGGTACAAGTGCAGTTCCGTTGAGTTGTTTAGGTCTGCGATGTCGAGGATGAGAGTAGCCATTTTGATAGCCAACCTTCTGAAAGGAGATGGCACCTGAAGAAGAAAGATATTTGAAACAAAAAATCATTCTTTCATTTGTCGTTAAATTTGTGAAAGAAGATTTTTTCGTGTTGGGCGCGGTTTTCATTCAAAAAACTACATCTTATAGCCGGCATTTCAAAAAAGATAATAAGAAAATACACCACGAATAGGTATTAGAGCGAGTTCGACAATCAATGATTTGAATCTTGTTTCACGGCTGAAGGAGTCCATCTCAGTTAATAAATTGAATTTTTACGATATAATAAGAAGTGACATGTCCTGATATTAATTTGTCAATGAAATAAAAATTCTTAATATATTTTATTGTCCAGCAAGAAGCAGCGTGATGTTCAAAATTTTTTTTTCACTAGTAAGAACAAAGAAGGAAGCTTTGAACCTTTTAGCTATTCACATTTAACATACCGAACAATATAGAAACCTTCATTTTGGCGATTTTCATTAGATTTGAAAGGAATCAGCCCCTCCCCCTGAGATTTTGATTTCCATTTCATTTTTGACCAAAACGGAATTAATCAGCAGTTCATGTCGTCGATCACCATTTCTGTGAATTTAATATTTTCCTCAGTTGAAATTTCTTTTATTTCCCATCAATAGGTCCTATCTATTCTTGAAAATCTTCTCCGATTCGTCGGTGAACCAGGTTTTGTGGTGTCCTTAGTCAGCTAAATTTTTCCAATTCCGCCAAAGAAATGGTACCTACGATAATGAACTCACTTCCGAAACATCGAAAAAAGATTACAAATTTTATTCCACTTCACACCTAATTCGATCTGGTACTAACAAGCACTAACAAGCTAGAACAATACAAGGGAGCATTGTAAAACTGATATTTGGCTTTGTTACGCCGCCGTGCGTTGTCCATCACGATATTGGTATCAGTTTGTTTATAGACTCATAACGACTTCATAATGAAGCATAAAGCTATAAATTAACACTCTTGGCGCTACAACATCAATTAGCCTTCTCTGTAGTTCCTGGCATAGAAGTAGGATCGCAGCCCACTTTTCTTGATTTACCTGGAGAAAGTAATCAGAAAAGACTTGATGTAGTTGCTTTTTCGTTTCTTTTCCTAAAGAAAAGTACTAAAATTTCAAAATAATCCATGAAAATACTGAATGTAAATTCATGCTTCATCTCGAAATGATTTGATTCATTTTTCTCACATAGTTCTAATGAAACTTTATCTACGTGACTTTATGTAAATGTAATGCAGTAGATCCCAATAGCGCTGAAATATTGTTCAGAAATATTATCACTATATATGAAATTACCTGAACCATAAAGCTTGTACTAATGGAATTTCGTAGAAAACATAATTAAAAAAAGTTTACAAATCTGATACGACAAAGTCTAAACTTTTTCTGCCCTCTTTGCGAATTGTTTTATAACTTTTTCCTTGTATACCACAATTTAATTACATTCTTGATTCAATGCTATCCTGTCGAAAGTCATCTAAGCAATACGATCAATATAATTAGAAAAATTATTTGTTCTCAAAATAAAATAGAAACGTTTCTTCGAGAATTTGAATAATTTATTCATTAAGGAAAACCAATTTAACTTGATTTATTCTTTTAAGATGATGTAATATTTGTAACTTTTGTTTTCTAATGAAATTTCTACATCGAAATATTCAGTATTTTCGACATATCTTAAAAATAATCTGATGATGTTCTCCGAAGTTTAAGGAGAGTCGGGAATTTGTTGGTGAGCATAGAGCAAAATGTTGCGTCCGGAAAGTAATATTTTCCACATGCATTGACGTTTGGAAAGTAACACTTTTGCAAGTTCGTGCAAAGTTTCCGCCCTAAAATATGAGTAGCGTCAATCATGAAATTTTGACATGTATCTATGTACTGATCTTAAAATTGTACCTCCGCTCGGAAGTGAAAATTAACACTGTCCACACTTTAATGAAAATAACTATTACCCTGATCTTTCCCGAAACATATTGAGTCAACATCTTTTCGATCAAACGTGAAAAGGAAGTTAGCTACTATAATGCCCCTACAAAACTATTTAACTGGACATAAACGGTGGAGAATGAATTATGGCTTCACTTCCGTTATTCATTTGACGCTTTCGGAAGTGATGTGCTGAAATAACTTAAGAATATTGAGACGGGATATGCCATATGGTTATCGATGCACGTCCTCGATATCGCTTGCGAATTGGCATTTAAAAAATAAAAATTTCATCATTTACGAATATAGGTATGTGAATCGTTCGCATGGTATACAGGGTGTAACTAAATAATTGTAAAAAATTCAAGGAGGTGATTCCTCATCGAAAAAAAAAGATATGATCTTTTATATAAAGAAATAACATTGGAGCATCTCTTGTTAAGATACAGCCTCTTATACGGAGTACATAAAATTGGTATAACAATTTTTTTCACAAGCACTAAAAAAGTTATAATATTGAAATTAACCTGACGTTTTCTACTACCAAAAAGACACTTAGCCAGTAATTTATTTGGTTTACCCCATGGTTGTAAGGGGTGGAAAACGCAACCCCTAAAATTTTTTTCCAATGTAACCTATTGTCTTATTATTTATTCAGCATTCAAAATATTTCCGATAGCCTCTTTCATTATAATGGTCTTCTACAAGGTTCAGTTTAAGAACCTCTTCTATTCAATTTATATTTGTGTGACATTCCAACTACTTCTTCGGAAAAATTTATTTATGCTGATGATATTTCTCTGGCTTTTCATCATTCTAATTTCAAACAATAGAAAGTACCCTTTCCGCAGATTTGGTTTTACTGAAAAATTATTTTTTGAAGTGGCGTTGGTTCCCGAATGAAAATAAAACCGAGGTTTCGTGTTTTCATTTGAATAATCATCATAACGTGAGGCAGTGGACGGGTATACAAGATATTCAGACATTGATCCATACTCCATACAGCTAGAGATAGAGAAACCATGAAAAAAAATGTGGTCGCGAACGTCCATTAATGGATATGCATTGAAAGAAGAAGAAGAATCATCATAAATATGGAAAATCCTAGATACCTGGGAATCACACTTGATTTCTCTCTAAATTTCAACGCCCATTTAGATGATCTGCGTTCGAAGCTTAAAACTCGAAACAATATTCTTCAGAAACTAGCTGGTTCCTCATGGGGTGCTGATGCAACAATAATTCGTACGGCAGCGCTTGCTCTGGTTTTTTCTGCTGCTGAATATTGTTGCCCTGTTTGATTGAACATTGTTCATGTTAAAAAAATTGATGCCCAAGTGAATTTTTCTATGAGGATTATTACTGGTACTATCAAGTCTGCACCTACTCCTTAGTTACCAGTCCTCTCAAATATTGTCCCTCCAAATATTCGCAGAGAGACAACAGCTTTGAATTTTTGGAACAAATTCAATTACTTTCCAAATTCATTTCCCATACTCACCTATATTCCAGATTATAAGGTCCCCAGATTGAAGTCGCGTAAACCTTTTTGGTCAAATTTTCTGATTGATATGAATAGGAGCGACAAAGAAATTTGGTCACCTGAATGGAACGTATCCAATTTTTTCAATAAAGATCTTATTTCTGATCCTTCCATCAGAGTTCCTGGTTTTGACCTTCCCAGGAAAATATGGTCTGTTCTAAATCGCATTAGAACAGGCCATGGACGATGTAACAGCATGCTCTTCCGATGGAATTCGGTTGAGTGCCTAGTTATGAGTGTGGGGAAAATGAGGAGACTATAGAACATCTTATAAATTGTTGTTCCATTTATAAATTTCAAGATGGTTTCGAGGCTAAACACAAAGTAACAAATGCATTTCTGAAATGGGTGGTTAATTTCAAAATAATTTAGTTTATTCTAAATAGTTGGTTTCTTTTCTGCTTTTGTCTTTTCTCATTTCAGATTAAAAATGCGAGTCGTTTTTGTGAAGAATCTGTTTATCCGAGCCTATCGACGGACAATATTAAGCTGTTCTCTCAGATCACACTGATGTCTTTCAAGATTTTTCTGATATTCAATATTTTAAGTAATTTTTTTTTCACAGGCGGGGTAAGGGTTTTTTAGCTGAGGTTTTTAATCCTACTGCAGACCTGTATGGTTTTCCTGTGTTGCACCAACCTCAGCTAGGTACCTTTTTGTTTCAATATATATTGTATTATTTTAGCTCTCTGAATCAAAAGAATATATGATATATTCTAAACAAAAACTGTCTCTTGGGTTTTTTGCCAAAATAAACCAGTTCGCAGCAAAAAATTATTTTACGAACAACTACAGAGATACATCGCCATAAATGCGAAAATACGTAACTAAACTATCTAGTAGGTCGCTATTAGCGATAATGAAAATTAATGTCCGCTAAAATTATTGATTTGGCTGCAGAAGGAGTACTTCTCAGAAAAGTACCATTTCGAAAATCTGCGAATTCAAATCAGCTCTGTCATGTAACTTTGTATAGGTAAGTCCAAAAGAAAAGAAGAATGCTTCAAGAAGAATCCACAAATCTTTCAAATGTGGGTTACCTACGTATCGAAAGAAGAGTGTTTTGAGTTTTTTACAACACCTAATACAATGTCTACAAAGTATCAAAGATCAGAAAGGGCTAAACGCAAACGACTTATGGCGGTATTCTGCTTTCATCTGTAAGCGAATCTGTAACTTTTCATAAGTTTACAGGACAATTACGATTCTCGACGCTTTCTATGAATCTGTAGCTTACAGGTGATCGGAAACATATCGAAAGGTATATTGTGAGGTTATGTTTAATGATTTGTTTTAGTCACAGAATATAGAATACTTTACTAAACTCAACTACTTTTGTAATTCATCTTTGTACTTCGGTTGTTAATTTCTCTTTCTCGTTGTAAGGAACACGAATTGAACATAAATATATCCAATAATCAATACTTATGAGCCAAAATGATAGGAAAATAAATTCTATTCTATGATCTTATTACGAAGTAGTTACGATCTTATTAGGCAGTAGTTCAAAATTGACACTTCTAATACGAGAGTTACAGAAAAACTTCCAGAATGTCATAATTTACGAATCTGTAAGTCAGCCACATACAGATCCATAGATAAATTACAGATCAATCGTACGCTACAGATTCGTAGCTTACAGAGAAAAAGCAGAATACCGCCATTAGTCACATTTCTAGTCCTGGGAATAATCAAACTTGCATCACTTCCTGTTGATGAAGTTTGCAATATTACTAAGAATATCATCGAAAGAATAGATGACATGGGAATGCAACTACAAAATATGTTAGTCAATTTTGAGTCTACCGAGGAGTTTACTTCACAAAAACCCCGAGATCAAGATGATACGAACTCCTCAGGCTAACTATTGCGCTGGTTGTCTGATTTGTCTGCCAAAAACTCAAGTCAGTCAAAATAACGAAATACATATGATGATAGAATAAAATACTTTTTATTTTATTTATTTTAAATAGGGGGGAAACTACTCTACGAAGCGCTCTACGAAAATATGTAGAATACTTTACCATCCATAAGCTGTTTGAATCAATTTGTTGCAAAAAATTCTTCCAACAAAGAGGAAGGGTTTTTCGACTTTGATGACCTTTGTCAGTTTATTTATTTATTTATTTATTTCCAAAATAGAACACAAACAGGCATTTCAGCCCAAAACAGCATTCACAAATTAACAAAGAATTATATCATACAATCTAAACAACTAAACACTATGAAAAAAAATATTTGATAAGCAATCTAGCATGCATTAACAAACTCTCTGAACAATTTCTTAAGTTTGGCAAGAGAAACATGAAAAATATCGATACTGAAAGATACTGAGTTAAAAGTTGCCAAAACTCTACATAGTGGTGAGTTCCGTGTAACATTCAATCTACGAAATGGTATATCAAACAGTTCTCTAGATCTCAATCTCCGCTCAGGAACCCTGAAATATATCAACTGGAGAAGACCCGGGACCGAGAGGACACCATTCAAAATTTTGTATAATAAACACAAGTCATTCAATTTTCTACGATCTTCCAAACTAAGCAAATTGAACCTTTGTTGAGCTTCCGAATAGTTGTGGTTGACAATTTGAATGTTATCCCGGAAGGACAAGTATGGAGGAAAGGAAGTTTTGTGGATTAGCGAGGATGCGACTAGAGTAACTAGTAGAATTGAGTGTGATTCTAGGACTAAGTTAGTTGGATTCACATTGCAAAAGACGCGTTTTTAGGATCTGCAAAAGCAATACACGACCACTTCAAAAACGGAATAATATCAAATTATGCCTATGTAATTATGGCCCAGCCTATATCACCAGACGCGCCAGGTTATTGTCTTGCCATCTTCGGCACATATAACAGATTTACAGCCGCCGATGTTACGAAAAGGTGGCAATATATAAAATTGAATTTGAAGGAGCGAGGTGTTATTGTATTGGATTTTGGATCTGATGGCGATACACGTCTTCTGAAAGCAATGGGGCAAGGTGATCAATTATCTTCTTCTGCAGATTCGTCACAACCTGAATGGGGATGATTTCATGCAAACTACACTTCAGAAGACTGTGCTTCTTATGTTCAAAATACAGTACATTAGTACATATAGCAACCAAGCTACGTACTAGACTACTTTATGATGAAATCAAGTTGAGGATTGGTGATTTTTATGCAACTGCCAAACAACTCGAACAAATGATTGCAGACCACTCCAAAGAGTGGTGACTTGAAATTGTTAGACAAGATGAATTTCAAAGCCGCAGAGAAATTATGTTCGAATAATGTTATGTTAATGTTGTTGTTGTTTTTCTGAAATTGATTAGGTTGATTATTGATTCATTTCTTGATTCGAAAATAGATGTTACTCGTCTAATTTATCCGATTTGGTACTGCCTCTTCTTTTTGAGAATTCGAGTGGCTTATATCAAACAAACATAAAATCGGAGAGCATTTCATTTCATCGAACTGCTATGCTCTCGTCGAGTTGAATGCACATTCATTAATTAATATTGTAATGAATATCCGTGATAATCCATCCTTCCTGTTCTTGCCTGTTCTTTCTGGAAGTCAGAAATGTGAACAGACGTTTAGAACCATGAGATCCATGAGCATCACATATTAGACAGTTGTCAACTTTAATGTTAGAGATATTCGAGGCGTCTAGATAGAATTAAGACGGTTAATAATATTTTGAATGATCTGAACAATGTCATTGTATTTCCAAGAGAACAAGAAATGCAAGAAAAAATTAATGTTGATACGAATTCTCAGGTAGATTTGAAACAATATACGGATAGTATGATAGCCAAAGGAGTAGGGCTTGCAGGATTTGATGCTTTAGGGCAGTGTTTTTCAATCTTTTTCATGACACGACCCCCAAAGTTTAGAAAAAAATTTCGCCACCCCCCAACCCTGGCATTTTCCATGTTTGTTAAAAATATTGAAATGTATATTATATTGTAAATTCGATTAGAGGAAAAGCGTTGCAGACTCGACTGTTCAAATCATTTTCATTTGTGAAGTTACAAGTATGGGTTTTCCATTGAAATTTGCTTTACCAAACAGAGGTAAGGTAGTTTTCAAAAGCAAAGTACTAGCTAGAGTTTTGAAACTTCACGCTGAACTTTCTATATATATGAACGCAAAAACAAACAAAATATATATGTTTTTCCACAGCTCAGCGAAGCCAAGTCAGTTAACTTGGAATTCATTTTTGATCTGGAATTTATTTTGGAAATATACTCGTAGCTTTTTCTTCCTGACTTATTTCAGCATTCAAATAACTTGAATAAATGTTTTCAAGGGCGAAATGAAAATGTCATTATAGGAAAAGACAAACTAAATGAATTGAAATGAGTCCGTCGCCTCTAATTGAAGAATTGGGAGGTGAAATAACATCAATTCACATATCGGGTATTTCAAAACTCTGGAAGCGGTGAATTTATTTCGTGCATAGATGGAAAATCGAAATTCTGATACTGATGGGGTCTTTCGTAATTTTGTCCGAGGAATCGAATGGGCCCATCACATTCTGGGCCCAAAAAGCAATACGAGATAGTAGGCCCAACTTTGGAATTTCAAATACAAACCCATTTTTTTATGGCAGATTCGGATTAAGCGAGAAATATTTCATGCGAATTGGTTAAAACCAAGAATTTTTTCGTCCTTATTTGAGCAGATTGCAGCGTTTTTTGTATAAAAATCTGCGGCGTTCATTGAGACCAGGATGCGAATATGCATCTTATAATACTGAATAGGTCCTTCAGATTTTGGGCCAGATGGAGCCTTATGCGAGAGATATGTTGCAACTTTAATTTTTAAACAAAAAACGTTGCATATGGAGGGAAAATTTTCTGGTTTTAATCGATTCGGATAAAAAATTTCCTGCTTTATCCAAATCTGCAATAAAAAAGACGGGTTTGCATTCGAAATTTCAAGGTTGGGCCTCATATCATGTATAAGGCCCTTTTGAGCTCAAAATCTGATAGGCCCATTCGATGCCTTGTGCAAAATTACCAAAGACCCCAGTACCGAAATTCCAATTTTCCAACTCTGTGCCGAATAAAATCATCGTTTCCAGACTTTTTAACCATCCGTTATATTTGAAATGAAAATGGTATCAGATAATGTCGAAAATGTGAAGAAGAAATAAATTGTCTCATAACTTCTCTGTGAATGAAAACAAGCGTAACCCTCACATCAAAATAAACTAGTTATCGAAGAATTTGGTTTGTTTATTTATTTGTATGAATAACTTTACCAGTATTCCTTTAGTAACTATTTCTTGATAAACTTTTTTTTAATTTATTGATATTTTTTAATGAACTGGAACTACTCTCGACCTCTCGCGACCCCCCTACAAAGGCATCGCGACCCCCCTACAAAGGCATCGCGACCCCCTACAAAGGCATCGCGACCCCCTACAAAGGCATCGCGACCCCCCGGGGGGTCGCGACCCGCAGGTTGAAAAACACTGCTTTAGGGCATACGCTAGAACTTTAGCAGAAAACAGCTTATATTATGCTGCAATTCCACCATTGAAGGACCTCGTAAGAGGGGATGAAAGTCTAGAACAGCGTTTCTTAACCTCGGGTCGCGACCCAAATTCGGGTCGCGAGAGGTATTGGGTTGGGTCGCGGAAAACCCCCAAACGACTGTAAAGAAGTAGTAAACTTAACATTATACAGGGTGTACCAAGTTTGAGGGCCTATTAGGCGTTTCTGGAAAACAGGACCTATTTGAAATCTGGAAATTGGGATTATGATATTGTTTGACATTATCTACCGAGCTAAAATATTCTTGCAGCCTGACCACTTTCATTTATACAGGAAATGAAAAAAAGAATAAAAAAAAAGTTTTTCTATTTTTTTATCTTTACGAATTCGACAGAGTATTCAATTGTGAATATATTCGTATTCAAATCGTTGCATCCGTCAAAATACTTTCCAAAATATCGAGAAAAGACTGAAGAAAAAAGGAAGATAAGAGTATTCGTTATTATGTTTGTCATTTCTAATCTAGATATCTTAAGCACAAACCGTTTTCCCATTTTTAAAGTCGAAGACAGTAGAAATATTGTGCATATTTAGATTTTTGAAAAACTCATCACAGGGTGTTCCAAATGTTGGGTCGAATATTGGGATCAAGATTCGCCCATAACTTTTGTTTTTCAAATTAGAACCCTATTTTTTTATTATTGCGTTGGATTGCACAAAGAAAAATGATGATAATGTTTCAATATGTTAATGCTCCTAAAATTAATTATTCTTGAGTTATTCACGATTTCCTGATTTCATGTCGTATAGCGTCAAAATGGAGTATTTTATAAAGAAAAGTATTTTATTCGTCATATATAACTATAATCAAATTCATTCATAGAATCTGTTTCATATCAAGTTCTGTTTCATAGAAGATAAATTATTCCAATAACTCACTAGTAACACACCTCTTGTCTGAATTCATTCATCATCGTTGATATGGAACAGATTTCATGAATTTGACGCTACGTACGACATAAAATCAGAAAATCCCTCGGAAAATCCTAAATAACTCAAGAATTATTAATTTTAGGAGCATCAACATGTTAGAACATTATCATCATTTTTCTTCGCAGAATCCAATGCAATCATAAAAAAATAGGGTTCTAACTTAAAAAACGAAAGTTATGAACTAATCTTGACAACAATTTTTGACCCAACATTTGGAACACCCTGTGATAAATTTTTCAAAATTCTAGAAATGTACAATATTTCCACATTATTCGACTTCAAAAATGTGAAAACGTTTTGTGCTTAAGATATTTAAAATAGGAACAACAAATATTATACCGAATACTCTTATCTCCCTTTTTCTTCCTTTTTTTTTTCGATATTTTGGAAAAGGATTTTGAGGAATGCAACGATTTGAGTACGAATGTATTCAGAATTGCATACTCCATCAAATTCAAAAACAAAAAAATAGAAAAAAAAATTTTGAAAAAATTGTTTTCACTCCCTGTATAACTGAAAGTGGTCAGGCTCCAAAAATATATCAGCTCGGCAGATAATGTCACACAATAACATAATACAAATTTTCAGATTTCAAATAGGTCCAGTTCTCCAGAAAAGCCTAATAGGCCGTCGACCTTGGTACACCCTGTATATAATTTTAGTATATGTCACTTTAAAATAAATTGAAAAATTTGATAAGGGTCGCGAACTTCAAATATATTTGTATTTTGGGTCGCCAGCGAAAAAGTTTAAGAACCACTGGTCTAGAAGATGGTTCAGCAAATGTTTCATCGAGCTCAAGTAATGATTTTCAACAGAGGCTTCAGCATTTTACTTCTCTACCGATGGAAGATGAAGGAATAAACGACGATGACTTGAACAATCCAAATAGTCATTTGTTTGAGGATTTATGCAATATGTGGAATGTCGGAGTAATGGATAACTTGATTTTAAGAAGTTATGATGAGAAATTGTTGGATAGACTACAGGGTTTCGTCGTGAAAAGTATATTAAGCCCCGAGGGAAGACCTCAGAATACTAAGGCACTAAAAGTGTCCGTCTACTTCAGCTAGTCTACAGAACGTTACGATGACACCATTTTGCCCATGAAGGTAAACCTCTACCAAAATCAAAACCCAGGAACAATAACAGAAAAAGGGGGGGAGGAGAAAGGACAGATAGCGATCATAACAGATACTCCAAATTAACTTGAAACTCAAGAGCAAGAGAAAAAATTAGACCTTAAGGAGTTACGAAACAAATTTTTCAAACAACCAATGAGAATAAAATCCGAAATCTTCACTTTTCGAGAGAACTATAAAAAAGAAAACAAAACACAAAAGAAGGAAAAAGGTGCTCAAACTAATGAGAATAGTTATACTTCAGAAAAGAAAGATTCCTTTCACTTTTATATTTGGACCTTTTTTCCAACTTCTGTAATACCGGTCTAATTCAAGTAATGCTAAAAGATAGTAGGAAAACCAATCTAGAGAGAGAGAGAGAGAGAGTTTTTATTGGTGTTTTTTACAATTACATAAATGGTTTACACAGGTCAGAGGCATAATGAAACAAATATAAATTCAAAGTTACATAAGACATAAAACAACGCTACAACCAGAGTAGATAGGGAGTTTTGTTGCAAGAGCAGTGCAGATAAATGCCGCATTGATAAATTAGGTACATATAAGAAGCCGCACAATGAAGACACACAATGAATGAATAGATAAAACAATAAATTAAGTGTATAGATAAAACAATAAATTAAAAGTATAGATAAAATAATAAATTAAATGTATATATGAAATAATAAATTAGGTGTATAAATAAAATAATAAATTAACAGTTACACATTAAAATGTATAAATAAAAAGGAAACTAGCACAGACTTAGTAGGACTGACAGACAAATAAATGTCAACTATACAAAGTCAGAAAAGAAATCAAGTGCTCCAAAATGACACAAACTCCTCTACTGAATAAAATACATTGCTGACTAGTATGTTCTTCAATTCCTTCTGAAATTTGGCTTTTGGTAGGTTCCTAAGTCTAAGGGGTAGTCGATTATAAAGTGAAATCGCACAGTACTCTGGACTTTTTTGAGATTTTTTCAATCTCAGAAAATTTTGTCTGATGTTATATTTATCTCTTGTATTATAATGGTGTATGTCAGATTGCAAACAATAGTTTTTATCACTACCATGAATATAAAGTAAGTTTTCAAGTATGAAGGTTGATGGAAATGTAAGTAGTTCTAGTCTCTTGAAAACTTGTTTGCAACATTCTCTATAACCTATTCCAGCTATAATCCTAACTGCACGTCTCTGTAGTCTAAAGACTGACTCCCGTTAGGCACAATTTCCCCACAAAATTACCCCATACTTCAATCTAGTCTCTACCAAAGCAAAGTAAACCGACCTCAGCGTTCTTTCAGATAATGAGTTTGAAAGAACTTTTAAAGCGAATATATTTCTGCTGAGAGTCGAAGTCAGCTCATCCGCATGAGCATTCCATGTGAGTGAAGCATCTAGATGTACTCCCAGAAATTTCACTACATTGTTGTCTCTAGCATTCCCCAATCTCATACTCAGAATTAGTGATTGTGTCTTGCTTTCATTCATGCTGAGACTATTGGCTACGAACCACTCGAGAGCCCCCGTAAGGGTAACTCGCTCCAATTCACGTAGATTCCCAATATCTCCCTACCCAATCTCAACGGTAGTATCATCAACGAACTGTGTGATCTTGACTTCAGGAAGATAATCAGGCAGATCGTTGATATAAATGAAAAATAAAGCGGGTCCGAGATTGGAACCTTGTGGAACTCCAATGAATAAGTCTCTCAAACCTGAATAAATTCCATCTGCAAAAACCACTTGCCTCCTGTCGCTTGAAAACGATTGGATTAGACTTATTGCTGATAATTCGAAACCATATTTCTTAAGCTTATAAAGAAGCTTCTCAGCAGCAACATAGTCAAATGCCTTCGACAGGTCAATGAATGAGGCCAAGCAATGTTTACCCTGTTCAAAACATTCAATAGTGTATTCCACAAAACTAATAATTGCTTGTATCGTATTTTTGCCTTTTCTATAACCGTATTGACTACTTGAAAAGAGATCATTTTCCTCAAAGTAGTTTACTACTTGGGTGGCTAGTACTTTTTCAATAATTTTAGAGAATATTGGAACCAGTGAAATGGGCCTATAATTACCAATATCACTACGATCACCTTTTTTGTGAATAGGTATTACTTTGGAAATTTTCAAGCATTTTGGAAAGCATCCTGTTGTCAAACACCTGTTTATCAGTTTAGTGAGGGGAAGAATGATTGCGTTTATGTTAGATTTAATTATCTGAACTGAGAGACCGTAGTAGTCGGTGCTTCGGCTATTCTTCAAATTTTTCACTATTTCACGCACCTCATTGAAACTCACCTCACGGAATTTATACTTTATGTTTGGCGGAACATGTTTTTTAAATGAATTATCAAATTCAACAGTAGGTTCAGGAAGATGTGATACAATTTCTTCCGGAATCGTGGAGAAATAATGGTTTAGTATATCTGGAGCAATTTTTATAGGATTCGAAGACCTTGTTTTCTGCAAATGGTTATTTACTAATTGCCAAGCTGTTCTACACTTATTGTCTGATTGATTTATTCTTTTATCAAAGAAAGAGGTTTTGGCTGTCTTCATCTCCCTTCTGTACCTTCTAGTCAGAGTTTTCCTAATACTTAAGAGATTTTCCGATCTATATTCTGCGTTCCCGAACAAGTAGCAATGATGATCTCATCTGTCGAAGGTCCTGAGTGAACCAACCGCAATTATTTTTTGAGTTATTCATCTTCTTATTTTGTAATGGGAATGAAAACTTGAATATATCTACAATTATGTCATGAAATTGTTGAAAACATTCATTGCAATTTGACTCAGTATTTATGAAATTCCAATCGACATCTAGCATGTGCACTAATTAGAACTTTGATATTCCAAATGGTCTGTGAGATATTACGCGAAAATTGAAAATTGCAACGTTCATCACTGGTCTCTCCTAGGTTTCAAGTAAGAAGACGACTCGTAAATTTTTTAAAATTTCTAGGACTGCCGGTTTTTCCGGAAGTGACATCAACTTCTGTTTTTCAAATGGGAAGACGAAAAATGGGAAAACATGTTTTAATGAATGCTCTGAATGGAAGACAAAGATTCACTCATTCATATTTTTTCATTTTTCGAATTACATACCATTCTATTCCATATCTATACCAGAACTTCAATGTACTCAACTCGTGAAAGTGAGTTGAATGCTGTTCAATGAATAATTGGTCATTTTGAACAATAAAATTATTCTTCGCAAAAAATCATGCAATGCAAATTTTTCGTTTAATTATTTATTTGAAAAAAATCTCCGAAATTAAAAAACTTAGGCTGAATGCAACTCTGTTGTATGTTTAATTCACAGAATTAAATTGCTGTTACATTATTTTGAAGGTTTAAGCGGTAGATCTAATGTTCGCAAAAACTTACATGACACGACACGTTTCTAAAGGCGGCATAGCTCCACTTTTCCACTTCTCCTCGTATTCTTTGATGAAACTCTTATTATTCTTCAAATTTTTGGCCTTTTGTTTCAAAAATTTTTTTTTAATATCCACAAAAAATAACTAGGGAGGTCAAGTCTGGAAAACGTGGTGGCCATTCAGAAGGATCTCGACATCCTATCCACTGCCCGGGAAATATAGACTTTTCATTCAGTTCAATTTCTTTTTTGATACGGTAAATTTGTTATTTTCAGAAAAAAAATATTATCTGCGCCTGGTACCAACTTTTCATTTAAAAAAATAGTTGCACCTTCTAATAAAATGATAAAATGTAGGCAGAAATTTGGAAGAAATGTATAATCTAACTCTGTAAATGTCAGGTAAAATTCACCTTGAATTGATTGAGCGTTTTGCTTGAAAACATTCAGGAGCGCAGTTATGAATTTTGTTCCTTACTCAATCCACATACTGTATAATTTACTAATCAATTATGCAAGTGATTCAATTATTGCGAATTAACATTTTACCGGACAAACCAGCAGTTCTCAAAATCTTTGTCTAGTTTGGCAACCAGAGTTAAAATCACCACTATAATATTCCATAAGTCTCTTCCCTTTTCAATTCATTGAAGAATATTTCAGCTCAGTCAGTTTAAATAATTGATTCAGAGTTCACAAGCTGATAGATATCAAAGCTCATATTCTCTCTTGATGATATCAATAATATCATTTTATTCAGAGCATCTCAATGAAAACTATGCACCCTACATAATTCTCAAGGCTTCACTTTCCTGCAAAAATTAAAAAACAAGTCCAAAAACATATAAAGGGGAAGGTCTTTCTGCTCATATGTAGACGTTATAACTTTTACCCCCACTCCCCTATGGTTACCTCTCCAAATTTTTTGAATGATACACCCTATACATTATCTCATTGTTGGATTCTTATTCAGAGGAGGATTGCAAAAATGTATAATACATAAGTTGGGAGTTACGGATAATTCCAACTCACCAATAGTAACATTTTAATTCGTAGGAAATCAGCAAAGCAATGCTGTTTTATGTAACCTGTTCTATCGAGTATTTCGGTTGTCGTCATTGATTAATTCTTGACGTTTCACCCTGCATCCCCGTCATACTCAGGCAGTTCAGTCTAGTGAGAAACTCTCCTGAAATATAACTCCTGAACATTGAACGATGTCCGCGAAAGCCTCAAAAAATTCAATATTGTTTTTCATATCTTTCGAAGAATTACATGAGGATGTCCTTCAAGATCAAGTAGATGTCCTTTTTCAAACACGGGGTTTTTCCCTGAGCTCTTGTATCATACGCAAAATTGTATGGTTCCCTGATTGCACCAACCTCAGCTTGTTTTTTTTAATTATAATATGTATTGTATCATTTCAGCTCTCTGAATCAATAGAATATATGCAGGGTGAGTCTTTGACTTGTACATATATTCAAACCATAGATAACATTTTTTCTGATTCAGCCTAGATAAAAAGATATAGCCATCCTAAACTTTCATAATGAGCCATGCCACACCTGGAAATATGACACTGAAATTTTTCCGAGCATTAGATCTACCACCTGAACCTTCGAGAATATGTTGCAGAAATTTAATTCTGCGAATCTTCTAAACAGAATTATATTCAGCTTAAGTAACCAATTTTTTTAATTTCGCTGATATATATTTTTTAAATCATTAATAACTCGAAGAGTGCGCATTTCACGAGATTTCACGAAAAATACTTTTGTTTTCCAAAATGGCTAAATATTCATTAAATGGCATTCAACTCAATTCCAAGGTCGGGATCATAGAATTTCTGCTATAATTATGGAATGGAATGGTATATATTGGTCATAACGAAAAAAATAAAACATGTGAGTTAAATTTTGTATTCGTAAAAGATTTACCACATTAATAAGAACCTATATTCTGAAAATCATTTCATTCGATGAAATCGTTCATGAAATATATTCGAAAATTAAATTTTTTTATGGATTTTCAACAGCCTGTATCTTTCTAACCGAGCCGAATCGGAAGAAATTGTATAGACAAAAAGTGTTTCTTTTGACCTCGGGAATGTCCCGTTAAAATATATGTACAAGTCAAAGACTCACCTTGTATAATACTGGATAACTATTTTATAACGGATTCAAATAGATTGAGGTTTCAATACAATGATACAATCGGGCATCAAATTTCGAACATTATGTAACATTTGTGAAGTTATTCGACGACATTCTTGTATATTTCGCTGACGTTAATCATCTAACTCACTTATACATTTTCCAAATCCTCTTTTAAAGGAGAATCCAATAAGTAATTGGAGGATTCATTTGAAAAATTGGAAGGGTTAAAGTTATGACGTCTACATAAGAGCAAAAAGACATCCCTCCTCATATGATTTTTGAAGTAGTTTTCTCATAAACAATGATAAGTTGAAACATTCCTATTTCTTCCATTCGAGAAATATCTGATGATGCTTCAAATCATCAGCACAGCCCTGAAATCGAATTTGTAATAACAAAGATCCCTGACTGGCGTCACTGGATTGATTTCTGGCTCTAGGGCGTAACAAATTACACCGAGAAATAGTTGCTTGTGCCTCTCACCCTTTTTCAATACATCAAACGAAATGTCAAACCCTTAGAACCTCCTTTGTTTCAATATTGAAGGTATTGTGCTGGAATGCCGCAAAAATGGAACTCATATTGTTCGTAGAAACGATTCGGACAGTTTTATCCCAAATCTCAGTGAAATCGATTTCACGAAACCTTATTGAATTTCTTGGATGAAACGTTACTGGTGGATCTACATGTCAAAGTGTCGCAAAATAAACATTTCGAAGACTCTACATCAACTTTGCGGAATAATGAGGAGTTTGGATCTACTGGAGGCCAATAAACGGTTGACAGTCGTCATAAAATATCAGGTAGCAGATGCCAGGTCGCACCAAAAAGTTGGATCGTCGTTATCTGGGTATTTATGTCAATATAAGTGTGCTATGAAGTCAGTCCTATCAGGAGATCAGAAATTCATGGCGATATAATTTGGTGACAAAGAATATGCTATGGTGTTTAACAGGTCAACATGCTGGAAAGTTCTTAAATTTTATCAGATAACATAATGAGATGGAAAGCTGATTTTATTTCATTAGTTTATGTATAACTGGAAGTTACCTACAGGTATGCATTTAAATTCGAAATCATGATCTTCACTATTAATAATAAACAGATTGCAAAAATAACGCCAAACCTTTGTTCTGGTAATTTTTTCTGCCGTATGAAATCCAATTGGATTGACTCCACAACGAAACTACATATATCATCATTAACAACAGTTTTTATTGAATGTTGCATTTTTACAATTGATAATATCGAATAATGTGTTCATAGAGAATGTTTACGAAATATTTACTAGTTGAATTTGTTGACACATTTCAAAAATCTATTGCATCCAGTTGAATAAGTTTAGAGGACTAGTCTGGTGAGAAAAGTTAAAACGGCAGTTCTGCGAAGTTTTATATTATGCTGGCCAAGAGAAAGCGCGATCCAGAAGTTAAAAAGTGGAAGTCACAACAGTGACGTTAGAGGCTCGGGGGGCAGCTAAAAATATACCTAGGAAGTAGTTCCCATGAGAATTAGAGCAAATGAACAATGCATACCCAGCATCAATAACATTATTTCATTATATGAAAAAAATTTCTTCAATTAATTAAAATTGAATCAAGACGTATCAACAATACTGGAGTGATTCCAGGTTTTAAAATAAATTATATAGATTCCTTAAGTTATTCCAAAACCCGAACAATTATCTCCCTAAGATTGAATTACAGCCATGAGCATGATCATATAAGAAAATTGTTTGCCGCCATCCTCGTTTGTATGTGTTAACTCAATTATTTAAAAGGTGTGAAATTAACACCCAATTCAAAATGGCCAAATCACTGAAATTATCACTGAAGGTGTTAATTTCAAAGCCAGTTTGAAACGACACTAACAAGTCTTGCAAAGAGTTGATGAAGTTATAAATGCAGTTCTTAAGCGAAGTACGATCTTGCGTGTCGAATTATAAATATGAATTTTCAGTTGTTAGACATCATTACCCTGGCGGTCCATTGTATTAAGAAAGCGCCATGATGAAATGAACAACTGCTATTTGAATTCAGATTATCGATTTCAATATAATTTAATAGAATGTAGAATGTAGAAAATGTCTTTCTTCAAATTCCATAATTCAATTATTATCGGTAAGTTACCAGCCTTAAATGGAGATTCCCTAGTTTCAATTCATCCTGTATCTGTGAACAATTTTTTTAGTATATAGTGTATATTACATATACTTATACTGATATGGAAGATCGCCCCATAATATGTCATATTCAATGTTAAAATCATACGGACAGAAGTTCTATGCTTCAATTTCTGATCATGTTTTATTCTGATTTTGATTTGATTTAGAGCGGTTTCAATTTGGAAGAAATATAATTATAAATAACGATTCAACTGAACACCATTCCTTATATCAAGCACAAAGCCTGTTCATATAAAGTTATGCAGGGTGAGTCAAAAATGTGTACCGAGCAATTTGGGGGTTAGTAATAGTGCTAAAAATAATGAGTATAGTGTAGTAAATAATCTCATGGCCCAAAATGTATATTAAAGAGGACATCTCTTTCCAAAGTTGATAGAATTAGAAAAAAATCTCCGAATAACTTCTAAACCATTGTTGTTCATCAACGGCGCAGGAACGTTATATCATGGACAAAACGACATGAACAGAATTGTTTATGCCTGCTAAAATATCGTTACCGATGAATTAATCTACAGACATCATTGAACTGGAAAAACTCAAATATCTCGAAAACCGTTCAACTTCCTGAAAAAGATTTCCTGAAGAAGAATAAAATAGCGAATGCTTGAATGATATAAAAAAGAACCCTAGAGAGCACTTACATATTTTTACCCACTCTGTATATCACGAAAATCCTATTCGAGAATTTAGTTTTTTTCATATAAACGTGCTGAGCTTATACTTTACAGACTTTGAAGTGAGCTAATGGAAATTGGAAATCTAATGGGCCTCTTATCGCAAAAATAAGGTAGTTTTTTTATATCCTTTAATTCGAACACTCATGCTCTCGAAAACTCGCTCCTTCTTCGATCGAATTGGAGTAAGAGCCTTTATTGTGTAACATATTTTAGAATATACGATTAACTCATGACACTTCAAAGGGAGATAGGTTTTGTTCTTACAGAGGTAATTTTCGTCATAGGCCGAATTGTATGGTTGTATGTTATCTTGTCATTAAACGCTGATCAACACTCTGATACTCATGCTATTGTTTGGTTTTTATATTGTATTGTTTTATGCTTGGCTTTTCTGTAGTGAAATGTATGTACAATTATTTGGATACTCAATAATGAATCGTAAGACGTTCTTTTTCTTGTTCATATTGCTAGCCAACGCAAAAAATGTTTTGGACAAGAGAAGTAAAAGTGAGGAAGTTACCTCTTTGTATCCATCCTAGATACCGAAGCAGACTCTGGAAATGTGAGGAGTGAACAGCAATAGAAGTGGAATGAAACCCTCCTCAAAATCTACAATCTACCATCTACAATATTTGTGGTTCATTTTTAACCTGAAATATATGAGGTACCTATATGAATGTTACAAAAAACAACGGGTAGTCCCCGAGCAGGATATCTAAATAATCCAATATCACATCATATGTCCTGATATTAGATAAAAAAATGGGAGCAAAAATACGAAAAACTGCTTGACTCAATATCCCGTGGATAGGAGAAAAATTAAGAAGAGAAAGAAAGCCCTCTTTGAATATGGCTCGAAGAATATTACAGATAAAAAGGAGGAAACTTTATTTCGAAACACTGTTTGGTCAAAACCCCTTTCTAAGAGGTTTTATAAGTTAAGTTGAAATTAAAGAATTGTTGGATGTTGGTTTAAAAAAGATGTATTGTATATGAATAGATAAATCTGATCAAGAACTATCTTCTTTTTGCACATGACTCAGTCAGATGACTTCGAGACAATTTGCAGATAACAGGAGTCAAAGTGTCTTTGAAATAAATATTATATCGCTAACAAGCACTTCCTTGGAGCCATCTTCGAAGCTGAGTTTCATTAAAACTCTAAAACCAAATGTTGAGCTGACGCAGTGACGCAGCTTCATTTAAATCTACATAAACATGGTAATACTAACACGGTTAGGGAAGGAAAATTTAATGGTTTCGTTCTCATTCAATATATTGGCTACTTAAGCCACCCCTGCGTCAGCTTTTCTAAATTGTGCAATGTCATTCGCATCCAGTTCAATAAATTCAATCAAAAAGCAGTCTGGAATGATTGTTGGTGCCAATTCGAATTCTTCCCAGTCATCGCGAATTAGAACAAATATTTACTCGTCTAATTTGTCTAAATATAGTTATTCGGTCTAGAACACAAGCCGTGAGTAAATTATTCGAAACCCTAGCAATTTTTTCACCCTTTTTGTGGCGATTTCTACGAATTATTCCGGTGTGTTCGAGGGAGCAGTGAAGCGAATTTCGGATGTTGATAGCCAATAAAGCTCGATCGGATACTCAGATTACAGGGCCCTATCTTGGAGGTCCCCGAAAATCATACTTCGGAGATCGTTTGACATCTACTGCGTCCCATCGAACCATGTTAGGAGAAATACTGACTGACATAGTGATGCGTAGAACTTCTTATCTTGAATATAATCTTTTCTGTGCACGCCTTAGAAAATTCTCAAATTTTCACGAATTCTCGGAGGACCTACGAGTCAGCTCTCTTGAGCTATTGTCTTCAATAGGAAAATTGAGGGACAGAATTGCAAAACGCAGTTTGTCCAAAATTATAAATTTTCAGGAAAGGCAAAAAACTGATGCTCAGAAACGGGTTGAATTACCGAATTGCGATTTGTAAAATAAAACAGCAAAAAAATTGAATGAGTTGTTACTCCATTTGTAGACCAAGAAAAGTGAAAAAAGCTCTATTATTCGAAAAAAAGAAGTGGACAAAATGCTATTTGCATGCCTCTAGTGGGCAAACAGCGTTTTGATAGCCGCTCAAACCGGTTTCTGAGTGAATTATTATGAAAATAACAAACATTATAAACATTGCATTTTATTTTTCATACTTTCAGAGTGAAATTAATTTCCTCTATATCGTCACACCAGCATTCTTCAACGACCGTTTCTCCATCTTCACAGTGCTCTGCAAAAATTCGAACTAATCATTCTAACCCCGCATAGATATCGGCACTAGTAATTTTTCACTCTCTATATTTTTTCTTCATTTTTTGACCCAAAATTAGCTCCGGTGAGTCAACTTTGTCGAATCTTACGCGATGGACTTTATTCATTTTGTATGTGTGAGTGGTTTCCACCGTACATTTAAGCTGGACAAAATGGGATTTGAATGTCCAGAATTTTATAAAACGTCCTCCAAATGAATGATGCAACGCCATCTTTGGTTGAAAAAATAAAATTTTGGAAAAACTGTATTTATCAAGTCTGCTCCTAAATTGTTGTCTGATGTTTTTTAAACACTGTCTACCAGGACAATTCCGAATTTCCTTAAGGTTTGTTATTCTCCATCTAAATTAATTCTCGGGTGATTGTTTCAACCAAAAATCATGTTTCAATCAAAATCCAAACACCAAACAACACTTTATTGATTTATTTATTAATTTATTCATTTTTTAATTTATTTATTCATTCATTTATTTATTTTATCCATTTCTTTATTATTATGAATAAATAATACATGAAATTCATTTATTTATTCACGATAATACAAGGTAATGATTTTAACCCATCACAATTTTCATGGGGCGTCAATCCATTCAATAAGTCAAATTGGGGATTTATGACAAATCAGTGTTTAAATTCAGAACTCTGGACTCCGACCCGGCAAGTCCGGGTTCGAGTCTCCGCCAGGAAAGAAATTTTCTTGTATGGAGAACACGCTGAACCATTCACTGTTCGGTAAACAATTTGACATGTTCTTTCGAGCATTTAGGCCGTCGTCGTAGATTAGTTCTCGACGTTTCGCCAGTTCGAGTGTCTGGCATCTTCAGGAGTTATATTTCAGGAGATGTTCTCACTGGACTGAACTGCCTCTCAGGCAGTAACATGGATGCATAGATTATACATATCGTAAGTATATATGAATAGGTGATAGTATGTCCTCTTCTCGGAAGTGGCAGCTACAGCTTTCAGTAATAAGTGTTTCGTGTTTCGTAATAATCTCTTCTTTATTTCAGTTTCGTAATGAGTTCATTACAGCACTAAAACCAATGCCGTAATTAACTAATTACAGCATTTTATTCAGTTATATTTTTCAATTTGTGGTTGTCAATACTGACTGACCTCCGATCCTATCAATTTTCAAATCAAATCAATTCAAATCCCGATTTAAAATGTCGAGACACGTTAATTCAAATAAATAAATAAATAATAAATAACGTAATCTGTCAAATTTCTTAAGTCACACCAACTGCCAAGAAATGCAAAAGTCACATGGGTATATAACCTGAATTTACATTTGAATTTCGAGAGTATTTCACAAAAATAGAGTGAAATAGGGAAAATATCGTCTAATACTCGTGGCAGAAGCCTATTCCAGCACCAGCACTCATGCGTTCGGAAACTCTCTCCTTTCGCTCGATTTCGATTTTCTCATTCGTGTTGGAATAGTTGAGTTTGCTAAGTGAATGAAACAGAGAAAACCCACTTTTCGAGAACAATATGGATATATCGAAAGGTTTGTAGTAAAAAAATAACTAAAGAAATCTGACAGGCTTTTTTTTGTCATGCAAACATGAGGACCCCACAACGCTAAAATTCAAGCCACCCAGATAACCCGCATCGGTATTCCTGAAATAATTAGGTAAAATCGGTATCAATTAGGAAACCAATTCCAAATTCACGATAAAATTCAATAGAACCTGGTGGGCTACGAGCCTTCTGTATAATGTTGAAGTTTCGTCATTATACAGAATGATCTGTTGCCATTGTAGCAACTTAATCGCTTATGTGTTATACAATGACTCGACAAAACTGAAAAATAGACGGACTTAAACGTTTATTAATTGAGGTAGAGAGAACATAATCGTATAACAGTCACTGTTCCGCTCACTAACTGAATTGAAATGTCCTGGAAATTCGATATTCACGCTGAGAATCTTTTCCAAAGCAAAAATTTGAACACTGCCATATTATAATAGGATTTTCTCAGTTAATTAATTGAACTAAATTTTTGAATCAATTATTGTTGTTGAACACAGGAATTATTTAAGTAGTAATTATTCGTGATAAGCTTTCGCTTATACGGAAATTTTGGAGTTGAAAATTGAATTAATTATTCTCTGCGAAATCAAGTAATTTTCAGTTGCTTCTGGAAACAACTCACGATATTTCAAAAAAATTCTCAGAATATAGCAGGCTAAAAATGCTTCATTCGATCGAATGACGAATTAAAGCAAAATTTTCTCTTTTTCACAGTTTTATGTTGTTTTTAATTTTACATCTTTTGAAACTGAAAGATGATGTTAGGAACGCCTATAAATACTATAAATAATAATAATGATATCTAATTATGATTTAGGAAAAATTAATGATTAATTAGTATTCGTTATCTTTGTTCTGGTAAGCAATAATATTTATGGGGTTACAACTGTTCGAGTAGAATAATTTGTTATTGTGAACAATTCAAGCACTGGTTTATGTTGTTTCAACATTCAAAGCTCTTATCAAAATATAAAATACCTACTATTAATTAGAAATCGAAATGTACACCAAAAATTCGTTAAAAAAACAGGAGTTCTCGAAAGAATAACGATTTATCCTCATACTTACCCAAAACTTAGCAAAGTCAGATCCAATTCTGTTTACAGCATTTCTTTCTCCAAATAATTTCGTTTTCACTGAACAATAATTCACAAAAAACTGACATTCTTCCGAATTAATTGCAATCTCTCAACAAATTTCATCTTTATTGAAAAATCAGGGAGTTGTTGTTAATACATAACCATGGACCACCCTATAAATACAGTTCACTTTGAGGATGGGTAAAACATTAATGAAAAAAGAAGCTACTGGAAACGTCAATCATTTCAATTCAAGAGCCCTCCCATTGATTGATGTCAAGAAATGGATTGACTTCTGTTTTGTTTATTTAGAACTTGATCGAGAGTCCTCGTAAACTGTCGATGAAAATCACTTGATATAGCAGGTGATATTATGAATATTTACTTTAGAACGGTTTCAATCTGATCTTTTTATAATATTTCTTTGAGATCATTGTTGGAATTCGCGACAGATTCATCAGTAGATATATTGAAGGAATTAATTGCAGAGGAAGATAAAAGAGGTTGGAAGTTGGGTATCGGAAGGCGTAGAACGCTATAAATACGAAAAATATATATTAATTTCAGAGAACCGAAACAATCAGGGCCGCCACCAGGGCAAACCGGCAACCTGCCGCCGGGGCGACAAATCAGTTAGTTTATAGTAAAATTTTTCTTGTGTAAAATCGAAAAGTTGCCTGGTGTTAAGAGAGTGAAATAAAAACGACTCCGGGACTTCGGGACGGCTTTTTGAATTTGCTCAACCAAATAATTCACATGTGCACACAAACAACCGAATTTAAATTCAATTAAACCTAGAGAAATACCGTCATGAAGGCAACGATCGAAAATACTGCATTTTTTACGGATTGGTGATTCTTTTTGTGTTTTTTATCAAAAGTCTCAAGTATGTACAGATATCAATTGAAAGGGCGAAAAGGCGCCATTAAATACGTTGAAAGATGACTGACTGAAATTTTAGGCAGATTTGTGTTCTCAATTCACTTGATAATATTAGAAGGATATATCGGGTTTTTCAAAAGTCTAGAAACGGTTAATTTATTTCGCGCACAGATGAAAAATCGGAATATAGATACCTACTAGGATCTTTAGTAATTTCGCCCAAGGAAACGAATGGGCTCATAAGATTTTGGGCCTCATATAGATATGAGGTCAAACTCATATTTGAAATGCAAACCAATCTTTTCAATTGCAAATTCAGTTCAGGGGGAATTTTTCATCCGATTCAGATGAAACCAAAAATGTTTTCGTCCATTATGAGCTATATGCTACGTATTTTGGTCAAAAATCCAGGGGAGTTCATTCAGGTCAGGATCCAAAAATTCATATTCATCCGAACATAAAGTACCAACTGAGGACCTTAGTAATTTTTCTCGGCGAATCGATTGAGTGCATCAGATTTTGGGTCCAAAAAAGCTTTATACGAGATATGAGGTCCAACTTTTGAATTTCAAGATAAACCTTTCTTTTTTATTACAGATTCCGATTCAGCGGGAGACTTCACATCCGATTTGGTTCATCCCAAACTTCTTTTTCTGTTGGATCACATATCTCATATGAGGATCAATCGGGCCTAAAAATCTGATGTATGTAATCGATTCCCCGAGAAAAATTACTAAGGACCCCACTATTAGAATCAGGGTTGGAAAAAAACCCGGACTTCTTTAAAAAGCCCAACCCGACGGGTTATTTTGGGTTTTTCGGGTTTTAAAGGGATTTTTCGGTTTTTTCTTGAGGGATTGTCAGTTTTTTCTTTAGATTTTATACATGGTTTCGGTAATTAAACAGAAATGAAGGAAAATTTACGTTTTTGGGTTCCAGATTACGAAATTGAAAACGAGATGACGTCAATTCTTCTGGTTAAAAAAAAAGGTGAAGTTTTCTTCTGGAAGGTAAGATTAGTTCGAGTTTCATCTAGTTTTCCTCTGGTTTTTCAATAGACAGTTATTAGAAATGTTTTATCTTGTTTATTTCAAACTTTCCCTGTACGAAAAATTCACGTTTTTTGTCAAAAACGAAAAATACCGCATGTTCTTTATCAATTACTATACTGAAAATACTCTTCAAAGCAATATTTACTACTACTGTCGTACTATGGTAACGACATGTAGAAATACGTTCGACATTCATGTGTATTATGAATTTATATAGGTAATCAAATTTTATTTGTGTGTTGAATTCATATCGATCTAATATAAGCGCTTGCAGAAAAAATACTCGTGCTGAAACTTCGCTTCCCGTCGTTCAGGCAACGGCAGTTTCGTGCGGGAAAGTATCTTTCTCCGCACTGGTTAGGAAAATAACTATTTTAGAGGATCGAGGCATTTCCATTTCAGACAAGGATTATATCCTTGTTCATTTCCTTATTTATAAACTGTGTTTTATTGAGTTCAAAGAAAATCATCATCCAAGTAAGATTCAAAAGATAGCTCTAGGAATGCTCACCTTGAAGACTCGAGGAAGTTCCTTTGCTTGGACCACAAATTTGTAAGAAATACCTTGAAAGGCCTATCAAGATAGAAACAAGCGAGGGGCAGAAAACGGTAACAAAATCTGTACAGGCAACCCGTCTCGATGTCAGCTCCGAGTAGGTGGTTTGCTGTGTTTAGTATGCTCCATTAGCACAGCGGTTTCACACAACATTGCACCAATTTTTTTATTTGTATCCTGTTTGTCTCACGGTAAAGGCCGTTTAGAGTAGAGGAACTCAACTCGCTTCTTCTCACAGTTCTCAGAATTACACTGGCGCAGTGAATAGTTTCTTGCATGTTTTATTGCATGAAATGTTTGAATGATCAATTTCATCAGATTGCATATTATTATTCTAATTTGAAATTTTTGATCTTTATATTAAGTGATTTTCATTCTTGGAAAAACATAAATATTAATACGGGGCTAAGGCAATGAAGATTGATATTCAGTTGTCATACGTAGTTTAATAAATCATATTCTGATAGAGAGCTGACAGCAAAAATGTTTTCGGCATTCTGCACTGTCAAACAATGCACATTGAACAATGGATAAAAGAAATATCAACATCAAAATCTTGTTCAGAAATTTCCCCTTAATTGCTTCAAATATTCATGCGTCTATCCGTTCCGAAGTTTCTCGAAAAGAATTTAAATCTTCATCTGCTTCAAATTGTTGTTCCTAAAAAACAACTCTGAACTATTGATGGACTAGAGAAAAATTTGGGTGGATTGATTTTGTATGGAATTGAAAAATTGGTCTTTAATGAAGAAAAGGATGATGAGCTACATAAATAGTTTAAAATGGCTTAACATGAATAATCGCAAAAAATTGCACTTCATGTGCTTTGTTCATAAAATAATTAAATTCAAACAACCTTCATACTTATACCGAAAAATAAATTTCAGACATAACATTCACTCGGTGAATATCAGAGACCAGTCAAATGTTGACATTCCTCGTCATTATACCGCAAAGTTTAATAGTTCATTTTCATACCAGGCACCCCACATTTATAATTCCATCGATAGTAACATAAAGATCAGATCAATGAGTGGCTTTAGACTTCATATCAAAAACTTAATTTTATTCGGCCAGGTTTCCACATCCCAGAGGATATAGTCGTAAATGCTTATATTATTCTATTGTATAGTATTGTCTCTATTTTAATAGTGGTAAGCCTTATTTTTTGGAAATCTGAGTATGTGTATATGTTCATTTTGTAGATAGGTAAAAGTGTAAGAATAGCTATAGCTAAACTTTCGCCTAATAAAGACGGTATTATTATTATTATTATTATTATTATTATTAATTGTTTATACACAGATAAGTGAAGATGCGATATACCTAGCTAATTGAGAATTCTAATTAATAATGGTGTCAATATTTAAGGAATTGATGAGGATTATCATAGCAAATAAATAGTCGAGAAAAGGAAAACTCTACGAAAGATTTCAGTTTATATCATCTAATGTTCAAATTATTTCATTATATGAATGGAGCTAGTGGGATAGACTTTCGCATAAAAAAACATGTTGAATAGGAAAAAATTTCATCTATCAATTCCGTGAGAATATCAGACGTGAAAAGACCAAACTCGGAAACAAAAGCAAATTTTAACTAACTATAATCAATAATCCATCATGAAATATCCGCCCTGAAATATTGAAATCATTAGTGGCCCCTCAATTAAAGGATGTAGGAATTGACAAGAATATGATAGGAGGCTCACTCGATAGTAGTTATTTTTTATTCTCAGCGTGTAGAAATAGATGAATGAAATGTATGAAACCCGTTATATTCTAAATTATTCAAGGGTTACGCAGGTAGGCTTCTTTGACTCGCGAAGTACGTTTGAATGTCGGCGCGCTTCCTCTGTCCGTCCGTCTGTCGGACATATGGTCTAATTTAAACTTCTTTTCTTCACGTAGGGTGCTACGAATTAGGTGTATTCAACGGGTTGTCTTTTTTATGCAAACTAAGGGCACATTAACACGTGTTGATACCATCGCCAAGGAGTGATTTAATTTTTCTCTAGATAAAATGTACGATTTTTGCATATTTCGAAAACTTCAGAGAGAGGCACACTCAATATTATTGTAGGAAACTTAATTTGAAAGTTTTTAAAAAATAAACGAATATGAAAAAAACCTTCACAACCAACCTGTAAGTCTCGTTGTGCTTTAATAGTATATTCTAAAACAAGTTGCAGAATGAGCTCCTATTCCAACACGAATGCGAAGTTCGAAAACGAGCGACGAAGGAGCGAGTTTTCGATAGCATGAGTGTTGGAATTGCCTTCTGCAACGAGTATTAGACGGTATTTTCTCTATTTCAGTCAGTTTTTGTGAAATACTCTCGAAATTCAAATGAAAATTCAGATTAGTGACTTTTGTATTGTGTCTTGGCAGTTGGCGTGACATACGAAATTTGACAGATCACGGAATTTGAATTGATTTGATTCGAAACTTGATTCGATCGGAGGTCAGTACTGACAACCATAAAACGAAAAATATATCTGAAAACAATGCTGTAATGAGTTTCATTACAGCACTACTTTTAGTACTGTAATGAACTCCTTACGATACTGAAATAGAGAAAAATATTTTCCAGGATTATTTGATTTTGCTACTTCATTTTTGAAAATGTATAATGTCCAGAGTGTTTAATCTGATTCGATTCTCTCATTATAATTCAGTAAATATTTCAATGAGAGCCACGATTGTTTGAAAAGAACTGCTTCTAAACATGAAAATAAAACTTTTAATGAATATGCTACTTTTAAATTCTGAATCCGTCAGTTAATTGCGCACAATCCATGATTTCATACATCTGATGTATTTTATCATATATTTAAAGTACGTAATTTTTCGATTTTCATAATCCCTAATTTCAGTTGTTCGTGGTGCGGATTCATTAGGTACATAAATGGGAGTACCTACCTAACCATGATGGCAACGAATCTGAATAAGTAGGCAAAGTTACTACTTTCGTTATTGTTGTAATTTTATTTTGTTTTCATCGAACCGAAATATTTCACTTCAAATTTTCTGCAGAGTATTGAAAATCATAATTATTGACTTTATTGAAATCCGGACTTGGGAGAGAAACGTCGTTTATAGGTTCAGGTGGCACAAGGTTCCTGTCCCGGTCCTTTTCCTGTGAAGTGAAGTAAGACAATTATTACAATTATTATTACGTACCTACATTACTAAATTTCTCCAGAATCATCCATGGTGCAAATTAATTCTCTTATTTGCCTATGGAAACCATTCATTTTTATGTGCGTTGACGTTAGGAAAGTCACACGTTTCCTCACGCAAATATTAAGCCATAGACTCTATGGCCTAATCATGAAATTTTAATTTCGCCCGGTTTCATATATATATTTAATCATTTTATATTGGCCTCCTGTCACGAATATATTCATTATCTGTGAAATTGATACGTGGAACAGTTCTGCCAACCAACATTTTTCAATGCGGAAATCACTAAACGATGTTTATGGAAATATTTCGATCATTTCAATGATAATTGATTCAATAAGGGAAATATTTATAATACTCGTAGAGAAGGCTCATTCTAACACCAGTTCATTTTGAATTCGTGAAAGAATATCAATGTCTTTTGCTCTTGTATTATAAATAACTATTATCTATCAGTTTGATATTTGCAGTCTCATGGGAAAACGATAACTTTCCACTAATAACTATTTCAGAATTATACGAGTATGCATTCAGAATGATCTGTGATGCAAAACTAAATATTGATTCAATATCTTTCTTTTCTTCTCTTGACATGGGTATTGTAAGTTTCCCATACTTTTTCCAAGATAATCTAACACATTATGGGGAATCCAGTATTTGTTTTTCACTGATTGCGACAACAAAATATGAAAATATACATTTCTTTTAAAGGAGTTTTCTGATGCTTATCAATAACGATAGCATCCACATACATAAGTAACCCGAAATTAAGTAATACAAATTTCGAGGTATATTCACACAAAAAATTGGAGGAACACCTCATTCAACATGCCTTTGGTTCACCTGATCGTATTCATGAAATAAACTACATCAAATTCATCACATCTTCTTTGCTATAACACCTTTTTCTATTTTCATCCTGAAATAATAAGAATATAAAATTGTATTAAGTTTCTGAAAAAAGGAAACGAAAGGCTTTTTTGATATAACTCATAATAAAATATAAGCCGTATAAACAAATATTTCAAATAATGAGTTAAACATTTTCACTGGTTCTATCCATTAAATAGTGATTTTTTATGCAAATGAGTCATTTTCATCTGAAGGTAATACCTTTCATATTTTTTTTGTAGAAATATGTAACCCATCTCAATGAATCGCTTATTGAAGAGCCAGAGAGGACAATATCTTTAAATTTTCAATGGAAATGAATTCTGAAGGTATAACAAATATCCTATAATTCATCAGGTAATACCCAAGCGCATTGCACAGCATGAAAAATCAAAGTTATAGAATTTAACCCTAGGAAGTTTCACCGGATATTATGTTAATATATGTCATAATTATATCCCCTGCAGTCTATCCCAAACGGACCTACAGACTCATAATAGAGGACAGTATATTAATAAAAATTTCAGAAAATATTTTTACCTTTATATCATTAGTGTCGCAGTTTCCAACGGAACAGTGTCCTTTCAGTCTCTGTCAGTCAGTTTGGTAATTGAATATCTGTCTGCTGTTATAATAACGACTATAATTCTTCTAAAATATAATTTGTGATTTAATTTTGATTATCCTTTAATATCATAACCCTATTAATTATGGGAATCAGGGAGAAAGAGGTATATTTTCTTGAAAAAATATATGACCGGGAGTTTCATGGCAATTAGACCCTTGTTGGATTTGTCTTCGCTTCCTTTGATGTCATTTCGAATAAAAGCTCACTGTTTCTCTCATGAATGCAAAGTTTTAATATTACAACACAAAATAAATCACTATTAGCGAAACCATGAAGTTTTCCTGAATTATTTCAGATGAAAGTTAATCATTTTGACATAAAATGCACTTACTCGCCGTTTTTCTCATTTACTTTATATTCACAGGATATTGATTAATTTGCTACGTTCGGAATTCTGAGAATTTAATGTCACATGTGTCTGTGTCCACAAATGAATTAAAAGTTATGAAAACAACTTAATGGGTCTCGGTCTATTTTGTTCTTGAATACATATCAATTTGGAGCATAATTTTTAGGACAATGTTAGAGGTTCTTCATTCAAATCAGTAGTTAGAAATCAGGAATTTATTAAAGGGGATAAAAACAAACAAAAGGTCTGATTTCGTTCTGTGTATAAGCCCGTCACACTTGGAGCAGTTATGTACATACCCATAACTTCTATAGAAACAAGGAAACTTGAGATTAAGTATATCCAGTCTTATAGACCTGCAAAGATGTGAAAAGTTTCGAAAAGAATTATGAATTAAATTAAACCGAGAATGTGTGAGAGTATCTAGATAATTGATGAATTGGTGGGGACTGTCAATTATAATAAATCAACAATTCTTAAAAAAATACTGATAACTACAAATGAGTTTCACTGATGATTTTTTATGTGCAATTATGAAAATCAAAATAACAGAGACTCTGATGCAAGATAAAATCGAACATGGATCGCAAGATTTGCAAGCCCGTTTTCTAAGGGTAAAAATCATTTCAAACGGAATGAAGACGATCCTGTAGAGGCTGTAGAAAAATGTAAAGAAAAAGCGATGTGTTTCTGGTAAATCATGGTTGGCAACATCAGTGTGGTGATGAATTCATCACCTATTTTTTTTTTTTGTGGTTGTCAATTCTGACCCCCGATCCTATCAATTTTCAAATCAGATCCATTCAAATTCAGTAATCTGTCAAATTTCGTATGTCACTCCAACTGCCAAGATACAGTACAAGAGTCACTAGGATGTAAAATTTCTATTTTTATTTGAATTTTGGGAGTATTTCACATTTCACTGAAATAGAGAAAATATCGTCTAATACTCGTGGCAGAAGGTAATTCCAAAAGACTCATGCTTTCGAAAACTCGCTCCTTCGAATTTTGCTTTCGTGTTGGAATAGGAGCTCCTTCTGCAACTTGTTTTAGAATATAATATTAGGTCTCTGGATACAAGTATCCGGATCACAAGTATTTTAGATCACTATGACTCTTTCCCTATAATGCCTTGACACTCCATTCTTCAGTCAGCTATTTTATTGACCCATCAATATATTGAACGTTCGATTCTAACGTTCTCAGATGTCGGACGTCTCACGGATTTCGTCTGAAAAACGGCGAGTTCTCTCAAAGTAAATGATTTCATAAGGATATCATATTTTCCTTTAGATACTCGTAACTTCCAAGTGATTCGCAAAAGTTCATTTCGAATGAGACACCATATTATATATTTTTCAACGCTACTCAACAACAGCATTCAAACGAACTATGGGCCAGTTTCATAATAAATTTTAAAGTCCCTTTAATTTTAAAGCTCCTTTAAGTTCCACATTTCCGTTTCATAACACATTTCAGGTTCGTAAAGACACTTTATTGTTAAAGGCCCAATCTCGGGACTTTAGTAGCTAAAGTATCCTTCAGCCCTGAATATACAGGGTGAGTCTTTGACTTGTGCATATATTTGAACCATAGATTCTTCAGGTCAAAATAAATACTTTTTCGTATACCATTTCTTCCTATTCGGCGTATATAAAAAGATATGGCCATTTTAAACTTTTATAATGAAATATGCCTCCCCTGGAAACATGACACTAATGTTTTTCTGAGCGTTTTATCTACTACCTAAACCTTCGAGAAAATGTATCAGAAATTTAATCCTTTGAATTTTCTGATCAAAGTTGCATCCAGGCAAAGAAACCAATTTTTTCAAGTTCGCTGATATAAATTTTTTTAAATCATCAATTACTTGGAAAATGCGCATTTCACGAGATTTCATGAAGAATACTTTTTTTTTCCAAAACGGCCAAATATTTATTAAATAGCATCTAACTTATTTTCAAAAGTTGGGACCATAGAATTTTTGGTATAATTATGGAATGTATTGGTATATATTATACATAATGAAAAAAATATAACATGTGAGTGTATAATTTTGCGTTAGTAAAATATTTGCCACATTAATGAAAATCTATATTCTGAAAATCATTTCATTCGATAAAATCATTCACGAGATATATTCGAAAATAAAAATTTTTTTATGCATTTTCAACAGCCTGTATCTTTCCAACCGAGCCGAATCGGCAAAAATGGTAGAGACAAAATATGGTTCTTTTGACATCAGGAATTTCCCGTTAAAATATATGTACAAGTCAAAGACTCACATTGTATAAATAAATTCGGTGCCGTGCCCCCCCCCCCCTGAGATTTTGATCCCCTATCGAACTGATAACTCCCCGAGCCGTGTTGAGCACTTTTTGGGTGAACAAAAATCATGGAAAGTTTGTTTACCCAAAACGAAGTTATAAATTCATAAACTACCCCATACTTATCATCAATCGCTACCAGATGTTCGTTTTATGACCGGTTTTTTTAAACGGCTTCTTTGATGGGGGATTCTTCATGCGACAAGTGGAATACATTCATATTTCATATTTCAATAATTATTGTCCATTCTCCTATCAGAATATTTTTTCCGAGAAGGCGGAAATATAGAATCTTTTCATTAGCAGCGACGGGCCCAAGGGGGGGATGGGGGGGATCATCCCCCCCCCAATGTTGAAGGAAGTTGGCAAATTTTCAAAGCAGTTGGAAGATTTTCAAGGGGGTTGGAAAAATTTCAAAGCAGTTGGAAAAAATTTCAAAAGGGTTTAAAAAATTCCAAAGTAGTTGGCAAAATTTCAAAACATTGGGAAAAAATTCCATAACAGTTGGAAAAAGTTCAAAACAGTTGGTAAAGTTTCGAAACAGTTGAAAAACATAATTCCAAAAGACAAGAGTTATGAAATACGAAGGAATCTGAATTAGAAAAAACAAGTTTGCAATCAGTAGTTGACAATATATGTAGAGCCGGCAATAAATGGTATTTAACCCAATATTTTTACCATCAAGTGTTGGAAGAGATGCAGCCTCAAGAAATAGGTACCCAGTTGTAAATTTTTCAGTTACGTCGCATGGACTGTGTCATAAAAAAACCTTCTGGTATCATAAATTTAAGCTGTTACTTTTAGGTAAGCAGAATCATCATTAGGTTCGCTCTTCGCACATTGTGTTATACTATTGCGAAAAAACAATATGTGTACATAAATTTAAATAATAAACTAAAAAAGATTCAAAGTGAAGTTTGAGTTATGTGGTGCCTTATAAAAAAATTAAAAAAAAATTATGAACAGAAACTGCACGAAGTTTGAGAGAAAATTATGGGTAGTGACCACAGAATATAAGAAGTCATAGTCACAACAACAATCTTTCAAAATACCAAATATATCCTCAATTCCAAACACTGATTGCAATGAACGCTGCAAAAGAGTTCGAAATCGCCAACTCAAATTAGGAAATTTTGTTCAAAATTGTTTCTTCAATATGAGTGATTTAGGTCGAAACCGTTTCCCTACCAAATCGGGGATCTGTTTCTTTTATAAGAAGTATCTTGATTTATGACACACACTTTGACACACATTTTTTGTGTAAACTAGGGAGTTATTTTGCTTTTCTTTATTTCGTAAAACCTGTAAGCAAAAGTGAGGCAAATTTTTTATCAAACGAAATATATTTTCTGAAAATTTTGTTCCTCTTATTCTGTGAAAAGGACGCATGTTAGGGATGAGCAGTTTCAATATTTTGAATCTCATCAAAGTGGTAAGTAATTTACTTTGATTTTTCATCTACCCAACATTCAATCATATATTTCTTTATTTTATGAAATCTGCTTTTTTGTGAAAAATATTTTGTTTCATGATGCTTGAAATTTTGAGATACACCAAATAATGAAACTGAACTAAATTGAAGAAAGAAACAAAAAGTGTGTCTTAAAGTATCGAACAGACTTCAAGGTACTCCTCACAATATATCCCTTCCAATATTAACTCTTTTCACGGAATGAAAAGAATAGATTGCTCCGAAAAATATTTTCTCTGATGAAAATGCGCCGTGCCTTCGTTCCCAGATTCCACGAAATGAAGAAAAGCTACAAAACTGAAGAAACAAACAAGTAGTGTTTTTCAAAGTTTCAAGCAACATCAAGATACTCTTTATGAAAAAAAAAACTCAATAAAATCTACTTTGTGACATGTTCTTTCGAGCATTTAGGCCGTCTCACTGGACTGGACTGCCTGAAATATAACTCCTGAAGATGCCAGACACTTGAACTGGCGAAACGTCGAGAACTAATCTACGACGACGGCCTAAATGTTCGAAAGAACATGTCACATTGAACGATGGCCGCGAAAGCCTCAACCAATTCAAATCTACTTCATTGTATGTTCGGTAGATGGAAAAAAAGTTAATTACTCCTCACTCTGTTGAAATTCATTATTTTGAATTTTTTCAACCGAAACAAATATTATACCAAAATATACATAACGAATTCCTATCAATTCAATGTCCAGTCGGAAAATTTTCAATGGATTTTCCCCCCAAAAATTTGGCTTCGGCCCGTCCCTGTTCATTAGTATTTTCATTCTAGAGAAAGATGAATTCGAATTCGAAACAATCTAAGCCACGTTGAGAGCTTATTCAGAGAGTATTCTTAGTTTAGTGTCTTTGACTCCAAATTTTATTTTCGAGGGTAACTTCTCTAATTATTTACGTAGCTGATTTTTTCGGTCGGCACCTCTCAATGTGAAGTTTCAACTATTATAATTGTAGATTATTGATTAGAAGTGTAAAAAATCCGAAACGGGACAGTCTTTGAAGTCTGCGGATAGAAGTGAAAACAAAGTAACTCGTGAATTGTATCGTAGAGCGTCGACCTACTAGATTATTATTTCCAAATAATTTTTGATTTGTAAGGAAGTATTAATGACCAATTAATCCCTGATCATAAAAACCAAAATTTATTCAAAAATGATAACCGAATAGTTCGACGATACAGTTTAAAAGTTGCTCAGATTTCACTTCAATCGGCAGTCTCAGAAGACTGTTTTTTGTTTGTTTGTTGAGAGTCAAATCCACTTTCACAACAAGAGATAATGCGGCGAGCACAAGAATATAGTATAATATTTGAAAAGTAAAAATGGAAAATTTTGAGCCAACTAGACGAGATTCATCAATTGAAGAAGATCCATCACATGGACCAATCATAAGAACCAGAAACATTGTGGAATGAGAATACGGAGTTTGGAAACATATATGGATTTCTAATTTCGAAATTTGGAATGAGACTACAATTAGACACCATATGGCTCATTATGGTTGCAACTGCAGTGTTGCAATTGATATCAATGACGTGTTTCCTATCAATAATTTTGAAAAGGAACTAGGTGATAATCAACAAATTTCTGCTAATGCAGTTAATGGGGAACATGTTAGAAATTCAATCATAACAGGTCATTTTGCTATATTAAGCTGATGTAATCCATACTTCCATACTAATATTATAAATGTGAATGTCCGTGTGTTTTTTTGTGTGTTTGTTTGTCCTCTATGGACTAGATTACCGATTTTCATTAAACTTTCACTATATTGTAGAGAATTTTTTTGGGAGGTTTTCATGTAGGGTTCATCTCTATATAACGAAGAAATAAGAAAATATATCGATTTTTCATGAAAAATCCCGGTACTTTCCTGCTTTTACGGGCGACGCTGCATAACTGTAAGAGACAGAGAAACATGGTCAAAGACAATTTTGTAGTGCTCGAAAAGTTCTATAAAAAAGTCCGCGACGGCATATGTCTAACTACCGAAACCAACCCACGATAGCCAATTTTAACATTTTCAATTAAATCCAAAATAATGGTCAATTTGAAGAGGGCTTTTGACTGGCATGGAATGAATCAATATTAAATTGAATGTGACTGTTATCTGCAGCATTTATTCCTGATGAAAAATGCTTTTTACAGTATAGTTTTCTGATGGATACTTTGAAAGTTACAGTAGGTTGAATGAGTGTGAATTTGAGCAAGAAATTATTGAATTCACTCGACATCGTTTTGTCATGTATACACGTGCTGTCTCTCCTTCGATACGAGGTTATGAATGTGGGGTTGCGGACCTATCAGTACAATTTTGAATTGAAATATAACGCGAGCGGAGCCGCGGGTATGAGCTTGTTGGTAAAATAAATGCTTATTCAAAGATTATGTTTATTAAATTCTTTTTTTTATTTTGATTTCTGAATCTTATGATGTTAATCTGAGGCAATGCTCCCTTATTGCCCTTTTGTCAGCCACAATCATCAATTCAATTTTTTTCGTAATATTCAGTTTGTGATTGGTCTTCATTCCCAAATTTCTAGGTGTATATTTTAAATTTGAACCTGAACGTTATATCCACATGGGGTGCGTGAAGTTAGCGAAAAGTTGGAAGCACTAAATCTGGAACTATATCAAATATTTAGTGCTTGATTAGTGCCTATTAGTGCCTTTAGAATCAGTGGCAGCACCATTGTAGTTTTCGAGATATTGACAATTCAAATTTTTGATGCCAACTTCACGCTCAGCACCAAAAGTTTCAAATATCAATGAAACTTATATGCCAATATTTAGTGCCTAATTAGTGCCTATTAGTGCTTTTGGAACCAATGAAAAAAAATGAAGAGTTTCCATGATATCCGGGAAGTGCCAACTTCACGCCCAGCACCAAAAGTTTCAAATTACCATGAAATTTATATGCCAATATTTAGTGCATAATTAGTGCCGTTAAAACGGCTGCGATATCATTCTTAGTTTAATAGTAATCGAGTGTTGTTTTTCAGTAAACGTGAAGTTAGCAAAAAGTTGGAAGCACTAATTCTGAAACTATGTCAAATATGTGAATGAAAGACTCCATGAGTGTGTTTGATATCAAATAGAAGAGAAAAAGAAAACACACTTATTAGAGAATATAATTATTTTAATAAGTGTGTTTTCTTTTTCTCTTCTATTTTATGTCAAATATTTAGTGCATTAATAGTGTTAATTGGTGCCTTATAAATCTTTAAATGCACCATCATATTTTTTTAGTTATAAGTAATGGCATGTTTTAATAACGTGCCGCCATCTATGGGGTGTATGCGATTCATTCTAATAAAAACTCGAGGTCATCCGGACTGTATTTATTGTCTAAGGCGGCTCACACGCATACGACTCAAAACGCTAATCTTGATTTCGAAGAATGAAATTATCTGAATGAAGTATTCAGATAATGATTAATGGGGAAATATTTCAATTCACAAGTATTTATTGGGTTATCGGGATGAATGAAAGAATATATAAATATGGAAACGATGTTTATTCAAAACCAAGAATTTTTACCTTTCATTGCTATACATAGACATTTTTTTCTTGTGTATCTTTTTTTTGTAAAACTGTTCTCTATGAGTGAAAGAATGAACATTTATTATTATTATGTTGTTTATAATATGTATATAGTATAGTGTGGTGATAATTCATAAATGGTTATTATGGAGGGTGTGCTCTCGAGTTTCAGTTATATTTTGTCAAATTATATTGTTTTTTATTACTATTTAATTGTGAAATTTTTTTAATTCCGGATACTGTATTATATTTTATTCACTTAGAAGTCACGTACAGGCTCACGCCTCAGTGATTATATTATGTTAATGCCCTGTAGATTTTGAAAAAATGAACCATATTATAATTTTATGAATGAGAACATAAATTCTCAATACCAGAGACAACGGTGTATTTCTTCTTCAACGCATAAAACGAGAATACTAGCAGAAAAATTAATAGAACCGTGAAAAAATATATTTGATGGAGATTATGATGAAATTGACCTTCATAGAGGTTAGTTAACAATTATGAAAATGAATATATCCTGATATGTAGGTATAGACATAACCAGGAAGCAGTGTTTTGTACAGAAAATACTAATAAATGTAATAAAAATAAATCGCAACAAAAAGCTTGATTCTAATGTTTAATGAGTGGATGTTTGTGATTCCTTACTATCTTGGAATTTTTCACCTGCTCATTTTATTCCTTCCTTCGATCACAATTTTTTCTACAGTAGAAATTTCAGAGACCAAAGCCAGAAGCTACTCAAGGAGCTTTCAAATTAAATACCTGAGGGATATCTGATCCAACTTTTGATTGATAGCTGTTCTGAAAATAAAATAAAATGCGATGCGGAATTTCGAAAGAAAATATATGAGAACAGGAGTATCCAAGAAAAAGGTGCGGTGGAAACAACAGTGTAGTTATCCAAAATGACGTTTTTCGCAAGTAAATTCGTGTCGCAGCGAAAATTTATCAAACAATCCATATTCGAGAAAGCGTATATGTGTTCCCAATATATTGTTAAGCCTCCAATGTTGACCAATTGGCGTGAGATCAAAATGGACAGGGTTTAGTGAATTCTTTTAATTTTTGTATTTGCACTATGATACTGATTCCGCTTCCAATAATATATGGAAGTCACTCAGTTTGTTTAATATAGCCATCCCGATAAATATCATTAAAATCATAAGCTGAGTTTCTTATCCATTTTCACCTTTTCGTTATATGATAAAAATGTGCCCAAATATGAAGATTGAAGGTCACGAAAATCAGTTGAAAATCTTATGGAAATATATCATAACCAACGGAAGAACAATCCTCTCGAAAGAAATGTAGAAAATATTGAAAATAAAAACTTCCATCATTATCTCTCACATTCAGAGATGATTAGAAACCGATGAACCAAAGTGCCTGATATTATATTCGCATGCGCAGAGTTTAATTTCCACAAGGCTCTCTATTTATTATCATTAACAGATCGACATTGTTCGATATAAGCTCACATGGCTACCAAAAATCTGAATTGACTTGGTGGTCATAATATCATAAGATATTAGATAGAGGATACGACAAAAAGAAAAATTTTGTAAGCAAACAGTAAATGTCACTTTCCATGAAGAATTATTCATCATACAAGTGTCTAACTAGTGTAAATATTTACAACAGGTATTGTAGTTCACGACATAGTCGCCGAAGGTGAGCAGCAAGTGGTGATTATGAAAGTTTAGTAGGATCATAAATCATCCAGTGAGAGCCTTATCGCGGTGTGGTCCTTTTGATGCGCTTGAGGTCTTCATTAAATTTCATGCCAAAAATCCTTTACGGAAGGCTTTATATCTTTTTTCGATCGCGCGAAATCGTTGATCACATAAATTCACCCCTTCGAAGTAAGCTTGGCATATTACTTTTTAGAAAGTGGTTCTTTTATTGAGGAAAACATGAAAAGGTGTAATTGCTTTTCGGTGCAAATAATTCAATTTATCAATTCGTTCTTTCTCGAATTGAAAAACAAAATATTTTCACATAATTCCCGAATTGTAAAAAAAATTCATCAATAGAAATGATAACTTAAATTATTCAAGAGCACTCCTCCGAACCCGAAAAACTCACGACAAAAATGTTAATACTGCGAGATTCTCCAGATTTTAACTGACGAAGTCGAGAATTTTCTGCAATTCTAGAATTGAATTCCACAGGCAAGCAATATTCTGACTACATGAAGCTACTCCAACTGGATATTACCAAAAGTTGTTTTCTGTTCGATTCCACTGATGAAGAGGTAAGGAAACTTTTTTCTAAAATTAAAAGTAAAAATACAACGGACAATTATTTCATAATTACTAGCCACTAGCCACCTGAAATTGTTTATTCAAGAACTTTCAAAGCCTATTAGCCTTCTGATTAATAAATGTTTCAAATATGGTTACTTCCCAGACGACCTCCAAATCATCTCGGGTAGTTCCTGTATATAAGAGAAAAGGAGACATAAATAACTGCAACAACTACAGACCAATTTCCATATTGCCCAACATGTCGAAGATTTTCGAATTGGCAATTAAAAATAGGATAATTAAGTTTCTAGAAAAAAACTCACTTTTGGATAATGTACAACATGGATATAGAGAAAATCGATCTGCCATAACAGCATTGACTGGGATAATAGACCAAATTACAGAGGCCCTGGATAATGGGGAGATAATTAAAATGCTGAACTTCGATCTCAGCAAAGCATTTGATTCGGTGATACATAAAATTCTACTGGCTAAGTTAAGTTTCTATGGTTTCAGAAGTACAGTTAACGATCTCTTTAGATCATTTTTGCAAGACAGGAAATAAAAGGTAATATTAGGCAATCTTTCATCTGAAGAAGTACTAGTAGAATATGGCGTTCCTCAGGGATCCATTCTTGGACCAATACTCTTCATAATATATCTTAACGATCTAAAGGTGCCGGACAGTGTGAGTACATGCCTCTACTGTGATGATACATCTGTATTGATAAAAAGCAAGAAAGAAAGTGAAATAAAAAACAAGGAAAACAGAATCATAGAGTATATTGATGGATGGTTTACAACAAATAAACTTAAACTAAACAAAGATAAGACAGAAGAAATTACATTTCATTCAAACTGCGATACAAAGCTCATAAAATTTTTGGGTATTATGGTGAATTCTAAGTTGAGTTGGACAGTCCACGTGGAAAAAATCTGTAAAAAAATTTCTAAGTCAATTTATCTTATAAGAAAAATGAAAAAAATAGCTACTTACCAGACAGCAAATACTGCTTATTATGCTTGTGTACACAGCCATCTATCATATGGAATATTACTATGGGGCCAGTCATCTAAAAGTGTTTTCATATTACAAAAAAGAGCAGTTAGAGCATTGACAGGTTTGAGTGCACGAGAAAGTTGCAGAAATATATTTCTCTATTTCAGTATCGTAATGAGTTCATTACACTACTAAAATTAGTGCTGTAATGAAACTCATTACAGCATTGTTTTCAGTTATATTTTTCGTTTTATGGTTGTCAGTACTGATCGCCGATCGAATCAAGTTTCGAATTAAATCAATTCAAATTCCGTGATCTGTCAAATTTCGTATGTCACACCAACTGCCAAGATACAATACAAAAGTCACTAATCTGAATTTTCATTTGAATTTCGAAAGTATTTCACAAAAATTGACTGAAATAGAGAAAATACCGTCTAATACTCGTTGCAGAAAGCAATTCCAACACTCATGCTATCGAAAACTCGCTCCTTCGTCGCTCGTTTTCGAACTTCGCATTCGTGTTGGAATAGGAGCTCATTCTGCAACTTGTTTTAGAATATACTATTAAGCAGGAGAGAATACTCACAGTACCATCAATCTTTATCAAAGAGTGTTTGAAATATATACATGAAAACAAGGAAAGTCTAATCAGCGGTGAAGATCTACATGAGTATAATACAAAGAAAAAAGACAACTTAGTTGTACCTTTGCATCGGATGGCCCGAACCCAGCAATTCTTTGATCACTGGGGAGTCAAACTTTATAACAAGCTCCCATGTGATATAAAACGATTACCGAAGGATAGATTTGACAGAGTCATAAAGGATGTTCTATGTCGGGGGGCATATTACAGTTTGGAGGAATTTTTGAACTCGGAAGTCGCGTTTTGATTTTTTGTCTTCTTCTCTTTTTCTTCTAATTATTGTGGGGGTTAATGTATTGTTAAATGACATGACATGTAATATTTTGATGTCTCAATAAATTATTATTATTAATTATTATTATTATTATTATTATTATTATTATTATTATTATTATTATTATTATTATTATTATTATTATTATTATTATTATTAATGCCATCAAATCGTTATTTCGAAATGTTTTACTCCTTAGCTCATTCGTCAAGGAAGATTCATCAAAACTATTCCGTATTATTTGAAGACTTTTGTTAGTTGATTGGAGAAACACGAAAGTTTACGCGAATTGCTAATCAAAATATCCTAAGATTTTCATACCTTTGACTCCATCAAAATATGAAAAGCAACAATTGTGAAAGATCGAATTTCAAAATGACAGAATGCAGGTCTTTTGATTTTATTTTTGAGAAGAATAAATTTGGAAATGTTTTCGAGAAAATTGTTTTTTTCTCAATATCTCAGAAAACACGAATTCAATAAGAGCAACGGTGTTATTTCAACACCTACATTGTCTTAACGTTTTCGCCATTACCAACATTTAAAGCGATTCTGTGATCTCCCGTATCGTGACTTTTTATTTTGACCAGGTATTATGACAAAAACATGGATCTCATTCCTCAAGGAAGCCTGAAATGGCAATTTTCCACTGGAAAACCTTGAAGTTGTTCATGTTTCAGTGGAGCTCCATTTTCATACTTGTTTTGGTAATTTCACGCTGAAACAATATTTTCTGACAAACTGTTTTTATAAAACCTCGAATAGGAAACAAAAAAGGGTAAGACAAATTTGTTCAAAAATAATTAAGGACTTTCAATAAAACATGATGGAATCATTCTTCGAATGAAGTGTTTTTTAGATTCAAGATTATTGTAGATTGCAATAAAAGTGCGATTTGTTGTAAGGATATGTATTCTATCTCAATATTAACTTATAAGTGCAATCCTGATCAAACCGGATTCTTCACCAAAATTGTATGCAGAATGTTCTATTCATTATTAGTTGGCATAATATATTATCTCACAGAGATTTCCCTGTCACGTGATCGAATTAAAAACTCTTGGAAATTGTTTATAGTTGACATAAGTTTCAAGTAAAATCTGAATAGATGAGACAATATGTTTAGATTTGAAAATGGACATATACATTAACATCAATGAATTCCGAAGTTGAATCCTATCTTTTTCTGTTTCATATTGTGATCAAGACTGCTCGAAATTTTGGTCCATTTTTCTTTCGGATAGAATCACTACAAAAGTTTCTCCACTGCTACAATCATTCAACAAATGACAGGATATGTTTTAATGATTTCACGACGACTGAATTTGTTTGATTCCACTGCCTCTATCAAAATTAATGAAACAACGAATCCATTCACCCTTTGTCGACCCATTTCAAAATTCGGAAGCCAATTCTGATCTCCAGATATAAATAAATAATAATCGGGACCCAATAATTCCATTAATCACTGGAATATTTGCTGATAGGCGTGGCAATCTATGCGGAACTATCCCGTTGACCACCCACCAGGTTCGTCAACTGAAAATCGACTCTCCAACCCTTTACTAACGAGTTTTATCTTCCCCTGATTGCGTCGAAGTGATTTCAGATTTGTTTTGGATTATAATAAATTATTCTTGATACATTCGTATAATTGGTTTCTTATTTACACTGACCTGTAGGGTATTAGATTTTATATAAATCACCTCTGCCGGAATTCATATTTACCCTATTTCGTTATTGAATTAGTGATATCGCTTGTCTAATCTGATTGAATTATGTCAGATGGAAATGAATAGTCTGCAGCTAAACTAGGTATATCTACGAAAAATCAGTGGAGTTGAATGAATATGTAAGGTATTTATTGAATGAATAGAGAGAGATTTAAGTGACTATTTCCATCGTCTTCATTTCCAACAATCAGAAACGTTCAATATTGTATCCTCTGTGTTCTGCAAGCCTCAATTTGTAATTTTTTTTCAAAAAACAGAGGAAAACTCGAAAACGGCTCTAGATGGCCATAGAAAATGGAACATGAAATGAATGTGGCATTCAAAGATATATCCGAAAAAGTCATATATACATTAGAAATAAAAAAGTTGATACCATTTTCGGTGAAAGCGCGGAAGTCATTGATATTTAAAAATATACCATGAATGAAGACTTCTCTTATATCTTAACAAGAAATTCGAAGTGATAAGAAGATTATTTCTACATAATCTTCTAATGGGCACTCCCGGTGTGACACTCTGTGTATAGGTATATATTTGTTGGAAAAAATATAATCTGGTGAAATCTCTTGGTGCTGACTCTTTCTTTTCTTCAACACTGGATTTTAGTGAAAAAATGCTAAACCTTCTCAATCGATTCCTCACCTAACACCATAGCTTCAGGAAGCACATAACACCTAATGAAAATTAGTCAAATTGAATACATATTTAATTTGAGATGCAATTGACAACAGTGCTGGAGCTGGTGTATTAGCCATAGAGAGACTACGAGGTTCATTCACAGCGCTTTCAGCAAATGAATGGGTTGAGGGTTTGTTGCAACAGTGGCAAGATATGAGGAACCAGTTATCACATTGAGTGATAATGCTGCATGCTATTCGAGATTGGAGACCGTAATCATCCAAACAGTAGCAGTACTGGTGCGGATGAGCCCTTATTCCCCCATGCTCAAATTCAATTGAAATTTTATGGTCGAAAATAAGAACGTAAAAACAAAGATCAGAATTCCAAACAGAGTGCCACCGGGGGTTAATGAAAAAAGACTAATATACCTGGAAAATATTCAATTGAGTGTGTCATCTGAATTACAATTGATTATTTCGGAAATTCAAATGACTAATCTGAAATACATTTGATGTTTTCTGAAATTCAATTGACTAATCTGAATTTCATATGACATTCTGAAATTCAAATAACTAATCTGAATTACATTTGATGTTTCCTGAAATACAGTTGACTAATCTGAAATACAAGTGATGTTTTCTGAATGTCAATTGACAATTTCTGAATTACAATTGGAAATAGTGTAGTACTACTAGTAGAACAATACATATTGTATGATAACGTTCCAAAATTTGCTGAGTTGGTAGAGGTTGGGAGAATTTTTTCCACAATGGCATTCTTATAAGCAATGAAATTATCGACATATTCCTCGGCTATCTCCTTAGACTTCCTTCAATCCACCATTTTTTTTATGTCCGGAATATTTGCTCCTGATTCTGCTAGCAACAGCGGAGTATAAACGAAAACAGCGGTCTGTTTATTGCTTCGGTTCTGGCAGTTGAAAAAACTCTGCGACAATAGAGGGCATTCTCTCAAATGTATTCATATCAGCTAGATCCGCAGTGCATTTAATATTAATGTATTTCAGGAAAAACGACGATGTTTGACATCAGACGGGCGAATTGCTATGTATCTACGAAAATACTCTATCTACGGAAATACTCTACGTACTACCCAATAATACAGAAAGAACGACTGACTTTCGTTTTTGTATTTGGAAGGTGTATGAATAATGATTTATTTGTGATTTCGATAATTCTTCACGCCGACATGATCCAAATAATTCGAAAATGGTTTCAACCTTAACCAAGTAGGTATTTAATTTATCATCTGGTGCCTCATTTATAAACTTTTCAACTTGTTCATGGGTGACAATTTTTCATTTCTTGAGAAGATATCCTGCACGTTTCCGTTTTAATTATGCCATTACCTTGAAATGTTTTCTAACATCAAAACCATTTTCAACAAGGGCGCTTGACATGATCATTGAAAATTTGCTCCACAAAATTGATGAGCTGATTTATTATTTTTATTGTAAGTAGGGTTCACTAACATCAATAATTTACATAGATAGCTCAACTTAAACTCTTACATGACAAATCATAATTTGAAAATTCCTCCACTGAACAAAATGTATTTTTGATCAATATATCCCTGATTGTTTTCATAAACCCTTTTTCTGGTAGATCTAGCGGCAATGTGTTCAACATCTTGATTTTCCCAGTAGCGTGTTTACCATGAAAGCTAGGGAAGCACAGCTTTCCTGATAAATTAAAGAAAACAAACGCAGTCAGAATGAAATACAGAATTTACAATAATAAAATTAATATATTTCCACATGCTATGCGTTACGCAATTGTTGTGAGGTTTGGACCCTAGCTCAAGCTGATGTGATACAATTTGATAAAATTCTATTCTCATTAATTTCAAGAATAAATATTCTTTGAAACTAGATCGGCAAGGTGGGATGCATAAAAATATAACATAAGTTTTTTGTCGATCTCTTTCATCATCTATAACTCAACATCACTGATTCAACTGGACTTAATGAAGTTGTTCTTGATATGAAACAATAACGAAAGCCAAATTAAAGCTGCAAATTTGACAGACCTTAATTAGGACTTTGCTCGAAAAGATGTAGCGTTAAGGAGACCACACTCTTTCGAAAATAGCTTCTGTTCATTAAAAACAATCATTAATCTAATAGAATTGGAGCAATTAAGCGAGATTTCAATCAATGACTACTCTATAATTAGAGAAAATCTTGGAATCCTATAATAAACACATATAATATATATATATATATATATATATATAAAAATTAAAACTGGCTTGTCATATAAGATCATTAATCTTTTCTCGGGATATCCAATGAATATCCTATGATCTAAACCACCTGAAGGAACCGACCATAAGTTCCCTCTCAAAGAAACCCATTCAACAGTTTTCACAGAATTCACACAATAAATTTTAGCAAATATTCACATGCGTATTCGGGTTTCAACATATTCCCCATGAAAATCCAACACTTTTGCATGCGTTCAAACCAATTGTCGATACATTCTGAACGTATCAAACTCTTTTTCAGGTGTTGAGAAACGTTGACTTCACAGTTTATTTTTCACGTACGGGGATAAAAAGATGGGGTCTAACGGCGTCTTCACATCGACGTTTTGGTTGCTCAAAAGGTTTGAGCCGATCTGTGAAAGCTTGCGTTGTCGTGGTGAAGGGTGATCCATATTCGGCGGTTGATTTTCCTCATTTCTTGGAAGACAATTGACAAACAAACGGTTGACGATTCTGCATGGTTTTAGTGGTACAATTGTGACATGTCCAGTTTTTCTGAACAAACAGTTGATCATCTACTAATAGGAAGTGTTTCGTTCGTGAAGAACTTTTTTTAGATTTAGCCCATTTTAAAATCGACTGCTGTTTACTTTCAGGCGCGTAAATCCACGATTACTCTCCTGTTACGATATCACAGACATAGACGTGTTTGGAAACACCGCGATCGTTCATTTTGAGCATTTCTTTCGACCAATTAACACGATTAAAATGTGTGGGATGCCACGCAAACAATTTTTTTGATATTCAAATGTTCATGCAATATTGAATGGATGCTGGCGCCTCTAATGCCTAAGGTTGCCTCGATCTCAGAGTTGCATGACGATCTTTCATTATTGTATTGTATTGTATTGTATTGTATTGTATTTTCCATGCATTCTGGGTTTCTGTGAAACCCCTCATAAGCTACTTAAAGCTTGTGCGAGTTTGAATCATGGGTGTGTTCTGTGTAGGCTTTGTTACTGTGTCCCGACGCTACCTTAGGCACAGCACTGTTAATTGTTTACCCAACAGTGAATGGTTCGGCGCGTTCTCCATACCAGAAAATTTCTTCCCTGGCGGAGACTCGAACCCCGACTTGCCGAGTCTGAGTCCAGAGCCATATCCACTAGGCTACACGCACAGTATCAGTTCGCGCATAGCATGGTTTCCCAGACAACAACTGAATGAATTGAATAATTGAATTAAGTTCATCGGTGCACTGTTGCTGACTATCCAATTCTGAAATAGAAAAAAATAATCGCAGGAAAATGTTGAAAATTTAATTCCATTTTTTGGCCGAAATGAATGTCGTAAGTTACTGTAAACAACGCAAAAAGCGCTCGTATATCAAAACGTCATGAGCACATACGCATAACCTACAAAATGCTATCAAGTGCATGAATGGTCATCCCCTTGTTGTGGTGTGCTAGCTTGAATAGTTATGATGAATCCTGAAAACCATGTGTTTAGGACGAGCGACGAAACCAATAATGACTAGATTCCTTTTGTCTATGTCCCCCTAACAACATAGGTTAAGTGTGTTTCAGAAAAATCCGAAGACACCTAGACGCAACGATGGAAGAATGGAAGACATGCCGATTCCAAACGATACACCAAGCTGACTACATGAACCCGAATCTTTCCTGATTCCAGGGGAAATGATATGCTGGATCTACTGCCCCCAAATTATTTTTTTATGGGGCTACTTGACAGAATTAGTTTACAAGTTTGAGATTAATTCCAGAGAATATTTAAAAGAAAGAGTTGAAGTAGCTTGATACAAGATTAGGAATATTCCAAAAGTGGAAAGGAAACCAACGTATCACATTTGTGAAAATATTTCCAGATAGAAAGAAGACATTTCGAGTTTTTTTTGTGAATATTTCAATTTTGATATATTTTCATATTATGTAATTAAAAATTTCCGCAGACAAGTAATATCAAGATATTTCGATGAACTGACAACATAAAAAATTACTTTTTGAAATATGTATATATATATATATATTCTTATGAAAATAGAGAGCTAAAATAATACAATAAATGTTGAAACAAAAATTTAAAAAAAATCTGTATAACACTGAATAACTAAAAATGATATGTAATGATATAAGGGGGTGATTTTCTTCATGATTTACGACAACATCAAAAAATTTGAATGTGATCCTGAGCGAATTGAGAACCTGTTTCGTCTGCTGTAAAGGAATCGATTATTCCTTCGTCAAATAGATAGAGCAATTTGAGAATATTGCCCAAGACTGGAAATCTCTCTGATTGTGGTATTTTTGGAACCGGCCTATGACTTCTAACTCTGCATGAAGTATATGTACAGTCCATCAGGATTCATCCTATACAATAAGATGAGTTTTTAAGGTATGGTGCTATTCTAGTGGGCTTCGACGTCATCATACTCTAACATTTTCACAACCAGAAAAAAATTCGAGATCCTGTCGTCAGTTTCACATATCACTATAATTATTGATTTAGCTGTTTAATTGAATGTTCGTAGAAACCTTCTCATATCGTTTTCTCTTATCAGCCATATTGTCGTCTTTCAGTTCATGTACCTACATGAATAATTTCGCCCATGGTGATATTAAGTGAATTTGGAAAATCTCTATGTCTGAATACGTTTTCGTACCTTCATTGTTTTGGTTAAAAAGCAGCACGTAATATTGGTATCAGTAATTTGGTCTTCAGCATGGAAAAGAAACAGGAGAAAAGTGGAAAAGATGCAGAAAAAAGCAGTGAAAAATTTATATAATTCACCATAGATGACGTCAAGACAGACACTAAATGCATGCTTCGACATACCTATAATTTTGACAAAATATGTGAAATAGAGGCAGTTATGTTTACATATAAAATTAAAAACGAACTGATGAAAATCTGAACCTTCCAATGAAAAGAAACGAAGTACACAATCACAACATTCGATCAGCAAGCATTACGTTCTCATGACGCCAAGACCCAGATTCTCGATCTTGCAAGATTTTCTGCTGAAATCATCATATATCACGCCACTATATTTGACAAACTTAATATTTCGAATCCATTTGTGTAAAGCAATAACATGAAAATTATGTAACTTTTGGGCCAGCATATACGTCATTTAGGATAAAGCTGCAGGTGTTAATAAAAAATTACTAAGGATGACAGTCAAAACTGTTTGCCGCAATTGCATAAATATGCTATCTCTCCCATTCTCTGAAACAAGAAACAATCAGAAAAAAATTTCAAATAATAGAAGAAAAACCCCTGCCTAAAAATTGAGTTCTAATATGTCAGGGGCCAAAACATAACAAGAAGAAATTGATGCCTAAAAATGAACAAAAAGAAAACACTTTGAACTATGAAGCGTAAAAATTCTAATGACGGAACCTGATAATTAATAAAAATAATGAAAGAAAAATTAAGGAGTCAGCTTGTATTTTGTTGGATGAAACTAATAATCTCGCCAATTGTTCAGTAGGTAGGGATAGATCGAATTTGGATGGATTTATTGAAAAAAGAACTGGTTTCAGGGAATTTTGAAATAAAATAACGATATCAACATCTACTAATCTATGTTCATCATTTATTGACAAATATCAATTGAAAAATCAAAATATTATCACAATTCTGCGAAGTTGTATGAAAAACAGAAATTGTCTGACAAAGGAGTCTGATTTTGACTCCGAAACGTTACGCTTCAGAGTTCGAAGTGTTTTTTTTTGTTCATTCTTAGGCAACAATTTTTTTTTTAACTATTGGCACCTGACAAATTAGTACTCAAGTGTTACGCAGAGGCCTTTCTTGTATTATTTAAAAAATATCTTCTAATTGTTTCTTGTTTCAGAGACTGGGAGAGAAAACCCAAATAAAGTTTTCAGAAATAGATAGTCTCATTGAACTCTGATGAAACAGATTTTTTCTTTCGATATCGGTCAAAAATGAATATTCAGACGCTACAGGAAACTCGCAATTTCATATCTATGTGAACTTTGTTAGTTACAATATTGTTTTTTTTACGGGAAAGCATGATAAAGCGCCAAATGTAGTTCATTATTGCCAATGCCACGGTCTAGTTCCACAGCCTTCACATCACATAATATTGTGAAAAAGAAAAAAAATTCTCATTTCGGACGCATTTGCAACAAGTATAATAGGAGGAGAAATTCTGAAGGGTCGCTCTATTCTTGTAATTATAGATTTCCTTCTTCCCTTGCTACCTCACTGAATAGCAGCACACAGTATTTATAGGATGTAGACACTTATCAAGAATTTGGATAGGAATACAAAGAATATCTAGGTTAGGGTGCCAATTTCAATGCGTAGAATCTTTACTGAGAATGGTTCATTTTTTTGTTATTATCAGTACCTACCAACCCTACGATCAAACGCAATAATCGGTTTATATTTTTTAAATCTTAAAATAATTCCACAATATCGTAGAAAAATTTATTTCACCTAATGTTTGAAACATTCAAAGGGATATTATAATCAAGACCCTATTTTGATTATTATTATCAATTCAAGTTCTGAAAAGTATTATTCATTGTTTTCGCATAAAAAATTTCCTGAAAATAGTGTAACTGTTATTTTGAAATGGTTCAATAAAATGAAGATTTTTTCTTCATCCTTTGAAAATGTACCTTAACTATAAGTTGAAAGTTGTGTTCTCGTTTACGCACTCGAGAATGATAAGGATCTTTCTCTATTTCAGTATCGTAATGAGTTCATGACAGTACTGAAAGTAGTGCTGTAATGAAACTCATTACAGCATTGTTTTCAGTTATATTTTTCGTTTTGTGGTTGTCAGTACTGACCTCCGATCTAATCAATTTTCAAATCAAATCAATTAAAATCCCGCGATCTTTCAAATTTCGTGAATCACACCAATAGCCAAGCTACAATATAAAAGTCACTAATCTTAATTCTCATTTGAATTTCGAGAGTATTTCACGAAACTTGACTCAAATAGAGAAACTATCGTCTAATACTCGTTGCAGAAGGCAATTTCAACACTCGCTCCTTCGTCGCTCGTTTTCGAATTTCGCATTCGTGTTGGAATAGGAGCTCATTCTGCAACTTTATTTAGAATATAATGACGTTATTACCGAAATCAATTCTTGGTGAATTATTATTTTTCAGAGTGTGGGATGTGAAATGTCAATTGTAGGAAGAGTTATTTGAATTATTAGGGAACGAATATGATTTGCTTGGGAGGTAACTTTGCTCAGAATTAGCCTATTAGAGAAAACACTCGATTCAGTGTAAAATTTCGTGTGGGTATAAATGTGAATATTGCTAAAGAAATCATTGAATTGAGGGACATTGCAAATGAATATATTGTCTGAGAAAAATTTGCTAACTGAGTTTCATTTCTCGATATAAATCGAACACAATAGAAAAAATTTGGAAAAATATAACATAAGTATACCCACCCAGGATGAAACAGCTATCTGTTAGGGACGAAAAAGGAGTGATTAACTATAAAAGGACCGTGATAAGGAACGAAATGTCATAGTACCTAATACAAGATTTGAAATGAATTATCTATATCTGAAAGATAGCTCATTGCAGAACCTCAAATACAGTTTTCGATATGAGGCACACTTTTCTAGATAATTTCTAGAAAAGTGTGCTTCATATCGGATAAGGATTCATACTGTGAATCCCTGTCAATGTTCGAAATATGGCCTAACAAAATTTGTTGATTTTGTAATCGATTTTATTTCAAATATGAAGTTGTGGGGAACTTGAATTAAAATTTGCAATCATAATACAAATAGAGCATATTTCTTAAATTTTTTATTTATAATCATCAATTCACTCCTGTTCAAGAGCAATTGGTATAACTTTCAATTTGGCAGTCACATCCTCTACATACAATACTGATATGGTAACTAATGCTAAAACTTAAGATTAATCAACAGATATGTACATGAGAGATATACATATATATATATATACAGATTTCCGGCCTATGATGAACCATATATGCCTCTTATTTGATGATGAAATATATATTGGCAAGAAATGCAGAAAATAACAATTTCACGAAATCTTCCAATATTTCCGAAATCCAGGAAAATAATACTTACAAAATACACAAAATAATAACACTTTCAGTAACATCATTTCTAAATTCTAAATAAACTTTGGTTTTGGAAACTGGCAACAAAATAGTATTTTCAATGATTGGCACCTCGATTATTGTTGTCTCTGATCCAAGAGATCGTACAGAGCAGATATATATGTCTGCGCCATTTGCAGGGTTTCGTATTTTGATAACTGCCTATCTTGACCGAGTTGAGGAAGGAAAGTCCGGAGTCTATCAAAAGCCTGGTTCAAATTTTGCATTCTCCTCCTCTCTCGCGCGTTAGCAGCCAATCTTCTTTTTCTCAAAACTAAAGGTGTCACACGGCTCTTGCTCCTTTCAGATGGAGTTGGAGAAGTACTTTGATAACCCTCTTCGTGGTAACTGTCGTAACTAGATGTTGACGAGGTGGACCACTCGGTAACGTTCTGTTGGGGTCCCAACATGTAGAGGTAACTATAAGCGTCGGCAGATTCCATCGTGTTTAGGTATATAAAATCCGCACACTCAAAAGACGGACGGGTGGGTGCTCGGAACAAGTTTCACTACGATACTTTGAACGAGAAATGTGGATTTCAGCTACCTGTTGACCCTTATATGGGGCAGAGTACCCTCGCCACCCCTCGGGGGTCCTGGGTTATGGTTCCGCCCCTATAGCGCGTGCCTTCTGTCCAATGGACGTCCAGGATTAGGGTCACTGAATTTGTTTATTCCAATTACTCCTCAAGCCACATGACGACCAATTGGAAAACCTTTATTACCCTAACAGGATGGGTATTCGTTGTACGCACGAGTTCAATTTTTTGTTATGTTACTGAGACGATTATTATGTAAGTGGTCACTTTATTCAACCGATTTAGTGCGGCGTCAATGTGAATAGTTGAATAAGAGGATTGTATCACGTAAAGGCAGGTAGGTTATTTTATGTCTCTGTTTAGTTGATTGGATAGTTCAATATTCGAACATTTCAGATAATTCAGAAGATTCGCACCTCCATTTGCAAATATCTAAGATAATGAATTATTCTTGGTAACTCAATATTCGAACATTACTTCCTATATTTCAGCATTTAGTATAAATATATAACTATATTGATACTCAATGATTTTTAGATAGGTATTTCAGAAGGTTTGCACTTCGATCCTTGCAAATTAATAATTCTTGGTACCTCATTTTACATGGAATCATTGGCAATTAATCCCAGAGCAAGATTTATTGTTATATAGGTACTGTGAGGTCCTTGTTCTTTCAACACTAAAGATAAAACATATAGGGTCGGTTTCACGAAACTTTGTTTGTACCGTTAAATTAATTGGAGCCACCGCGATTCGTTGAAATTTCAAAACGAGTGATTCGATTAGTTCGAATTTACGTGAGGTTTCTTAATCGCACAATTAAAGTTTTGTGAAACCGACCCATAGGTATATATTTGTATTTGCGGAAATTAATTATTATCAAATTCGATCTTGAATTCTTTGAGTTCAAGAAAATATCCAATATAGCCATTTTACAATGCAGGTAGAGATTTCCTATAACGCACTATGGGCTATTCTTTTCGCAGGTCGATTGAAAGCGACTTGGAGATTTGACAATATGAATGGGTTAGATGCATACCTACATATATCTTATTTATTTTCCTTCAGATATAGAATTCCTAATAGATTACATGAACTTCAAGATTCATTTTCAAAATAGTTGATCAATTTTAAATGGATTTTAAATAATAATAATAATATAATAATAAATAATCATAATAATAATAACAATTCGTTTATTTAGCTAGTTCAAATCGGTATATGTTTCGGCTTTCTATAGATTCGATCCATTTGGATAATTCCAAATTCCGTCCAATTTTCTCCTCTTTTAGATTATGATTTTGGCTCCGTCAACTTCATGAAGATGCCATTACGATAAGTGTTGAGTTTCGAGAAACTTGAAGAAGTACTTTCTGAAACAATTTCCTTTAATATTCAAATAATATTTTTTACTAAATCAGGAACATTTTGTGAACAGTTTCGTCACTTTACACGTCACGAGAAGATTAGTCAAGAACCTTAATCACAGCATGCGTCAAATCAGTAGTTCTGATTTTTTGCAGATTGATTTATGATGATAAATAAATAATCTCGAGCGTCGAACTTTGTCAAAAACTGAAAAACCTAGAAAAAAATTTTTGCGATTATCACCCTAAGGGACTAGTTTTTGAGAAAAAGTTTTCAGAGCTTTTTCGAAGAATACTAAATTTCCTACAATATAATACGAACTCTTTCAAAGTTTTTCTCGAATTCTGCAATTTTTGCAATGTCGTTTTTACCTTGATATTACCCCTGTAGTTTGATGTTGAAGAAGAAAATGAGGAGGTGAAAGATAATGTTTGAGCGAAGTAACGAGGTCACGAACTTTAATTATTCATTAGGCCAATATCATAAACAAGTCTGCAAAAAATCAGAACTACCGAATTTGACGAATACTACCCCATACTTTCAGCCGACAAAGTTACAAGATTGGCTAGAGATTTCTCCCTGGGCTTGCACATGATTCGCCACGTTGTAAGGTGTATTGTACCTCGTTATCAACCTCTACATCACTCAAAATTACTGTCAAAGCAAGGTTTTCAAACATTTTAGATAGGAATTTTTATTTCAGATCATATTTTCAAAATGCTCTATTCAACGTACAAAATATTTTTATGAAATTTTTTACGTAATAGGGGCTTGCACTGATTCACTCATAGCTAAGGTAAAAGGTTATTACTATTATTTTCATTATTTCCGAGACTGGAGTGTCTATTTAATATTATCGAAAATCATAAAAAATCACTCGATTAATAGAACAACAGTATACAGTACACATTTAGAGAAAAAATATTGAATATGGGTACCAAATCGGGGACAAATTTTAACGGCTTGACTTTCATGGATGAAACCAACTTGCGTCAAGTTTTTCGTTCTATGACCTATTGAAAAACTCATTCTGAAAAAATTCTTGGATTTTGGAATGTTCTCATAAGGATGGATCTTGACTCATGATTTTTTTAATAATACAACTTTTCATAAATTGTAGTAGTTTTTCCATAAAATTGGATCCTTCTAAAAAATGTACCCTGAGTACCTAGTACCATTGTATAAAGTAAAGTTGTATTTCTTTATACAATGCTAGTACCTACAAACTGAATCTGGGGGTGTGCCACCAGATTCACTTCCTCACTTTTAGAGTAATTTTAGCTTCTGAATGTAGTAATAATAATAATTGTCATTAACTTCTACCATTTGTTCATTGAATACATCACATAAAAGTGCGAGAAAAGTCCAGATTTATATAGCAGGTTTACGAATATAATCTGCTCTACTTAACCTATTGAATACAAACAAGAAGAAAAGGCAAGGAAAGGAATATAATTTTCGGCGAAGGTACATCAGAGCTCAATTGAAATTACAATTTAAAAATTTCAAACTGATTCCCAAATTCAGAAAAATCGATATTTAAATAGCATAGGTTTTGAATAAGTCAAGCCCTTTCATAGCAATACGCAATCAGTTCAACCCTATATCTACTCATTTTTATCGGTTTCATCTTTGGACAGAATTAATCAGCAAGGACATAGTATAAATAACACCCCTTTTGAACAGTGATTTTCACTATGGCTAGAAGGTGTCATCAAGCGTTATTATGTCTTATAGTGATATTGTGAGCATGACTATTTTCTTCTGTAAGTATAATAATAAAAATAATTACTTCATTCATATAAACTTTCACATATCATCAAGAATACATTTTCAAAAGAAGAAAACGAGAAACCTCAGTCAGGATAGAGCGTTCCACAATTCTCCCCTATTTATTGAATAAAGAAAGACATTCGATAATAATAAATTGTCAAATAGTTTCCTCAATAAACGAAACACACCGATAAAAAAGCAAGTATCCAATGCGTTGTCCCTGGAGAGAGAGCACTGAACACTAAAAGAAAACATAATACGACAACTTCTTCTTCTTCTTCAGCCTGTTTGAATCCACTCCTGGACATAGGCCTTTTCCATTCTTTTCCATGTCGACCTACACTGTGCTGCGAGTATCCAGTTCTTTCCCGCTCGTCTTTGTATATCATCTCGTCATCGTAATGACATCATACGACAACAATAAACCGATATGAATAAATAAAAATATATATATATATATATATATATTTCCCTCCTGTAGTAGTGTGCTCTAGAATGTTCTTGAAATATTCAAAATTCCTTATTACATATTTCATTAATGTGTCCCTATTTGCCCCCAGAACAGTTGCTTGAAGTATTCCAGTATTCCCATTTTGATTGTACGCCACTCACTGACCACCCCGCCAATTCGTAGATACTTTCTGGTATCTCCCAGAAAGATAGTCTCTGTACAAGTCTAAGGCCTTTCCCCTGACCCCTACCTTCTCCAATTTCTCAAGTAGTATGTCGTGTGCAACCTTATCAAAAGCCTTTGCGAGGTCCAGAAAAATAGCCATACATTTCTTGTTGGAATTTATCTGAGTGATCACAGAATTGACCAGTTTTTCCATAGCATCCTGTATGGTGGTATTCGCTTAAAATCCAAACTGTTTCGTACTAATGATACGAGAAATTTCCAGAAATTGTGATTTTTCAAGCATTTTTCAAAAACCCTAGACAAATTATTTGAGAATATACATAAACGACCAAGGACTTCTTCCACTCTACAGGAACTTCAGATGTTTCGAAAGTCACATTTATTATGTGATTGAAGGGCATCTTCAAGTGATGGTTCATAGTTTTAATTAATTTTACACCGATTCCATCAAGCCCAGGTGAGGCTCCGTTCTTCAATGAGGCTATATTTCTGTTACAGGGTTCCAAAAAAATCGATGAGTCGTTTGATTTAGATTGCCGGAATCTCGAATCTCTATCAGTAACCTCATTGATAACCTTCCAAATTTTTTTTTTGTTTTTTCCCACCCCTTTTAAATTTTCTTCATAAAAATTTCTTTTTGTTACTCTTATAAGTTCACCAACCTTATTTCTTCAACTTCTGTAATTATCCCAGGCCGAGTCGCTACTATTATTTTTCAGATCTTTTTTCATTTTATCTGTCACCTTGATCGATTTAATAGGCCTAATGGTAGGGGAAGTATTTTTTCAAACCTAGGTGCAATAAGGTCATTTTGCAACTGAGAGGATCATCGATAAGTTCTATTTCTTCCCCACCATACGGATCAAAACCGTAACTAGGCAAATTTTTTATTGAGCACTCAATTATAACAATGGTTAATATGCATCAAATCTAAATGTACCCACTAGATTTTTATTAAACTCAAAGCATATTTCATAAGAAACTGAAGAGAATTTTTTTGGAACATCTACAATTAAACACAGGCTCGCCATGAAAAGTGACACTTCTCCTAATGTTCAAATAATTTACTTTATGAAATTAAAGAAATATAGAAAACAAAATTTTGAAACTTCTGTATTCGTAACGTCAGTACAGCTTTCAAGCAACTCCCATACACTACATCGACCTAATTGAAAGCAGAAGCACCACTGAGTTACATAATAATTTTTCAAGGTTCTGTGGAATGAATTCTATTGCTGTAGATACACCTTATCTTATATTATATGCGCGTTCGAATCTCAAAGAAGAGTCAAGTTGAGCGCAAGTTTCTTACACTGTTTTTAATTTTCAACTAAACGTCGCCTATTCTTAAATCAACAATATATCTTACCTCTGCGACCTGATTTCTCGGACCAAATATCGTTAAAATGCATTCGGAAGGATTCAAAGGAAAGGTTATGCTTTGATCTTTGATACACATTCTCTGAGACTTTGCTAGGAGATATGTATTGAGATTTAAGTGAATGTTTTTTTTCGTAAGCCCATAGGTTCACTTTTCAATAGAACACATTTTTTTGAAGAACTTTCTACTACTTATACTCTACATTTCACTCAACATTATTATTCCAATAAAGAATATTTTGGTGTAACCAGATCGGTACCCATTTTATAACCTCAATAAATGAATAAATCGTCTAGAATTGGATGACTTCAAATTTTGGTGAGACCGACAAGATTGAGATTAAAATCAATTCTTTCTAATACCGAAAGTGAAATGGAAGAGATAAAATCCTATAGAACCTCTTATATCGTTAAAAGAAGCAGAGTCATGCAATATCCTTAAAATTTCAGAATCAACACTTTTGAAGAGATATTCAATGCAGTTTTTTGCTTACCCTAATTTTGTGGTGGATTTTGTTTAACGAGGTATAGGTAATGTGAAAGCGCACACCCGATTAAAATCTCTACAATGCAGCTAACATATGGTCGTGGAGGTACAAAGGAATGGGTTATTAGTAAATATAATAAAAATAGCCCAAAATTCGGGTAGGTTCTGTTGAATAACCATCAAGTATGATTAAGCAATTATGCACCACCTACCTCACAAAATGCGATTGAAATTTTCATCCTAACAATTTCATAGTCGGTATATATATATATATTCTTATGAAAAAGAGAGCTAAAATAATACAATAAATGTTGAAACAAAAAGTACCTAAGCTGAGGTAAAAAAAGAACGGGGTATCATAACATTCTTTGTATGATACTATAGAATCATACGATACTATATCAACACTTGTATCATACGATACTATACAGCCAGGGGAAAAAACCTCAGCCGAAAAACCTGCCTCCCCGTAAACAAAATAACATAAAATATCAGGAAAATCTTGAAAGACATCAGTGTGATCATCTTCATGATATCCGTCGATGGTCTCGGATACACAGATTCTTCCCAAAACGACTCGTAATTCTTAATCTGAAATGAAAAAAGACAAAAGTAGAAAAGAAACCGATTATTCAGAATAAATCGAAGGCATTTTGGAAATGCATTTGCTACTTTAAAAAACATCAACATTAAGATTTCTTGGCCAAATAATGTTCGGGGAGATTTATAAATATTTATGACAGAAATGTCACAAAATTTGAAATAAATGAAAAAAAAACTCCATCAATTTCCCTTTCCGAATCTGTTGGAAGTTACGTAACTGATAATTTTGCAACATAACAAGCTGAACTTGTAAAAAATCAATTAATACATAACTTTTCAACTGTCCTCTTTCACGACGATTCTGTTGCCGTGTGGGTTTCTTGCAGAAGAATCTCTTTGATACCATGTTCATCAGCTAATTTGGAGACGTAATCACACTTGTCTTCCGAAATTTCTTCGATATTCAAATTCAAAATCCACAAATTGTTGCTCTCTGGTCGTGAGGGTTTTTTCAAACCAGATACGACCTTCCAGGTGATGATTTTTCGGCACTTCAGATGTTTGAAGACCGCTACGGGACCCCAATGAAAGGCAATCATCTCCCATAGATAAACCAAACATGTTTTAACACAAGAAAACAGAATATTTTATTTATATATATATATATATATAGTCGATTGATTTGGTCGGATAGTAGTCGCATAAAAATAGAAGAGATAAGTTATCAGAATATTCAAATATGTATTATATTCAAATGTACCTATCGTATGACAATTTAACCGGAAAAAAATCCGCTGAAGAATTTAACCTATCATTACCACAATTTTGCCTTTGAAACGAATAAAAGTATGTCATACAATTAAACTACAATAAAGAAATTTCAATGAAAAAGTACAATTTTATCATTTCCACAATGTTGTAGGTTTATTTCATGCCGTTATTAGAATGAGTATTTTTTCAGAGGATGTATGACTTGTGGATACTGCAATAGAATATCATCCCACAACAGGCATATCGCATGACGTCAACCCGATTGAGCAAACTTGGATCAGTTGCAACGACAGTTAGATTCAGATCATCTATCACCACGGGCGCTACAAACTCAAGCATGCCACTTTATCACAACAAAAGATCGTATGCAGTGGCGTTGTATTGCTGTAATAGAAGCTCATATTTTGATTAATTTTTGTTTTTTTTTTCTGTATAACAAATTATGTAACTGGATCAACATGGAATTAATTTAGAGTCAATGTATACAAAAAAACTCAAGAACAAATTTGAATGAACAGTAATGAAGCTATGAGAAAAAAATAACGAATAGAAAATAAATTAAATGGCGGGTCACTCTAAATCATCATTTCTAAAATTACCTCCCAAGAATTCTCAGAACACTACCACGTATACCTACCCAAGTGGTGTAGTTTACGTACTAAAATTTGACTTGTTATCGAATCAAGAGTAAAAGACAAATAAGAAAACAACAACTTATAGTAAGCCAAGGTCCAACTTGGAATAAATACAATCAAAAAGTCTAACAGATGCAGAAACAGTACTACTACTGTACAAGGTCTACACCTTCACTTTGAGTAGGCAAGTTGGTGAGGATTGAAAAATTCATGCTTACTGAGAAAACAACACAATATTTCACTCAAAACCTTCTCGAAAATTTCGGAAAATACACTCAAAATACTTATAGGTCAAAAATTTCTCACATCCTCACATCATGCTCCCTCCCTTGTTCATGCAGAAGGAGGAACTTGACATACTCCTACCAATTGGAACACATCGACGTTACATTGTAATGAGTGGCTTTCGGTTCTTCATTGATCTTTCTAAGTTTTGGACAATTTCAAGTCTATATTTTTAGTCACCAGTGAAAGTGAACAGTTTTCTTCATTCGTGAGAATCTATATATGCAAGAGGGTGGTAAACAAATTCAGAATTTTTTTCCAATTTTTTAATTAAAATTATAGATTATCCCTCATTACTGTTATTCTAGTTTCGTCGCGCATCTCCGAGTTCCCACCCGCTCGTTTTCCAAAACGCTTGAAACGTGGCCGAATATTTAAGTCTTCGACATAATCATTCAGGAATCCACCATTCACTCTTTCAGGCACTGATAGTTCAATAAACTTTTCAACTATTTAATTTTTTCCAACTTATTCATTTTACTTCGAAAAACAGCTCTCATATAACCGACTGCCATCTTTTTTTCTGGGTTTGGCTGAATCTGCAATTCATTGTAAATGATCTCTTCTTGTTTTAATGCTCTGGTGTTCAGTGGTAACATAATATCAGTTCTAGATGTATTAAAGATAGAATACCATCTCACAAGAGTGATACACGAAGAAATTTAAGAACTTACGCGCTAGCTATATCTACATGAAATAATTGGATGATGAGTTCGTTTTCAAAATGGTAGCTTGCTGTTTTATGAAATCTAAATACGATAAATAAGTATAGGTTTCACATTCACCAAGAGAAAATATACCTTGTGAAAGTATTACCGAAGAACATCAGATAAACTCGAACATTTAGCGGTGTGCCCAAACTTAAATGCTGGTATTATTAGATTATAATCACTACTAATGATTTTGGTCGAACTCTTAGTACATCATCAATTTGTCATTAACACTTCGACAAAATGACCCACATTTTTTGCCGGAAATACCCAAAGATTGCTGATACCTCTTCTGACACCCTTTACTTACCGTTTCTCGTATGTTGAAGTTTTTCCATGAAATCATCTGATTATTTTACAATCAGTATCTGTATTTGACACGCTCTAGAAAAGGTTACTTCTTTCCAGTGTATTATGAAAGAATCTCACGTTCTGCTCTGGAATTTTCAAGAGATAATCTATTTATGTACGAAAATTTTCTACACCAAATTGACATTTTTGTTGCATTCTCAACCCTCATCTCTTCATATAAACTAACTATAAGAAGTTAAGTGATGTAATTTATATCGACGGTTACACAGAGTTTGTCGAGTCAGTCACCATGGGTTCTCGAAGCTAGGTTGACAAGATAAAGTTGTTTGAATTTTTTTATCGTAAACAAGACACTCCTGTGTTCAGTTAATATATAAGTTTTATGATAGATATATCCTTGCATAATAAGTCCATATTGACATACTGCGGTACTCAAAAGTTCTAAACCTCACGAGGGCGATAAATTTGAAGAATTTGGGAAGTAAACATTGAGCGTGTGGATTTTGAAAGTCTTTTAATGATAGAACGTGAAACCGTCTGTCCTGCGGGAGGGGCCTCTCAAAAAAGTGTCTGGTGTATGGGCCATACGAAATCGTGTGTTTCCAGAAATAGAAAAAATGATTCATTTTATTATAAAGAATGCTTGTCATACAATTAAATTTTATGTTCCAAATTGATGTTTATTATACCCGACACATCTCATCAGCTGGTTGACTGCAGGATCAAGATTACTCGACAATGCAACTGTGACACTAAGAAATTTTAAAGATTAAATCACAGCAAAACCATTACACCTATGTTCGCAAATATCACTCACTGGACTAGGTTAGATATGGTATGTATTCCAACGTATGTATGCCTCTGCTTACTAGCTACATTATCATGAACAGGGGTCGTTGTGGCTTCGTTCAGCCTTCCGGGAACTTCGACCACAAGGATCTTTTGCTTGCTTTTGCTAGCTACATACCTAATCTAGAATTATGTTGCGGCTCATTCCACCCGCTGGCCAATACTACCCGCCGTTCTCCCTACATCTTTTGGGACCTCTATTTCAACACATTCGTTATAATAATAATAACAAATTGATAATAATAATAATGAATTTGACAGTCGGATTAAATGAATTGGTTGAGGCTTTCGCGGCCATCGTTCAATGTGACATGTTCTTTCGAGCATTTAGGCCGTCGTCGTAGATTAGTTCTGGACGTTTCGCCAGTTCGAGTGTCTGGCATCTTCAGGAGTTATATTTCAGGAGATGTTCTCACTGGACTGAACTGCCTGTTCAGTTCAGTCCAGTGAGAACATCTCCTCGGTGAAAATGGTTTGCTCGAATCAAAAACGTATGGAATTAATCGATTTGTATCACTCACAATGGAAATACTGCAAGGGATGCAAAAACAATTTTCAACCAGAATTATTATGACCATTTTGTTCGAAACAAGCTTATTTCATTTTGAGTATAACAATTCAGGAACAATCGTTCAGAAAACACTGCCTGAAAAAGTAGTCGATGATTAAGCTACTCTACTCCATGTTACTGCAAAGCCCTCAACTCCTTAACAATATTTTCATTGGAAAATTATCAGTAGCAATTAACATAAATAATCATCTGCATCTATATTTCCCCACGAATACAAGAAACACTCTTGCTCTTGCAAGAATTTGGTTAAAAATGTCAGACCACTTGGAATAATCACCGGCATCTTCTTTACAATATTTGATTTTAGGCCTAATGTACGTCATACTTTCCATATAATGCAGCGCTGTTAATCCTCAATGTATGAGAAATAGACATATACTGAATTTTCAAGTAAATAAAATGTTTGGGATGAAATAAATATTGGGTAATCATATCGTTGGTATATTTTCAACTTGAATGGAAGTTTTCCTGATCGTTACATTGGTTAGAAGGCCTGTAAAATGACCTAACTATGACCTAGATCTGACGGTTTTTCGATTTTTCCATACTAAATCGTGAAATCTTCAAAATCATTGTTTTCTCAATTTGTCTTTGATTAATTTGATTTCGTCTGATGTCTCTTCTTTTTCAAAAAGATTATTCCAACTACTTCCATTTCTGTTTCGATTATACAGGGTGTACCAAGTTCGACGACCTCTTAGACGTTTCTCGAGAACTGGACCTATTTGAAATCTGAAAATTGGGATTATGTTATTGTTGGACATTATATACCGATCTAAACTATTCTTGGAGCCTGACCACTTTCAGTTATACAAGGAAAAAAAAATTTCAAAAATATTTTTTTCTGTTTTTTTGTTGTTGAATTTGATAGAGTATGCAATTCTGAATACATTCCTACACAAGTCGTTGCATTCGTCAAAATACTTTCCATAATAATAATAATAATAATAATGAAATTTATTTTCATAATTAATTGTAAAAAAGTTACAACGAAAAAGAAAACAGGTCAAAAAAAATATTCCAGTAAAAAGAAGAGCACAAAAAAAACTATTATCGAGAAAAAACTGAAGAAAAAAGAGAAATCGGAGTATTCGGTATTATGTTTGTTATTCCTAACCTAGATATCGTAAGCACAAACCGTTTTCACATTTTTGAAGGCGAAGACTGTGGAAATATTGTACATTTTCAGAATTTCGAAAAATCAGCCCACAGGGTGTTCCAACAGTTGGTTCAAAAATTGGGATCAAGATTGGCCCATAACTTTCGTTTTTCAAATTAAACCCTATTTTTTTATGATTGCGTTATATTGTGTGTATATATATTCTCATGAAAATAGAGAGCTAAAATAATACAATAAATGTTGAAACAAAAAGTACCTGTTTGTATGAAAAATGATGATGATGTTTCAACATGATAATGCCCCTAAAATCAATAATTCTTGAGTTATTCAGGATTTCCTGATTACATGTCGTACGTACCGTAAAATTCATATAATCTTGGTCATAGAAGATAAATTGTTCAAATAACTCACTAGTGACTACCTCTTTTCTGAATTAATTTATCATTGTTGATATGCAACAGATTTCATGATTTAGACGCTACGCACGACATTAAATCAGAAAATCCTAAATAATTATTAATTTCAGGAGCATCAACATTTTAGAACATTATCATCATTTTTTTCGCAGAATCCAACGCAATCATAAAAAAATAGGGTTCTAACTTGAAAAACGATAGTTATGAATCAATCTTGATCCCTATTTTTGAACTAACATTTGGAACACCCTGTAACGGGTTATTCAAAATTCTTAAAATGTACAATATTTCCACAGTATTCGCCTTCAAAAATGTGAAAACGACTTGTGCTTACGATATCTAGGTTAGGAATAACAAAAATAATACCGAATACTCCTATCTCCCTTTTTCCTCAGTTTTTTCTCGATATTTTGAAAAGTATTTTGACGAATGCAACAATTTGAGTTCGAATGTATTCAGAATTGCATACTCTATCAAATTCGAATACGAAAAAACAGGCTGGTCAGGCTCCAAGAATATTTTAGAGCGGTAGATAATGTCAAACAATTTTCAGATTTCAAATAGGTCCAGTTCTCCAGAAACGCCTAATATGCCGTCGAACTTGGTACACCCTGTACTATATTTTGAGGAACAAGATTTCTGCGTCCTCTCAAATGTTGGGTACCAAGAACATAAATTTTTGAAATGAAATATTTGCTGGCTTATTCAGAATGCATTCTTTATATTATTTACTGATAGTATTTTCAAAAATGTTCGAATGGTTCTCTGCTCTCGTATACTGATCGAAGAACTATTGTATTTTCGATAACGGTAAATCGTCTTTTGCAATCCTTTTCACAACACAGTCAGATGTGAATTAAAGCCTTCCACAGTATTGGATGGATGTCCAAAATAGATGTATTTTGCCGAATAGACATCTGGTATTTTAACATCTTGAAGAAGAACCCCAACCTTTTGAACCGAAATAAAGATGTTCAAGACCAATGATTGTTTGTATTGGATTTCAGTCCCTATGCTGAGTACCCTACAACTAAAATCTTGTTGATAATTAAAAGTTACGACAACTGTCCTTTCAGCATATTTTAGGTATATACATATCACCATCAAATTTAAAATTTTGACAAATACCAGAAATTCCATAAGTGGTTTTAAGAGTGTACACAGGGTGATTCACGACGATAATTCGTTAGAATATTTTGAAGAAACACTCATTAAAGAAATCAATGCCTTCCGAACTGGGAAGTATTTCAAACAAATTTTCAACTGGTGTGTCTGAATATTTTAGTCCGGTGATAAAGTTCAGAACTGAGAAATAAATTCATCTTTTCAAGGGGTTTATATGACAAACAAGTTCTATTATTTGCCCTGAAATAACCTGATATGAATACTGTAGCAGTTGTTTTATAACAACCCTTAAATCAATGTCAGCTTTGTAGGTTTTGATCGTAGGTCCTTGCTGAGGCCTCCTAGTGAGTTCAAATCACCACGGTTCAGAACACTCAGGACACATTTTCGATAAATTTATAATATCAATCATATCTATATTTTTACACTACTAGCATTCCATATCTTCGTTTAGAACCAATGACTGAGAATTCTCTTCTATTTTTCAACGAATTGCACGCAATGCTTTGCCCTTTGGCGTGAAACCTCAGATGTCATTTTCAAATTCTTTTTAAATTTTGACCCCAAGGTATGAGAATTAACATTCAACGAGCTGAAACTCGCATGTGAATTATAGAAAGAGATCGATTGAAATTATACTCATTCACAAATGGCTGAATTTTTTTTTGTAATATTTATAAATATCCATTGGGGGTCATTTTGAACTGAACATATATTTAGGAGACGAACTAACGACGAGAATCAATGAATTAAATAATGAATAGAAGTGATAATGGAATATATCGGAGCATATAGATTGAGAACTGATTTTTACACCGAACACCTATAAAAATGAAGATGTGAATTATTACCGACATTCGAAACTTAGAGATACGAAAGTTTATTATTCATTTTTAATGAAATTTTTTACAATTAAAGCAATGAACTATATGAATCAACAGATGAAGAACCAAAAAAATTTGAAAAACTAACCATCATCCAATACCGACAAAAACTAATGCCAGTCACGCATCTCACACCTCTAAACCGTATCACTGTCATCTGATTCTACTTAGCCTTGTTAGACTGGCGTCATCTCATTTTTTACAGATTGAAGGGTTGACCCCACAGAAAAAAGTCCATTCCCATAGAAATAGTTTTGGTAGCGAAACTCCTGGTCAATATTTTTTGGGTTCATCAGACAAGAATTCTTGAATTATAAGGAAACAATTGAATACCGGCTTGAAAAGGTAGACTAACTTCTTATACCTGCTCCGCAGATCCATCAAAAGATTTTTTGTGCAGCGTGCTCTCCTGACAATTTTATCAATAAAGCTCCGTAATTACCCATCATTGTCTACTTAGACCTATACTTGCGAGATTCTGACTGTTTCTCCATTTTTTGATATTCTCCGCCAAACCTGAAAATCCATTGGTATGGATGAAGTGAAATATAATGATCTTTGCCGTGTACAATATTACAGATGCAAAGAAATTATTATATTTGAAATAACTTTCATTTTTTCATATGAAACAATTAACGTTTTTTTAGTACGGCTTCTCTGCTTAAGATTCTGTTCAAATTTAGTTCCATCCACTGGGGGTGTTTCAAATAGATATTCATAATTTTTAACATAGGTTCATTTATGTTCACATGGTTTCTCTCATATCTGTGGTTGATATATTTAAAAAAAAATTCGGTTCAGTGTACAAGCATATTTTCCAAGGGCCTCCACAACTTTTGGGCTGGAGTGGGGCTCTACAGTGGAAGTAGTGGGATCAAAATTTTGTTATTTTCCGTCTCGGCAGAAAAGATTCGTATTTCCCTGTTCTCTCAAAACATCAATTGCTATCTCTTCGAGATTACGTTCAGGTTTCTCCTGTCATGTCTTTTGCGAAAATCAAACTTAATTTTTGACGCCATTTAAATTTCAAAATTGACTGAAGGTGTCACAAGCAACAGTAAATTGCATCTGAGCAGTGTGTAGTCTACTGAATATATTCGCCGGCGTGTTGAGAAACATCTTTTCTCTAATTATGTGTCAAATCCGTTCCTTCCACCACATCTCGTGGAACAAAACAATATTTGAATAATGTTCTTTCGAGCATTTAGGCCGTCGTCATAGATTAGTTCTCGACGTTTCGCCAGTTCGAGTTTCTGGCATCTTCAGATCTCAAAAAGCCAAAAAATATATTGGTATTCTGGGCGATAGTAAATGTAGTACCGAGCTTCCAAGCAAAACACCATTTGCCAAATATTTATGTAATTCAGTACATAGGAGAGAAGCAAAATTTAAGAGGCGGCACGGGCCATTTGGGAGGGAATGTCCCCCAGTTCCACCCCCCTTGGAGTCTTTGTCAGTTCCGTTCATTCTGTAACATCTCGTAGAACAAAACAATGTTAGAATATTTCATTCTAGCACTGTTTTCAGTAATATTTATTCATGTCATGTTGGCCTCCTGTCACGGATTTATTCAACATCTGTCAAATTTCATGAGATAGAAAACAGTTCTGCCAATCAATATTTTTCGATGCAAAAATCACCAAACGATATTTACGGCAATATTTCATTAACTTCGATAAAAATCCAAACTAAGTTTACTCGTCAATCTGACTTAACCCGTAACATATACAGGGTGTCCCACCGGGAGTGCCCATTAGAAGTTTATGGAGAAATAATTATTCGATCAATTTCAAATTTTCGTGAATATGTGAGCCAAGTAGACCTTCACTCATGATATATTTTCAAATATCAACTTCCTCTTTCACCGAAAATGGTCTCAACTTTCTCATTTCACCCTGTATATTATGAGTTTTTTGTATAGATCTTCGAATGCCAAGTTCATTTTATGTATTATTCCCTATAGTCATCTACAGCCGCTTTGCAATTATTCACTGTTTTGTGAAAAAAAAATACAAATTGAGTCTCGTAGAACACTGAAAATTCAATGAAAGCGCAACACACACTCTCAGATCTGCTTTTTTGAAATGGGTTGCCGAAAAGATATTCGACGTCACTCTGTAGAGAAAATAACGTTTTGATATACTGGGAGGTGAAATGAGGGTGTCAAAGTTGTAATTCAAAAAAAGCCAAAAACTCGATTTTTTTCAAATGGAAACCGTAGTTTTTTCACTCACATATGAATTTGTAGGGTAAAAAAGTGGAGTCTATTCAGAGTTCCCTATATCTAAAATGAACCATTTTCCAGATATTCAGAAATAACTGCTACGAGCTCAATATTATTATAATATGATCTATGTACGCCCTTTTATAAAAATCTTTGACTTTATTCAAAATATTTTTCCATGCTTCTGTTTTTTTACTGCTCATAATGAAAATAACTAGTTATTTTTCGGAAAATATGACATACTTACATATCGAAAGCTTGAATTGTAATGCAAAACTTTTTAAACAAGTCATGAAACTTCCCGAACTTTTATTCAGATATATCAGAATAGAACATTGAATCATAACACATTTTGAAAGTTTCGTCCACCTAATTCCAAACATTTTTCGCACCTTCTCAATAATTCTTGGTTGCTGGATTTCCTTATTCATTCTGGAACAGATACAGATTCTTATGAGAGGGTGAACATAGATCATAATTGATACCTCACATATTATAATATACTCGTTGCTAACAGTTATTTATGAATATCTCGAAAATGGTACATTTTAGGTATAGGGAACCCTTAAAAAGCTCTACTTAGTTCTTCCTCACAAATTGAAATGGAAGTGAAAAAAATACGGTTTCCATTTGGAAAAATCGAATTTCTGGTTTTTTGGAATTCAAACTTTGACACTCTGACAGTTTTTCCTGAATATCTCGAAAATCATACATTTTGGATATAGAGAACCCTCAATAAACTCTACCTATTTTTACCTCACAAACTGATATGTGAGTGAAAAAAATATGGTTTCCATTTGAAAAAATCGAGTTTTTGGCTTTTTTTGAATTTCAACTTCGACACTCTCATTTTTCTTCCCAGTATCAAAACGTTATTTTCTCTACAGAGTTATGTTGAATATCTTGTCAGTAACCCATTTCAAAAAACAGATCTGAGATTGTGCATTGCGCTCTCATTGAATTCTCAGTGTTCTACAAGCCTCAAATTGTTTCGAAAAACAGTGAATAACTCGAAGAAGGCTCTTGATTGCTATAGGGACTGATACATAAAATTAATGTGGCATTCGAAGATCTATCCGAAAAAGTCATAATATACAGGGTGTCCCATTTGAAATAAGAAAGTTGATAACACTTCCGGTGGAAGCGGAAGTCATTGATATTCAAAAGTATATCTTGGAGGGCGACATCATTCTGAATGAAGTCAAACATAATCCTTCAGTATTAACAAGAATAATGGAGCTCATGAAAAGCATACCGAAATCAAGTGCCCATAGAATAGGATAGAATAGTGTTTATTGATCCAGAAGACACAATCATTACAAGTGTATAGGATAAGTCAAGTAGGTAATTCAATATGAATATTAAAAAGAACAAAGAAAAATACAACTATTGAATTAAATAATAGTACATAAGGAACAAATAAAGAACACAAACTGTAACGAACGAACTCGATAATTATATGAAATTAAGAATAAACTCATCAACATCAGATCGTGGTGGTAATGGTATCTTCCATGAATTCATCGATAGTATAATAAGCCTTGCTGAGCAACAGATCTCTTATATTTGAATAGTTCGATATTTAATTCTTGTATCTACAGCTAAGTGATTGAAAAACCATATGCCCTGGTATTTAACGCACATTTCAAATTTGCTGGTTCTTTGCTTTGAAATTCTCAGTGAATTGGAAGATCTGGTTTCATATGTTGGAATTTCTAATCATGCCTGCAAGATTAGTTTTCACATATGAAAGAACATTTGAAATATAAATACAGGAAAATGTTAAAATTCTAAATTTTATAAAAAAGGTTCGCAAGATTCCAACCGCGGTAAACCAAAAAAGTTTCTTATTACTGGCTTCTGTGATATCAGAATTCTTTTGCTGTCTACAGCATTACCCCGAAGCACAACGTTGTATGACAGGTGACTAAAGATCATACTGTAGTAAACACTCAGGACTACACTCGAAGGCAAGGTAAGCTTTATACATATACATATAGCATAAATACCTAAACACCCAAAAACTTGACAGTGTTTGTTGAGGTCTTACAAGCATTATTGAAAATAATACGCAGAAAGTTTTCATTACGTAAGTTGAAGTGTACCTACAAACTCGGTCTTATCAAGATTAACTACCAAGCCATTGGAGCGACACCATGTTTTAAATTTTTCCATATAAAACTCCACCATGAACCTAAGTTCCTCAAAGATCCGCGCAGAGACCAAAAGAGATGCATAATGCTAAATATGATTCGTGATATCATTGATGAATAAAATAAAAATCAGTGGGCCCAGCGCGTACCCCTGAGGAACACCCATGTCCACGCCCCGGCAACGAGACAATGCATCACGGACCCTCACGCACATATCTTCCCACCAATTAGGAAATCCAAAGCCACTCAAGGAACGTATCCCTGAAACCAATATTGTATAGTTTGGTGTTCATAAAGGTGAGGTCGAGAATGTCAAATGCATGCGACAAGTCAAAACCAACAACGTGCTGGGATCACGCCGCTCTTACTTTCTCGTTGTTCTAAGAGTTTTGCTAAGCCTCTTTACCCCCTAGATGAACGATCTTTTCGTACATCTTCCTTACCGTCTGACTCGCGATCTGCAATTGTAACTCCGATTCACAAGGGTGGAGATAAAACATTGCCCATCAATTATCGGCCTATAAGTTTGGTCTCAACAGTAGCCAAAGCATTCGAGCGTATCTTGGCAGATGAAATTTTGGACTTTGCTGATTCTAACCACTTAATCCCAAAAGAACAACACGGTTTTATTCCAGGTCGCTCCACCCTCACTTATCTCCTTTCTGCGGTAAACGATTGGAGTAGTGCGCTCGACGAGGGAATTCCAATAGATGTCATATATCTGGACTTTTCTAAGGCGTTCGACCGTGTGCCTCACAGACGTTTGCTTAAAAAGTTAGAACACCTGGGTATTCATGGTCGCTTGTTAATGTGAATAGAGTTAGAGAACTTTTAAAGTTCGGTGCTTGGACCGATTCTTTTTCTATTCTATACCACCGATTTCCCGTATCTTATTGGGTCCAGGTGCCTGTTGTATGCTGATGACACTAAATTATACGGAAAACCATCATTACACACCGGTCAGCTACAACTCGATCTCGACACTATCGTTCGGTGGACGAGGGACTGGTTATTACCGCTCAACAGTGACAAGTGTTGTGTCTTACACATGGGATTGTAGATTGTAGTTCGGACAGTACGGTCAGTAACTCAGCGGTCGAGGTACAATATTAGTAATCACTCTCAGGAAATAAGGCGTCGAATAGAAAAGACGAGAGCAGTGTTTTCCAGAATGGCATCCATCTTCATAAGCCATTCCTTGAAAATGACAGTGACATTGCGTCACCTTCGTTGTTATGTATTTTACGTGCTACTATATATATACGGCACAGAGACTCTGGACCCTGACTGAAGCCTCTATGAAGAAACTGAAGTCATTTGAGATGTGGCTGTACAGAATACTCCTAAGAATTTTGTGGGTGGATCACATCACTAATGAGGAAGTTCTTCGTAGGATGAATAAATCGACGGAGATAGTAAAGACGGTGAAGTCTCGCAAATTGGAGTACCTGGGTGATGTAATGCGAAACCAAAAGAGATACGGACTATTGCGGGAAATTCTGCAGGGAAAAATTCCAGGTAAACACGGCCCAGGCCGTAGGAGAATTTCATGTTTAAAAAACCTAAGGAGCTGGTATTCTACAATAACCACATCGCTTTTCAGGTCAGCAGTAGATAAAGTCAAAATAGCTAGGATGATTGCCAACATCCGGATCGGATAGGCACACGAAGAAGAAGTCTAGAAGTACCAGAAACAGCCAAAATCAAGCAATTTGCGATATCCTGTACAAACTAATATATTCATTGTTTTTGATTTTAGAAAAAATAACCTCGTTTAACGTGTCTTTGAAAATTGAAAATTAATTTGATGATGTTATGTATTCACCCTGTCTACAATGACAAGCATTTGAAAACCTACAAGCTTCAAATGGTTCTCAGTAACATCAAACAACACAAGTTACCCAGTGACTAATGGCGGTATTCTGCTTTCATCTGTAAGCGAATCTGTAACTTTTCATAAGTTTACAGGACAATTACGATTCTCAACGCTTTCTATAAATCTGTAGCTTATAGGTGATCGGAAACATATCGAAAGGTATATTTTGGAGGTTATGTTGAATGATTTGTTTTAGTCACAGAATATAAAATATTTTACTAAACCCAACTACTTTTGTAATTCATCTTCGTACTTCGGTGGTTAATTTCTCTTTCTCGTTGTAACAAACACGAATTGAACATAAATATATCCAATAATCAATACTGACGAGCCAAAATTATAGGAAAATAAATTCTATTCTATGATCTTATTACGAAGTAGATACGATCTTATTACGAAGTAGTTCAAAATTGACACTTCTAATACGAGAGTTACAGAAAAACTTCCAGAATGTCATAATTTACGAATCTGTAAGTCAGCCACATACAGATCCATAGATAAATTACAGAACAATGTTACGCTACAGATTCGTAGCTTACAGAGAAAAAGCAGAATACCGCCATAAAACATCTTACCAGAAAACGTGATGCCTGAAACTGTCTCACAAATTTTTTTTCAGGGCATGAAAATGAGCAGTTTACTTCTGAAGGAGAAAGGCCAAGTGAAGATTATGACAAAACCAGTGATAACAATGAATTTGACCTCTTCAGCAAAGAAGTTAGAGCGAACTGCAGGAAATTGAGTGAAAAGATGGGACGAAAAATGTCAGAGCGTAAGATGTGCTATGAATTGCGTATAGCAGTACTTTGCATGTGGTGTGTGGAAATATGATTAAATAAATAATTATTTCAATTTAAGGAGGGATGGTGAGCTCATCCATACAAGTCTATTGTCAAACGTGTTGAAACCATTTGATCTCATGAATCTACTGTTGAAATATATATGTAGAAGTAAAAAACTCATCCTGTTTATATGTATATTTATAGTTGAATTTTAATAAAGAAAAAGTAATTACGATTTTTTTATTTTCCTCAATTCAATTAGTTTTGCTTGATTTAGTACGACGATGCAGTTTACTGAGATTCACAAAAAACGATTAGATTTTGAATAGCCCGCCACCTACGGCCGCTGAGAATTAGTTCTACCGGTGATATTATTGGGATGTCGCTAGCTGCAAACAGTGTCAACGAGTTTTAGTAGGGAGTTGGTTTGGTATTCTTCTCGTTTGTATTTCTAGTCAATGGTTGAAACGCAGGCACAGAATATCTATCCTTACCCAGAAGCGACAGCTCACGTATTTTTAGGGGTCAATTTTCAATGACCTTGAGTAACCACTTACACAAACACTAGCCAAACAAAAGTGTGCAAGTGTGCACTGAGCTCTGAGCTATACACTGCAAACAAAAAACCATTCTTGAATGGAATGAAGTATTAGAGTAATACCAAAATATATTTTGTTATAATATTACCATTTATGGTTCATTTGAACTTTTCAAATTTATATTTCAGTTGGATAGAATGTTGATGTGTTAGATGAACATTGAAAATTTCAAGTAAAAGTTTTATGACTATATGATTTCTTGTTTGAGGATTGTTCATCATATTTTTGCAAAGTATTCGACAGTGTGCTTTCAACGATACAATTTTCCTTATACTGTTAATTTCAAAACGTGTCTATGCATCTAATCAATTATAAGAAATATCTAATTGTATCTGATGATATCGGTGAAAGGTTCAATATTATGACCTGATATTTATGAGATTGGAGAATAGATATTTCTCAGCTTTAGGTATTTCGGAATATCTATCTTCAAATATATATTCAAGAAGTTCATAGATTTGAAAAAGACTTTTGATACAGTGGACACCGAGATAATGATGAATAAGTTAGAAAAAATGGGATTTAGGGGAGTATGGTACAACTTGGTAAAATCACACTTGAGTGATCGAAGACATTGCAAAGTGATATGGAGAATGTCAATACTGGTGTATCTCAGGGATCGGTCCTTGGACCATTACTGTACCTATTATATGTTCAAATTTCTGAATCTGAAATGTCATTACTTTATGTATTCAGATGACACAGCGCTTGTATTCTCTGGCCCAGGCTCAAGAGTTTGTGAACAGAATATAAATGATGATTTGGCAAAGTATTTCAAGTGGCTGTACTCTAACATATTAAGTATAAATATCGATAAGACTGTATATATGACAATAAAACAAAATACCCAAAATGTGTGTGATATTAGAATAAGCCTGAATGGTATCTGAAAGAGGTAACTGAGTATAAGTATTTGGGACTTGTCATCTAGTATAATCTTACCTGGAATAATCATATTGAAAATATAATGAATAAAATTACCCCCAATGGCAGGTGCAATAAGAAGAAGTTCCCGAGAACTCAATGATAACACTAAAAAACTACTTTATATCAGCTTTATAAAACCACATCTATTATACCTAATTCCCTGCTGGGCAGCAGCTACAGGATATCTCATACAAAAACTTCTAAGGATGCAGAATAAAATTGTCAGGACTATATTTATATCAGTACCCCTATCTCACACCAACAGAACAATTATAAAAAGGAACTAAAGTTATGAATATTAAGAACATTATATTTTTTTAACAAGTCAAACTTATATACAATATAGAAAGTGAAAAACTAAAATCGAATACAAAACTAACAAAAAAAAAGAAATTTCCATTGATATGAAGCAGGAAAAATAAAAGTACCTACCTAAGAAGAAACTCGGGAAGAAAAACAAAATGTTTACATTCACCTATCTGGCAGCATTCATTCGTATAATCAAGTCCCTGTTGAAGTTGTAAAAGTTGATACTACCAAAAAATGTGCCGTGACCTCTGTCATTTCCTCAGTGAGATTAAGCTTTTTGTTTGTAATATATAGTTTATTAATATTACAAAATTTATTTTTAGTTGAACAGGCTATTATAGTATTTTGTAGGCCCTGGTGCCAGTTTTTTATAATATGTTTTCAGGTGAACAATAAATGTTCGAAATTGAATTGAAAAATCGGTAGATATAACGAAAAATCGGTAGGGTCGGCAACACTGCAATATAAGAAGGAATGAAGCTGAGTTTGACAGATATACCACCAGATCTGGGACATGCGCATGTAATTTTGACCCCAATAAATTTGTTCGAGCTGTCGCTTCTGGGTAAGGATAGATTTTCTGTGACGCAGGTCGTAAATTACTCTGTGTTTCTCATTTTTGTGCTCTCGCTTCACCCCCTGGTAGTGTTCTGTGCGTTCAGTACATTATTTCATTATTTGTTATCATCCTTTCGCAGAGGATAAGTAGGTGATAAAAAATGGCACAAATATCTTCAGTTCCTCAACCACATATGCAGCAAATAGATCTTACATCACTTAATATTCAGCAATTGTCTACTCTGAAGTCCCAATTGGATAGTGTACATAGCCTATTTTATTTTAATGTTCTAAATTGTAAAGCTTCACATTTTAGGAACTCAACTTATTTCAAGATTCTCTAGGATCTTTAAAGTTAGCCCAAAATAAATTTCAGAACTCTGGAGAAACGCTAGGACAAATAAATCCTGAGAGTGAAGGCAAAGAGATTCTGGTTCCCTTAACTGGATCTGTATCCTTTTCTACTATTCTGGTTATCAGCAGACTACAAATACATTTTGAAACTATTTTCCTTAGCTTTTTTCAAGATGTATGTTCCAGGAAAGTTATTTGATACCAATTCTGTCCTGATCGATATAGGAACTAGATATTATGTAGAGAAGGTATTTCATCTCCTTTTGTGATTATCTTGATATATTAATCGGTACCTATTAATTTATACCTGATTATTTTTAGGATTTAGATTCTGCCAAAGACTATTTCAAAAGGAAAACACAATTTGTTACTGAACAAATGGAGAAAATCCAAGTTCTAGGTTTTGAAAAAAGCAAAATTCGTGATGCTATTGTTGAAATACTGGAGCTCAAAATAATGCAACAAAAAAGCTCATGATACGAATCTGTTAGTCCCTTTTGCTTTTTAATCCCCTATTCATTTTTCCAGTCACTGAATTTTCTCATCTAACTTATTATTTTCTAAAACTTTATGTAAAATCAAGAATAAATTTAACTGGCACCAAGTGTGAACTAATGTAGTTTAGTTTAAAAAATTTCTACTCATATACAGGGTGATCTACAAAGACCATTTGTTAAAATATTTCAAAGAAAGACTTGAGATAACAATTTATCATAGTTAAGCTTTATTGGGAGAGATAAATTCTTGATAAAAGATTCAGATTCGTCCCATCTAACTTGAACAAATTAAGCCTTCATCTGTATCTGATAGTCACAGTTTTCATTCTCATTATTCTAGTATTCATAGTCAATTTTAATCACATGACATGTCTCATAATCTTCATTTTATTTTTACCATATTTTGTGCAGTGAAATACAGAGTGTTCGATAAAAAAAACCTGTTTGGTGCCTACCACACCCTGTATATTTCAAAACAATATTAGAACAATTGACCTTAATGCAGTGTTTTCCAAACTTTTTGTACCTGCGCCCCCCTCTTTGGAGAAGAATTTGTTGTGCCCCCCTTAATTTTTCTATAACCGTTTTTCTGATTAATTTTTTGACACCTATTCGACTTTTTTTGTTTGTATTCGAAAATGATATTTTGGAATCATCTGCGTGCCCCTCCTGCGACAGTCTCGCGTCCCACAGTTTGGAACACACTGCCTTAATGAGACTGTCTTTAAATGAAAAATTTTACTGCTTGGGCCTAATTAGGATCGGTGTCTTCTGTGAAGCACTCCATATATATATATATATATATGTATATGGTGTAGTTCTGTATATAATAATTATGATACATCATAATTGAAAAAAAAGAGTTGATCAAGAAAAATGCTGGTTTGAAAACAAACCATTGGTATTAGGAATAAGTTTACATAACACAAACTGAATCTAAATTGTGATTAGACATAATGGAACAAATTTAAAAGAGACAATACTTGCCAAGAGCGCTGACATCAGTTTTACAGGGGGAACAAAAAATTGTTTTATTTCAAATGTATGAGACGTAAATTAGCAAGATTTCTCACATGCTGATTAAATAACTGTCCAAGTTATATTGTGCGAGGAAAATGTCAGCAAGTATTGTCAGATCACCGTCAATAACATTCAAAATGCTGAAGGGTCGTATTTTCTTATAGTGGTTTGCAAAGTAGTATCATTGTACATTTGTGAATAAAAAGTAAATTTCATAATAAGTGCCAATTGAAAGGATGAGAAGGATGTAATAACAAAAGTTCTTCATGACAAGACAATATGCCATTGATTGAGGTTCTTGATGTAATATTTTCCTTGTTTTCGAAAACCATTAGCAAGTGAAACAACCAAAAAAATTGAATATTCATATTTAAAACAAACAACAGTTCATGCTAAACATACTGACGATACAATTTGGAAAAATAAAGGGATGTTAAAATGTAACAAAAATTAATATTTGGTTCAAAAACGCACCATTGGGCTTAAGGGGTTAAACAAATTACAGGTTAATCATTTATATCTATTGAATACATTTGAATCACATGATAACTACATATTGTTGTTGAACTAGGTGGGTATACCAAGCTCTTCATCAGTCCATTCTTTAGGATCAGGATACGGAAATTCTCCCTGAAAGAAAAAAATTTCTGATATAATCATTGAAAAGCTTATATAAATAATTTCAATATTTGAAAATACATTTAGAATTGGTGATTACTTCAGGAATAAATGTTCAATACAATTTGTTTCCATATTGATAATTAATTGAGAGTAATATTTCTACAAGTATGGTATTTCTCTTTTTCATAGCCAATGTAGACACTTTAAATAATAACGAAATAAATAATTAAATTTAAATTGATAGGGTTAATCTATAATCATTAAATGGATTCTTGTAACAACCAGGAATAACAGTTATTGTTTTCATTACGATGGAGAATCAATTGCAGCATTATAAGATCTTTAGTAGGATAGGAGAATGCAGGAGAGCTCCATGTGGGTAGAGCTTGCAGTAACATAGTGAAAATTATTAAATTTAGTGTCCCACACAGAAATAACACAGATGATTTGCTTTTGTCTGATTGAGCCAGTGCTTCTCTCATCTGTCAGTGGCTTCAAAGTTAGACGACTAGACTGGAAATTTTCCTCTGGAGCATAAGAATTGTTCTCAGGCAACCTGCTTGACAAATAATTAAAAAATGGGGTTAACTTGTTCCTTGCGCCGTTAAAAAACACAACACCCACTTTTTTATTGTGAAAAGGAATCCACTCTGTTGTGGCACATTTGTCAACTTTTCTGAGATTTACCAACTTTATGTGATGGGTCACATAGCCTCAGTTCTACCTCGAAGGGGGGGCGTAGCAGAAGAGATAATTGAATGACCCACAGAAAATAACAATCGGGATGAAAAATAAATAAATTTACCACTTTTCATGAATTCTTTCATCATTCTTTTCACTGTAATAGAAATGAAAATGATTGCAATTTTCAGAACTTTGCAAGTTGAAAGGAGACTGAAATCATTGATGTGAAAGGTAATCCAATTATTTAAAAAAAATGGTGATATGTAGATAACTTCTACATCTGCCAGTGATTCTAAGTTTCATATATGTGTTTACATGATATATGAATAATTTGAAAGTATATCTTCAGACATAAATTGGAATATTTCCCTTATTTTTCGAGAAACAAAATTTGGTGCTAGTATGTGCTATGAGCATAAACATACCTAATAGCTTGGTTCAACTGCTAATTCATGATAACAAGTCCAGAATGTAAGTTACAATAATGCTTATTTTACATTTGAGATCAATAACTTTTCTAAAGAATGATGTTAAAAATCAATATTGTTAGGAATGTCTTGTCAGTGATAATATCTGCTACACTTTAAAACTCCCTAAAATTATAACATAACTTGTGGTTGAAGCATTGATTTTGAATTTTGATTTCCAGAGAATGTTTAAGAATTTTCTGTGAGTAACCAGTGAAATCATTGAAGCCAAAAATTCCCACTCACAGTCAAATTGTGTGAAACAATTCTGTTTCCCTCACAAGCTCACATATATTATGTTACCTACAATCTCTCCAAGGGTATCTCTGCTAGTGTATTGAACCTATTGCAATTGATTAGTTTTGTGTAGTAATTCGAAATGATCTTGGTGATCTCCTTGAAATTATATTTTCAAAGAACTGCCAAGACTTCTTCAGAAACGTGAAAAGAGTTTAGCTTTCAATTCATGAAATTTAAAACTCATACATATAAATGCTCTGGTTCAGTCCACAAATGCCATAGGAACCACCACCAAGCATATGCCATTCCAATTTCAGCTGCAAGTATCAACTGCGGGTTATCTGGAGCTCCTGTCCGATAATACCAGCTGTAAATTAACGATTATATAACTAAGCTGCCTCACATTTCTGAAATATATTTTACTTGTGTGATTGTCTAGTCACTTGAACTGTATGCTTCCCAACCATATTACTCGATAATAATTTCACTGCCTTCATAGCAGGTATCATTCTAGATATAATCATCTTTATAATATATATTTATGATTTTCTTAGTACAAGTAAATAAACTTTCTCGTTCATAGAATACCAGAGACCAGCTAAAACTTGAGACCATGTGTCATCTGTAACCTCAGGTAACCTGTAACTCATCTTCTTCTTATATCTCAAACAGACAGGTCTGCAACCAGTAATGTCCTTGGTTGAAGGAGTCTAAAGCCTAAACGTCAGATTTTCAAAAATTCATCGACTTAGGCCCGATTTCACCAATATCTAAAATGATCTAAAAACCGAGTTTTAGTTCCACTAATCGCCGTTAACAGCAATGTTCAATTTCACCATGAAATTAAATCGAGGTTGAGCCTAACTACGTTTACGCATTTTAACTTCAGTTAACGATAATTCACGTGTATTTATATGCGATAGTTTGTGTTGACGCTTGCCATATTATCAGAGACTCGATAAGCAGATTTGAAGTTTATGAAATATTGTTCAAAATATCAATTCATCTTATTTTATAAATATCAACGATAACAAAACTGAGAAAAATGCAGAGGGCTTTAGAACTCACATTTGAAGATAGTGATAGTAGTGACGAAGATTTTGGGAGTCGACTTCCAAGATGGATTAGAGTTGGGGAAGATCATTTCAACAATTTCGACGACAAAGATTTCACCATGAGATTTCGATTATCTGAACAATCTGTCCTATTTGTTTTAGAGAAAATTGAGAATCAGTTGAAACATCCAAATGACAATTGAGTATAGTACATTTCATTTTCCAGATCATTTATTTCAAAAATAACCAAAACTCAGCAAACCATAACTTGGACGCATAAACAGTAACAACAATTTTAAATTGGAATTCGTAGAAATGAACTTTCCCTTTTCTCTAAATCTGTGGTGTGCACACAGAAATGAAGATTTAACAGCGTTGCCAAGTTGTATGGATGCTTTAACTTCGATTTCTGAAACTCAGATTATCACGCCTGCGTTTAGGATGGTGAAATTGGAATTCCCTTAAACGGAGTTAAAAGGGCCAGTTAGTTTAACTGGAGTTTCCTTAACGGGGTTTAAACTGTTTAAAGCATCAGATGGTGAAATTGACCATATAGGCGATTCAACTTCATCTCGAAACCACCTAGCGGCAAAAATTTCAAACTAATTGTGAGTATCCCTTACTTTGAGATTGTACTGATTTCACAGTGATTGTTCGTGTATTTACTTTTTCTACAGTTGTTGGTGAGAGTTGAAAGCTTCAAAGTTCATTTTCTACTTCTCGTTGATTTATTTGTGTTTGAAAATGAATGATATAAGAAGCAATATTCCGAAAATCGGAGTTTAATGTTGTATTTATGGATGTAAACGTCGTGCTAACAAGGACCATGTTAAATGCTGAAAAGAAATGCAGTTCCTACAAAAAAACTTCCTAAGGGATCTCATGAAACCACTACCATACAGAAAAGACGGACTATAATCAAATATGAGCCTGCACAGCCAATTGTAATAATTTTTATTTGCATAATGTTCTTTTCAATTAAAAGTAATTCATTTTCTGTTGAAAACCAATTATGGATCAATGGGAGATCCAGAAATTGACAAAGAACTCCCTAGACAGGTAAAAAACTGAAATATTCTCATAGTCATTATATTTAAGTTATAATTTCAGGAAATATCCAGAACAACCGACGAACGGTTGGCTGCGGAAGCTTATTGTGGTTTGGCAAAAGTTGAGTATGGAGATGTTGCAGTTGATAGTTTGAAAATTCGGAAAATATGTGACAATACAATAACTGAGAAAAACTTAAACAGCATAACAGGGATGACTTCTTTTCATATGCTAGACACAAGCAAGAAATTCTGCAGAAGTGAATATGTCAACTTCGATTTTTTCAGATGATACGTTTTGAAAGTAGTTCCTTATCAGTATGTACTGTCCAAATATCTTTTGATTACTTTGTTCATATTTTTTACTTTATAGTGTAAAATTATATATACCAAGTGAGCCCAAGGTGTGTACCAAGCTTTCTGGGGTTAATAGTACATTGAAAAATAAGTCAAGTTTGTTGAACTCATGGACCAAAATGCATATTGAGGGAGATATATCCTTCCAAAGTTGATGAAATTAAAAAATTCTCTGCATAACTTCTGAACGGTGAATGCCACCAGATTAAAATTTCGTGTATAAATGTCCCTGAATACATTTTTTTATTACACTTCTACATTTCTGATACTTTCACCCTCAGAAAGCTTGGAATACATTTTTGACTCACCTTGTATACAAATGTCTTCTAGTTCTTTAAAAAAATTGAAAGTATAAAGGTATGTCAGAATAGAAACCTGGATGGTTGTAATTGTTTAACATATGTTATTTCATTGGCAATTGTTCAATTATGGGAATAAATTTATTGTTTATTTGTTATGAAAATTTGTTTCATCTTCATGTTAACAAGGATTTATTAGTATCTTCAGTTACTTGACGAAAGTTTTCATGAAATTCGATACAGATATAAAATCCCAATTACATGTTTCTTATTTTGCATTATGACCATTACATCCCATAATAACACCAGCAATTTACGGGTCCCAAGCCTTTGTGATTGCTTCTCCTATAATGTTAAGTAAATGAAAACTATTTTCATAATTTATTTGTACCCATCTTCTAAGACACTCCTACTTTTTGGAACGGCTCCCAAATATGTGAATTATTCACTTAAAGTAAGGAATACTCTAGTTTCGTATGAATCCTTCATTCAACTTAAGAATATATTATATTATAATATATTAACTCGCTCAAAGGTCTTCATAAACAAGAAAGTACAACACAAAGTGTTTCAGCAAACTCAATGTTTACAGAGGGCGCAACCTACCCTTGAATCGCGTATTCGTTAGCTATCGGTTGCAGCTTTTTCAAGTTTCTTTGGGTTGGCGACATTGTGAGATTAATCATAATGACATTCATCGTAGTTGTCAATCGTCATTATTTATTTACTTTTTTCAAAATTTGAATTTTGAAATTTTTCCAATCATCTATAGTAAACGGACATTATTCAAAATAATTCATCAATCTAGTTAGGTTTCTCCCTGAATATAACTACAATCATTTAAAACAGATATCAATCATTTTTATTGATAAAACGAATACATACAATTTTTAATAAAATGGATACTAGAAGGCTGTAGGTATATCTTGTGTATATTCAAAATGTCCAAGAGTACAATATTAGGTTCATGTTTTTTCGATTTTAGTAACCAGAATGTTGCAGGTGGCTGGAGGACTGTCATAATCGTAGGTCTACCGAAGATTCCAAATTAAAATTTCATAGGTTTGTTTGAGTTTCATAGGTTCCCTAAAAATAAAATACTTGCTAAGAAATGATAACATTCTCTAGAAATGGAGCAAGATGCTCATTCATTAATTTCCAGAGGAAGAGAATATTTGGTTCACATTTCAAAAGGAAATGAAGAAAACTTAAGTTCCTACATTATTCCTGAGGAAACATATGATTTCTAGTAAGCACTAAATTTTCATTTACATCTGTTCACTCATTAACATTATGTTTATTATCAGGTCAAACAGAAAGACATTTCGAAGATGATAATATAAATGTGTTTGTGATGGCCATACAAGCCCTATTCATTTCTTCTGGATATTAACTACGTCGCAAGTTTCGAGAAGTCACAGCAGTAGCTTTAAGTTCAGGAGCTTTCATTTGCTGAAATTTTGAAGCTGAAAAGATATATAAATAAATATTATGAATTATTCACAAAATTTTTTACTACAGACCTATGACAAGATTATCAATCCTAAAATGATGAGAGAAAACAATCATTTTTCCCATCTTCAATCTTCTCACCCAAGCTTCTCTTTTTTCAATATATCAAGGGCATTATAATTCATTCACTCATGATGAAAATATTATTCCACTAGCCAATATTATTCAAATGAATCTTTTTATTTCTGCTCAGCTTCAATATAACTCCTAACCTAAAATTCAACACAAGAATTTGAGAATAATCTTATGTTAACTTATAATTCTCGTATAAATACCTTTCGATAGTTTCTCAGCATCAATTCTACTATTCAGAAAACCTAATAATTAAACCAATCTTCGTATATTAAACGAAAATATCACTAATTTATATTAAAAACCATGTATAGTCCATTTCAAAATGATTGTCATCGGAGCAAGCCATGGAATTCCAGCCGGGGCTTTATTTCTAGTTACAAAAAGTTACTAGAAATTTCTGTGGGTTCATCATAGATTGATATATATATGTATATCAATATAACCTATAAAATGATTGAATATATTTTTCAAAGCAAATAAATTCGTAGATTTTTTTGTGAAATAATATTATTTTCGACATTGTTGTTTTGACACACTATTTCGCTGTAGATCAAGGATCAAGCATGGGAATTGGAAATTCAGGATTGATAATGAAAATAGCGTGGAATACTTCAACATGAAATCTTGCAAGCTTTCGAGGAACTCCAAGAGATATCATGCATTCATTAAATAATCAAGGATAACTAAAAGTTCGTTCTCTATGAAGACTCTTCAGCAAATTTCGGAATCTTGATTACTATCGAAAATTCAGCCAAGATTCATTCATTAAATAATCAAGGATAACTAAAAGTTCGTTCTCTATGAAAACTCTTCAGCAAATTTTGGAATCTTGATTACTATCGAAAATTCAGCCAAGTTCTCACCCTGTGTCATTTTTTCTGAGTATTGAGAAAAAAAAATATAATAAAACTGACAACTTTACGATTTCATAGCCAAGTTGTTGAAACAAATAGAAAATATTTGTTGAAAATTTGTCAATCATTGGAAGTATGATATGCTATAAAATACATCATTATTATTTGTATTTTTTATTAATACTGTATATTTCATGATTCATTAAATAATATACCAAATGTTGATTTTGATTAAAACTCAGTTACTTTTCAGGCAGTTCAAAAAATATGTACAAACTGATTTATTCATTGTTCCTGATTTTAGAAAGAATAACGTTGTATAATGTCTCTTTGAAGGTATAATCATGTGGAATAGGTTTCCATCCACTGCTCACTTCTGACCGTAATGACTTGTCTTGCCTTCTTTCTTCTCCAAAATTCCCCTGACAGTTCTAGGTGAAAACTGAAATTTGAGACTTATTTATTTATTCGAAAAAATCGAAAACACCTCGAACAAGTAAATGATTGTTACCTGAACAACTAGCAAAACGCGATTAATACTGGCGGAAATCTGCTGAATTGTTGAAAAACTCGCAATACCGACGATAAACTGCTTCACGTTTCCTTGTAGTTTGGCGAGGCGAGAGGTATCTTGAGGAATTCCAGCCATTTTCAATTCGGTTATACTTGAGAAATATTCAAATCCAAAACTAATTTGTCGATTTAATCAAGAACATAAGCTTACAGAAATAAATTCGAAATATATTCAGGAGGTTAATTCAAACTCTGAAATGTCAAAACCAAAGATTATAGAGTTAGAAAGATAGGAAACGCCCTTGTATCTGTGGTACTAAAATCCGACTACGATTTTTGGCTAGTTTCTTACTTGTGACACATAGATGACGCTGAAAACATTGTTCAGTACAGAAAACTATTTCAATAGGCGCGGAATTCGAAACACATTTCTCATAAATTTTCATTTAATTGAAGACTTTGTGGAGCTTTTAAAAAAATATCCTGATTGACAAAAAAAGGAAGGCTCCGCTTTTTGATCAAGAAGATCTTTTCTTCTGCATATTGCTTTGAATCAAATGAAATACGCTTCTGGATTCTTTATATTTTTATTTGAAATGATTGTGTAAAATCAACTGCAATACAATAATTATGAAATTTCAAAAATTTTTTCACATATTAGAGAATTATCATAACAATTTCAAGAACTTATTGTGAGTGAACTCTCGATAAATCGAACATGGATAAGTGAAACAGTTGTTCTGGACCCGATTCATACATATCTTACCCAGTGTATTTTAACCTCAATGAGTCTAGAGGGTCTAGTAGATGAGTCGAACTGCTGGAAGGGTCGACAAAAGAACCACCACCTCTATAAGTCGTTCTTCTGACCACCATTGCCTCTATGAGTGGAACTTTTTGATCTAATGAATGAGACCGAAGAAAATTCGGTTCGCAAACAAATTATCCAGAACAATATATTTTTACCCCGAAACCTCTATCCATTTGACAACACTGAAAATAAAAAGCAATGAACAAGACAATTACATGATAAGAGTTTCAAAACTTACATTTCTATTCTCTTTGGTAATGAAAAGAATGCACATTCAAGATCATTATTTCTGCAATTAATCACCATGCATTTCGAATGTCGGCCAGTTTTTAACACAAAATTTATAACAGAAAAACACACGAACCAAGATTATGAAGTGAGCTAGTTGGTACACTTGTAGATTTCGAATTATTTCAGTAGAAAATACGCGAGAAAATACAATCATCATTCAGCAAAAATATTTATTCAAGTATTTCTTTCAAAATTGACAACAGCCTACTAATAATCTCTATATAATCTATGCCAAATGGACCCTAATTAAATATTTTAACCATAGATCGATTACTTTTGAAAAACAGATGTCGCTGACATCACTGTAGTCGCTTCGTTTCCCATCTTTATACTCTATAATCTTTGGTCAAAACTTTATGTTTTCAATCAACACCAACCTAAATCCTAGAACTCAAAAGTTACTGATGGGATATTACCAACATATTTTCGAGATTCCACAGCCGCCCGAGATGCCAATCATTTTGAAACGGACTATATTTTGAACGGGATTACTCCAAAGTATACTTGTTTTCTTAGGGCGATATTTCGCCGCTAGAGGGAGTTTAGATTTTTGGATTCGCCAATAGAATGAAATTGAAGATCCCGACCATAGATTAATACTATATACAAAGATTATAGAGTATAAAGATGGGAAACGAAGCGACTACAGTGATGTCAGCGACATCTGTTTTTCAAAAGTAATCGGTCTATGGTTAAAATATAGGGTCCATTTGGCATAGATTATATAGAGATTATTAGTAGGCTGATGTCAATTTTGAAAGAAATACTTGAATAAATATTTTTGCTGAATGATGATTATATTTTCTCGGGTCAAAGATTATAGAGTATAAAGATGGGAAACGAAGCGACTACAGTGATGTCAGCGACATCTGTTTTTCAAAAGTAATCGGTCTATGGTTAAAATATTTAATTAGGGTCCATTTGGCATAGATTATATAGAGATCATTAGTAGGCTGTTGTCAATTTTGAAAGAAATACTTTAATAAATATTTTTGCTGAATGATGATTACATTTTCTCGCGTATTTTCCACTGGAACAACTCGAAATCTACAAGAGTAGCACCTAGCTCACTCCATAATCTTGGTTTGTGTGATTTTCTGTTATAAATTTTGTGTTAAAGACTGGCCGACATTCGAAATGCATGGTGATTAATTGCAGAAAGAATAATCTTGACTGTGCATTTTTTTCATTACCAAAGAGAATAGAAATGTAAGTTTTGAAACTCGTATCATGTAATTGTCTTGTTCATTGCTTTTTATTTTCAGTGTTGTTAAATGGATAGAGGTTTCGGGGTAAAAATATATTGTTCTGGATAATTTGTTTGCGAACCGAATTTTCTTCGGTCTCATTCATTAGATCAAAAAGTTCCACTCATAGAGGCAATGGTGGTCAGAAGAACGACTTATAGAGGTGGTGGTTCTCTTGACGATCCTTCCAGCAGTTCGACTCATCTACTAGACCTTCTAGACTCATTGAGGTTAAAATACACTGGGTAAGATATGTATGAATCGGGTCCAGAACAACTGTTTGACTTATCGATGTGCGATTTATCGAGAGTTCACTCACAATAAGTTCTTGAAATTGTTATGATAATTCTCTAATATGTGAACAAATTTTTGAAATGTACTCAATTTCATAATTATTGTATTGTAGTTGATTTTACACAATCATTTCAAATAAAAATATAAAGAATCCAGAAGCGTATTTCATTTGATTCAGAGCAATATGCAGAAGAACAGATCATCTTGATCAAAAAGCGGAGCCCTGCTTTTTTTGTCGATCAGGATATTTTTTTAAAAGCTCGACAAAGTATTTAATTAAATGAAAATTCATGAGAAATGTGTTTCGAATTTCGCGCCTATTAAAATAGTTTTCTGTACTGAATAATGTTTTCAGCGTCATCTATGTGTCACAAGTAAGAAACTAGCCAAAAATCGTAGTCGGATTTTAGTACCACAGATACAAGGGCGTTTCCCATCTTTATACTCTATAATCTTTGACTATATACTTATATAGATAGGAAACTGGCCTAGTAATGGCCGGAACCGTATTTTGGCGCCATCTTTTAACCTGGAAACAATTATTATCGGTATTTGACAATAGTTAATAAATGACATTAGAGAAAAATAGTAGAAATCTGTTTTTTCCAATCAAGCACATTTGACGGACAAGATCAAGACTCCATTACCATATGATATATATGCAATGTACGATCTAAACACTCTCAAGCAATTCAAAAATGGTTGTAACGGAGAGTTTATTGCTTTTCCATATATTGGAAACTCTATCAAAATATGAAAGTGTTTTTACACCGACATCTATCGGACTGGAAGGAAGTACGAATCATTTCCAATCTCAATGAATCTCAGGAAATATGATAGATTTGGACTGGTTCCCCAATAGATCTATTGCGCAAATAATCTTGATCTATCAAATGCCAATTTTCGGCTATTTTATGATATCCGAAACGATTTGTACTTCCTTCCAGGCCGATAGATGTCACTATAAACGCGGTTCCAAAATTTCTACGGACTTTCCCATCTATATTAGTATTTATCTATGATCCCGACATTCCGACTCAGACATACCGTCACCGATATTTTGATGTTCTGTGTCACCGAAACCGATCATCTGTCAAAATTTTCTATTGGAAAGGCTGTGCTCTGTTCTTCAAATCCTTTACTCTAGCTAGAGTCAAAAGACCATAAAGGATATAGTTTTTGGTTCGACTGGTTTAAGTTTAAGTCATTGCAGAATTTTTCTCGTTAGAATTATTAAGTCATCAAATATACAAAATTTGTCATGATGGCATTCAGAGCTCTTACAGAACTTAACAAGGGTATTGGGCAATGTAAAAATCAGTGAGTTAACTCCTATGACGAATCTTGATGCAAATATTTATATGAAAACTGGCTTTTCAGATTATGGCAATGTCAAATGATGATGCAAAAGTACTCAGATTGGGCCTTCGTCAACGAGCCATCTAAGAAAAAAGTAACTGATATGCCACCTATGGATCAACCTGTTCCCAACCTACCAAAAGCAATATATTCAAATTTAAAAGAGGGACAACAAAAAACCCAGGTTACTGTGCTTCCAAATGGACTTACTGTGGCTTCAGAAAGTAGATTTGGGGAATTCTGTACAGTGGGAGGTAAATAGGTACACACAAATTTTAATAACTCGATAGATTTTTTATTATATAGTACTTTACTCAGGGAGAGTACCTTCCTGATATGATAACTAATTTATTCCTTTTATATTTATAAATATTTTGTTTACAGTTGTCATAGATTCAGGATCTCGATATGAAGTTCATTATCCAAGTGGAATATCACATTTTCTAGAAAAACTAGCCTTCAATGTAAGTATAATTTGTAATTGGTAGAACTTTCGTTTATGCCCAATGAGGGAACATAGATGCAAATTTTCTGTTGAGTTTTGACATTGAGACAGAAAACATATGTTCGATCTGAAGATGAGTAATATAATGAATTATATATTTTGATTATCTTATGATTATTTGAATAGAAAATTACATGGAGAAATGAAATAGATCATCAAATATGGCGATTGATGACTTTCACATTATTTGACGTATGTTGGGTTGCCTATACTTAACACTTTCGCTGCCGGCTGAAATTCAATAGATGTTGCCAGTGGCCGAACCAAAATTTTTTGTGTACACTACGGAAATGTTGAAAATAAGTGTTTCTGAATATGAATGAAGTTATATGTTGAATATGAACTCAAAAACAACAAAAAAAAAAAGTGTCCCCGATAGGAGCCGCCGGCATATACGAGTGATTTTCATCATAGGAGCCAGCGGCTCCGATTGGAGCCAGGTGGAATAATTAAAGAAAAGAGATGAAAAGTAATGGAAAAGAATGTATTTTTGATTTAAAACATTTTATGGTAATTATCAAAGCACGAAACACATAATCCTGGGTTATCTGGACATGCCCTGCATTCGTATATTGTTTGTATTCTTCCCAATCCATTCAGGCTGCAATATCGACACCTCTTTCTTTTCACACGTTCAGTGTTTCCTTTTTCTTGACTTTTTTGGGTTATTTTGGAAATTGTATGATTTCCCCTCTTCGGCTGAATTTCAGGTGGTGGTTTTATTGGAAGTAGACCATTTACCAAGGACATTCTAAATTTTTCTCTAAATAACCCACTTATCTGCACTTTTTCTTCAAACCACGTGGAAGTATGTTCAAACGTGGTCTATAGTATACGCCGATACAAACTAGAAATATCTATCGCAAACACCAGAGAATCACTGAAGCTTTGAATACAAAGTGACCACCGACTCCGAAAGGAGTCGGCGGCGCATGACCTGGACAGGTAGTTGGCGCCGATCGGAGCCGTCGGCAGCGAACGTGTTAAGGGACGAATAAGATGAAGTGTTCTATCTGAATATTATTTATATTATTATGAATTTTGAACGAATCGAATAAACTAATACTACTATTGTATTGTCTCTCGCTTATCAATGGGAAATTTAAGACAAACAATTCTGTTCACATTTTGAATTGTCTGTCTAGGCAAAATTGAAATTTTCAAAAATTAATATCTTCAGAACGGAGGGGTCTACACAAATGAAATTTGTTTCAGAGAATTTCTTATTGCCAAATGATCTCATGAAAAAATCATGAACGATATCGGCTACTGGTCACATTTTAAATTATCCGTCTGTCAAGGTAAAATTGAGAATTTCAAAAGTTAATATCTCCGGAACGGCGAGGTCTACAGAAATAAAATTTGTACCAGAGATTTTCTTATTGCCGAATGATATCGTGAAAAAATCATGAACGATATCGGCTACTGGCCACATTTTAAATTATCCGTCTGTCAAGGTAAAATTGAGAATTTCAAAAATTAATATCTCCGGAACGGCGAGGTCTACAGAAATAAAATTTGTACCTGAGAATTTCTTATTGCCGAATGATCTCATGAAAAAATCATGAACGATATCGGCTACTGGCCACATTTTAAATTATCCGTCTGTCAAGGTAAAATTGAGAATTTCAAAAATTAATATCTCCGGAACGGCGAGGTCTACAGAAATAAAATTTGTATCAGAGAATTTCTTATTGCCAAATGATCTCATGAAAGAATCATGAACGATATCGGCTACTGGCCACATTTTAAATTATCCGTCTGTCAAGGTAAAATTGAAAATTTCAAAAATTAATATCTCCGGAACGGCGAGGTCTACAGAAATAAAATTTGTACCAGAGAATTTCTTATTGCCGAATGATCTCATGAAAAAATCATGAACGATATCGGCTACTGGCCACATTTTAAATTATCCGTCTGTCAAGGTTAAATTGAGAATTTCAAAAATTAATATCTCCGGAACGGCGAGGTCTACAAAAATAAAATTTGTACCAGAGAATTTCTTATTGCCGAATGATCTCATGAAAAAATCATGAACGATATCGGCTACTGGCCACATTTTAAATTATCCGTCTGTCAAGGTAAAATTGAGAATTTCAAAAATTAATATGCTAGAGAGGAGTTGAAGAACTTATATTGGGTTCATAAAAATCTGAAAACAGATCAGTCTTTTGATTTATATAGGAGGGCAAAGACTTGATTCAATAATTTAGTGAAATCAAGTAAATTTAACTTTCATGAAAATCTCATCAGAACATCTGATAATGAGTGTAAGATGATTTGGAATATTGTCAATCAGGAGATAGGAAGAAAAACTAAAAAAGAAAATAAAATTATCCTGCAGGTGGGCGAGGTAGTTTATTCCGAGTCAACTGAGGTAGCAAATGCTTTTGCTGGCTACTTTTCGAGTGTCGCGAAGTTGAGTTTGGAGTTGCACTATGGCAGATCATAATCGATTTCAAGCGAATAACCGGTTATCATTGGTAATTACCAACTGCATTCAAGCGCTTTTGGTCATTCAGACAGGTCATTCATTTGAGTAAGGGCTATAACCAAGGGCAAAACCAACAATAACTGCGGTATTTACCGGTTATTCGCTTGAAATCGATTCATCTTATCAATCTTGCACTACATCGCCTATTTCAAATAATAGTTTTTATTTTCATCCAGTAGACAGAAGCGAGGTCATGAGTGCAATTACTCAATTGAAAAATAAAAAGTCAACTGGTGCAGATTTTGTCTCAGTCAGAATTCTGAAACTTTTAGCGGATCACATAATTGATCATCTTGCTCATCTCATTAATGAGTCTATTAGTGCAGGAGTTTTTCCTGATTGTTTTAAACTCTTGAGAGTGATTCCTGTTCATAAAAAAAATGACACCAGTGATGTAGCTAATTATCGCCCAATTTCAATATTGAGCGTTTTTTCTAAGGTTATGGAACGAATCATTTTCAATCGTATGATGAAATATTTGGAAAAGTTTAATATCATAACTGAAAGCCAGCATGGATTTAGGATTGGACACTCAACAAGATCTGCTGTAATTGAATTTTTTCAATTTGTTCAGTGTTCTTTGGATGACGGATGTCTTGTTGCCGGGTTGTTTTTCGACATGTCGCGAGCTTTTGACAGTATTGCTCCGAACTTCCTCGAAAGCAAACTTTTTAATCTGGGATTTAGAGGGGTGTTTCTGAAGTGGATATGTAGTTTTCTATCCAACCAAAAAATTTCAGTTAAGGTTGGACACTCATATTCTATCGAGCATGAGATGGCTCTTGGAGTCCCGCAAGGATCCGTTTTGGGACCACTACTCTTCATTTTGTTTATAAATGATTTGCCAAAGCATATTAAAACTAATAAAATTATTATGTTCGCGGATGACACTTCCTTTATCGTTACCGCTAAGAGTTTAACTGAACTTACGGATCAATGTGAATTGCTCATTAATAAATTTAAGGCATGGTGCCGAGCTAATGCACTCATACTCAATGTAAATAAAACAGAGTGTATTAAATTTGAGTTGAGGGGGAGCAATATTTTAACTCTGAAAAATAACTATGATGTTCTAGTATCTACGCACACAACTAAGTTCTTGGGTGTCATAGTAGATAGTAATTTAAGGTGGTGTGAGCATATCGCGTATTTAAGCAAGAAACTCAGTTCTTCTTATTACGCTATCAGTAGGCTGAAATGTCTGCTTCCACTCAATGGATTGCTCAATGTTTACTATAGTTTAGTGTATAGTCACATTTCATATAACATTGAGGTCTGGGGAAGCTCTATTGACTTTAATAGAGTTTTCGTATTACAGAAACGTATTTTGCGTTTGATTTTTGGGCTCAATTCTCAGGCTTCTTGTAGACTATATTTTGTTGAACACAGAATACTGACCGCCCCATGTATATATATCTATAGATGTCTTTTATATACAAAAGACAATGTAACAACTTATGTCAAACTTTCAAGTTTCCATAATTATTGTACAAGAAACAATGAAGTTCTTTCTGTTCCAAGGCACAATACTAGCAAATTCGAGACATCTACCTTATTTCAGTGCATCACCTTATTCAACAAACTTCCGGTTTCGTTCAAAAGTCTGAATAGACAGAATTTCCGCAGAGAGGTTAAGGCATTGATGTTGAGAAAATGTTATTATAGTGTTGGGGAGTACTTGGGTGATGCAATTTTAGATGTATAATTTCGTTTATATTTGAATTTTGTTATATTCACTTATGTTAATGATTCTGACTTGTCCTATACATTGTAAAATGGCTCTCAGGATGAATAAAATTTATTATTATTATTATTAATATCTCCGGAACGGCGAGGTCTACAAAAATAAAATTTGTACCAGAGAATTTCTTATTGCCTATTGAATTCATGAAAAAATCATGAAGGATATTAACGCCTGTCCACAATTAAAATTTTCCATCTGTGTAGGCAAAATTGAAATTGAAGTTTAAAAAAATTAAAATCTGCTAGGTCTTTAGAAATTAGAATTTTCTTTGATTTTGGACAAAAAAGATAAACAAATTGAAAAAATAAAAATATATTTCAAAAGACTGTAATAATTAAAAAAAAATAAGAATAGCATTCGAAACATAAAAAATAAATAACATATAAGTATTTCTCTATTTGAGTATCGTAATGAGTTCATTACAGTACTAAAAGTAGTGCTGTAATGAAACTCATTACAGCATTGTTTTCAGTTATATTTTTCGTTTTGTGGTTGTCAGTACTGACCTCCGATCCACTCAATTTTCGAATCAAATCAATTCAAATTCCGCAATCTGTCAAATTTCGTTAGTGACACCAACTGCCAAGATACAATACAAAAGTCACTAATCTGAATTTTTATTTGAATTTCGAGAGTTTTCCACAAAACTTCACTGAAATAGAGAAAATATCGTCTAATACTCGTTGCAGAAGGCAATTCCAGCACTCATGCTTTCGCATTCGTGTTGGAATAGGAGCTCATTCTGCAACTTGTTTTAGAATATTTAGATTAGATTAGATTAGAGGAGGGGCGACAGATCAAAACCGACCTTGCGAGCACCTTGACCTTAAGATCTATTGTGCATCCCCGCGCTGTTTACCAGTCGGGCAGCAAAGTCTCGATGAACTTCACCACCTTTCTGGGGGCCACATCTATTACTTGTTCAGGCTTTAGGAACCAGGAGCCAAGATGCCATAACCGTTTCTGGTGGACAGCTTCACACTCACATAGTAGGTGACTGGCTGTCTCGGTGGCTTCCTGACAGAAGCGACATGTACTATCGGGCGCCTTTCCCATGTTTTTTAAGTGATACCTCACGGGACAGTGCCCAGTGAGAGCGCCCGTCAATTTCCTCAGTTCCAATTTGCTGAGTGAGAGGACTTTTTTGGTCCAGCTCGTCGAGTGAGAGAGAAGTAACTTAGCTTGCCTTTGACCATTGGTCGTGCGCCAGGACATGAGCTTCCTCTTTTGTTCCCAGTCCTTAATAGCCATTGCTTGATGGCTGGCTGGTAAGCCGCAAAACGGTTCAGGTCCAGTAAAGGGGGTTGTCCCTCCTTCCCTGGCCAGTTGGTCAGCCGCTTCATTGCCGTGAATCCCGGAGTGACCAGGCACCCAGATGAGGTTGACTTGGTTCTTTTCTCCGAGTAGGTTAAGTGACGTCTTGCATTCCCAGACCAGCTTTGACTTTACTTGTGGAGAGTCAAGCGCTAGCAGGGCTGCTTTGCTGTCAGATGCTATATATATTTCTTTTCTTTGGTAGTTGCGTTCGGCACAGAGCGCAACGCACTCCCTTATAGCGAGTGTCTCTGCCTGAAAAACCGAAGGACAGAGACCCATTGGTATGGCTAATTGGGTTGAGGGGCCGTAAACACCGGCTCCGACTCGTCCGTCTTCAGTTTTCGAGCCATCAGTATAAAATACCGTAGACCCTCTGGGGAAAACTAATTCTTTATTAGCCCATTGGTCACGACTTGGGAGTGTCGTGGTGAAGTTTTTCCGAAACTCATGTCTCAAAGGAAGGTTGTCTGTGACCACATCCTGAATCTCCTTACACTCATTTAGAATGCGAAGGTGCCCTGTGTAGTCTCCAGTTTTCAGCTCCTGCTCCCTTGCCACCCGGAGAGCCCATCTGGCCGCCTCGCTTTCCAGAAAAATCTCTAGAGGAGGCAGGTCCAGGATGACTTGCAGGGCAGCAGTTTGAGGAACGAGATGCGCCTGTTATGGACAGGCACGCTCATTCTGCAACTTGTTTTAGAATATACTATTGTATGTTGGCACGAAATCGTTAAGGAAAACATTCAAGAGATTTACAATGATTCAAAAATGTAAATATAAGATGAGTCGGGAGGAACAGTCCAAACTCCAGGAGCGTATTACTGTACACGTGAAAATAATTAAGGAAACTCATATGTTCTTATACGATTCGTTTTGGAAATACAGTGTTTTAAAGTAAGATTTCTTCCTACACTTCACAATATATTCAACTGAAATTTGGCAGAAATATTATCATTGATAGTTTACACAATGTGACGAGTCAACTGATATTATCGTTACACAAAATGTATTCAAACTACAACACCTTGTATCTCTGAAACAAATGAGAATCGTTCAAGAACGTCAGACTTTTTTTTGAATAAATTTCACGTGTACAATCCGCTCTTGGAGTTTGACCTGTTTTTCCTGACACAACTGTATAATAAAGGATACCAGATTTCTTTGAATCACAGATCCCGGAATCTTTTATCCTTTAAGTCCTAGTCCTCGGTTCTTCGAAGTTCACCGGATATTGCTGTTTCACGGCATCCATCACTGACTGGAATATATCTATGCCGTTTTTTCGGCAATGACGCCTCCACAGGTACTCGCAGAGCCGATCTGCGAAATGTTCATCGCAGAAACGGCTGCGTCCCCTGAAGAAATCCTTGGCAGGGCGCCAAGTTGCCTCAATCCTCTGTGTGTGGGTGCCATCCTCAGCTGCAGTTGAATAAAGCAATAAATATAAAACACAGTTTTTCCTTGAATGATGCCAGGGCCACCTATAGGGGGAAGGTTGGCGACCAGATGATTAAAATAATCGATGACCATTTCCCGACAATATCGGAACCTGAAAGAAAAAATATGAACAACGAATGAGTATTATGCTAGTATTTATTCAAACTTAAATAACAGAACAACTCTACAATCGCTTCACAATCGATCATCAATAAACTATTGAAGTATGAATAGTTGAAGAGTATGGAAATGAAATTGAACTCACCAAGACGCCGTTGTTGCGGAGCTTAGTCCCACTGCACTTCCCGACTTTCTTCACAAACTTCTTAAAAAGCTTCTGTTTGCTCGTAGGATAAATCCCACGAATAGCAGAACTTTAGACTGGAAAATAAATACATACTGAAATGCTTGGATATGCGTGGCGTGATTTATACTTACGCAAGGGCTACATGCGTTTCCAACCTGGTCTCCTCGAAAAAGAAGCTCTTTGCACCAGATACCGTTTTGCTGCAGCGACTTCTGGTACAGCGGAATCTGCCATGAGCCCTATCTTTATAAAGTCGCATCCTTTCGTTGCTATGGACAGGGCAATTCATAAAGTTGGCCAATAAACCCCTCTCCCGGCAGAAATCATCTGCTTCAAGGGCAGTATGGGGTAAATCTAAAATTGTTAAATTCAACATTTTCCCGGTATCACGATCTGACTGACGCACTAGATATTAAAGCTGAATGTGGAATGAGTGGATTGCGCATGATCGTGGTGGTGTAATATTAAAGTATTGACCTACCCATTGGGTACGAAAGAACTACAAACTTCGTAGTAGTGCTGCAGAGAGATCCAGCCACTCTCCACTAGGGATGGCCATTATTCCGAATACCAGGTATCGATACTACGTATCGATATCGTGGTATTTCGAAATACTTTCAAAACAAGTATTGAAATACTCGTAACGCCCGACTGGGTGTCGGCACTTCTTTTCATATACGTCACCACAAGTATCGGGGATCGGATACTTGTTATTCTTATGTTACAGTCAAACTTTATTGCCATCGGCGCACTTCGGCACTTCTAATTTTTACCTGATACCGCACCCTCAGAGAAAATGAAAAATTGGTAAAAATATAAATTCCCGGAATCCGGAATAGTCTGAAATTCCCACTGGGAATTTACAGAAGGACACTTTAAATTTCATTTAGGGTACTATGAGGTTACTCATCATGCAATTGTATCAATAAATTTTTAATTGATGTATATTCTTGCATGTTCCTGACTGAACGGTACCTTACCTTTCAGGGGCATTTTTTTCTAATAAGGTCGAATTATGAAGGAATAGTTGTGGAGCACCTGACTGTATTCGAAATGGTATAGCTAGATTAGGATTACATATTTTTCTGGATTTGTGATTCAATATCAATCAATTAGAGTATCTTAGCACGTGAAAATAAATTGTTAGTTAAGCAGCTCTGTAGTTTTGAAAGTATCATTCAATTTAGAATGTGAAATTCATTTTCACAAAGAAAAACAGAAGTTGTCGATGAACATGAATATCAATTTCCTTCAGATATACCAATGATCATATCAACAACGCACAATGTGAAGAGTACGTCTAGTCTACGTACTCCAACACCGCTACTTCATACCTAACCAGCCCGTATTTGAGAGACGCCCAAGGCCCAATACTTGCAAGTATTTTAATACTGGTATCAGTACTTGATATTTCTCGATACTTTAATTGTGGACAGGCGTTAATATCCTTCATGATTTTTTCATAAATTCAATCGGCAATAAGAAATTCTCTGGTACAAATTTTATTTCTGTAGACCTCGCCGTTCCGGAGATATTAATTTTTGAAATTTTCAATTTTACCTTGACATACGGATAATTTAAAATGTGGCCAGTAGCCGATATCGTTCATGAATTTTTCATGAGATCATTCGGCAATAAGAAATTCTCTGGTACAAATTTTATTTCTGTAGACCTAGCCGTTCCGGAGATATTAATTTTTGAAATTCTCAATTTTACCTTGACAGACGGATAATTTAAAATGTGACCAGTAGCCGATATCGTTCATGATTTTCTCATGAGATCATTCGGCAATAAGAAATTCTCTGGTACAAATTTTATTTCTGTAGACCTCGCCGTTCCGGAGATATTAATTCTTGAAATTCTCAATTTTACCTTGACAGATGGATAATTTAAAATGTGGCCAGTAGCCGATATCGTTCATGATTTTTTCATGAGATCATTTGGCAATAAGAAATTCTCTGAAACAAATATCATTTGTGTAGACCTCTCCGTTCTGAAGATATTAATTTTTGAAAATTTCAATTTTGCCTAGACAGACAATTCAAAATGTGAACAGAATTGTTTGTTTTAAATTTCCCATTGATAAACAGTTAATGCCATTTATAGAAAATTTGGCATAAGCGAGAGACAATACAATAGTAGTATTAGTTTATTCGATTCGTTCAAAATTCATAATAATATAAATAATATTCAGATAGAACACTACATCTTATTCGTCCCCTAAGTATAGGCAACCCAACATACGTCGAATAATGTGAAAGTCATCAATCGCCATATTTGATGATCTACGTACTCCAACACCGCTACTTCATACCTAACCAGCCCGTATTTGAGAGACGCCCAAGGCCCAATACTTGCAAGTATTTTAATACTGGTATCAGTACTTGATATTTCTCGATACTTTAATTGTGGACAGGCGTTAATATCCTTCATGATTTTTTCATAAATTCAATCGGCAATAAGAAATTCTTTGGTACAAATTTTATTTCTGTAGACCTCGCCGTTCCGGAGATATTAATTTTTGAAATTCTCAATCTTACCTTGACAGACGGATAATTTAAAATGTGGCCAGTAGCCGATATCGTTCATGATTTTTTCACGATATCATTCGGCAATAAGAAATTCTCTGGTACAAATTTTATTTCTGTAGACCTCGCCGTTCCGGAGATATTAATTTTTGAAATTCTCAATTTTACCTTGACAGACGGATAATTTAAAATGTGACCAGTAGCCGATATCGTTCATGATTTTTTCATGAGATCATTTGGCAATAAGAAATTCTCTGAAACAAATTTCATTTGTGTAGACCCCTCCGTTCTGAAGATATTAATTTTTGAAAATTTCAATTTTGCCTAGACAGACAATTCAAAATGTGAACAGAATTGTTTGTCTTAAATTTCCCATTGATAAACAGTTAATGCCATTTATAGAAAATTTGGCATAAGCGAGAGACAATACAATAGTAGTATTAGTTTATTCGATTCGTTCAAAATTCATAACAATATAAATAATATTCAGATAGAACACTTCATCTTATTCGTCCCCTAAGTATAGGCAACCCAACATACGTCGAATAATGTGAAAGTCATCAATCGCCATATTTGATGATCTATTTCATTTCTCCATGTAATTTTCTATTCAAATAGTCATAACATAATCAAAATATATAATTTATTATAATACTCATCTTCAGATCGAACATATGTCTATGAATGTTTTCTGTCTCAATGTCAAAACTCGACAGAAAATTTGTATCTATGTTCCTCATCATGTTCCATATCATCCATATTTTGACCTGTCTCTTGTACATGTCTGGCTAGAGCACATGCCTTTTTGTTCTTACGAATATCACTTCTATGTGATGTGATTCTTCCTTTAAGAGATCTCTTTGTTTGTCCAATGTACAGAAAATAAGATAATCTTGTCTAGAAGGAACATAATGACGATCCGAAAACTACATTCAAGGTTGAAAGACCACACACCTATGCTTCAGAGGTCTAATGTTGTATACAAGATTAATTGTCTTGATTGTGAAGGTCTGTACATTGGACAAACAAAGAGATCTCTTAAAGGAAGAATCACATCACATAGAAGTGATATTCGTAAGAACAAAAAGGCATGTGCTCTAGCCAGACATGTACAAGAGACAGGTCATAATATGGATTTTAGTAATCCAGAAATTCTTGATGTTGAGTCTTCATTGGAAAAGAGAGAAATCCTTGAGATGATACGGATACAACAACATCAATTCTCTTTCAATGATAGAACCGACATAAAAAATCTTAGTATTGTATATTCCTATTTGATCAAGCAAGATGGAATTTCCAAATATGAACATCAACCTACTCATACAAGAATTGTCAGTGAAAATACTTAAAGAATTCTCCTTTAATCTTATGATTAACAGTTATTCTATGTTTTTCAACTTAAATCAAATTTGATGTATTTGACGTTTTTTAAAATTTCAATTCAATAATGTAAATGTGTGCCCCAAATTTTGTTCCAATGTTTGTTATCATGATTTTAATCTCCCTTTAGACCAAGGTAAAAAGAACTTGTTGATATTTTACCTTTTTGTGATTGTTAGATCATCCCTCATCAGTACGGTGAAAAGTTGGAAATTGAAATCACATAACGGAGTCATGATTTCAATTTCCAATTTTTCACCGTACTGATGAGGGCCGAAAGCCCGAAACAGCTGTCTACGGTTCATTTTCGTTTCAGAGGGTTATGTCCGTCAAATCTTTTCCATATAGATATATTACATATATATATATATATATATATATATATATATATATATATATATATATATATTTATCCTGCGTACCATATTGCGTCCATACATTGACATTGGGCCATACACAGTTGCGTCCTCAATGATACTGCGTCCGTATACCGGACGCAGCATTGTTTTTCTACAATATCTCTGATGTTTCAAGGTATTCAATGATGGGAGTTGCCGCTAAATGTGCAGTGTAATCAGAGCTTTCCTTGATGAAGCAATAAAATTCATTCATGACTTAATTAATGAGTTACAACATTTTTAAAATCGTATTCGCGGACGTAGTAACGTGTGGTCCATGTAACCAATAGTATATTTTTAGTTCACACAAATTCTGCTGAGAGGGCGCTTTAGATGGTGAAAGTTCATATACATCCAAATATACATGTTTCATTTAAAGTATAATGTTGCGTCCCCAATCTGGCATCGATGCACAAGAATACATGCGGTTCGGTCTTCATTCACATCTAAAATATTTTAACTTTCCGTGCACCGTTTGCAGAAGAAAGACTGTTATCGTGTCCCAACCGAAATCGTTTGTGAGCATTGCACAATCTGAAATGTGTTAACGTTTTCAATCACTCTCTTTGAGATTCTGGTTTTTCGATATTTGTTTTCAGTCCTTTCAAAAAATTTTATATTTTTTATTTCCTTTTTATCATTAGACATCTACACTTGATACACCTTATATGTTTTCTTTGAGTTTTGAACTGCTCATAATATGAAGTTGCATTCATTCAACTAATGAACATCAATATCATGAACTCATATTGGTATGAGTGTGATGGGGGGAAAAAATGAAATTTCATTTTTTAAGAACCAGGATTATCGATATATCAATTACTCACTAAACCTTTGTGGTAGTAGATAAAATGAAAACGATATAATTCATATTTATTCAATGAACATTTCATTACGAACAAATTGATTATGAAATATCTGTTTTGAGAGGTAGGGATATCTCATTGATTATCCTCGATTGACACAATCAATTTTTGTCATTGAATTGAAAAACATGTCTTCACTGAGCCAAATTTGAAATTGGTTTGCACCGTTGTCATTTTGGAAATGAAAAAAATATTGTTCTTCAGAACAACAAATTCAATATTTACAGGGTAATGACTTTCAACATAGAGCGTATTTTCCGAATTTCGAAAAAATCCGTTTCATGAATGCTTCTATGTTCAAAAGTATTTCTGATCCATTCAAATAACACTGTACGATGATTTCAAATTACTTAACTGTAAATAGGTTCTGTTTTTGATTTTCCATTCACGATACCCAACTGTTTTATTTTTTTACTGGTATGATTTTTCGTTGTTTTTTTTAATTGGTTTGTTAGTTTCGTTTTTTAATTCGAAAAATTTTTGTTTGAGTTGATCTCTTACATCCACATTATTTTTGAACTTATCATAATCAAAAATTTTTTTTTCGATGAATATTTTTCTCTTCATGTGTTTTTGCTTAGTTTTTATATCAATTAAAATTTTTTCATGATTTGAAATTGGTGTTTCGAATAACTGCATCTTTCCTTCAAATTTTTGGGGTAGTATTGTATGATCAATAAGTGGTTCCTTCTTTTTGATTGAACATAGTTATTTGATTCTTGTTGGTGTATTATCAATGAAATAAGATACATGTTCGGGACATGAACAGTGAAACTTTTTGGGGATATTGTTGGAGTAATTTTCAAGCTTTTTCATTCTGGGACCTTGGGTTCTTAGAATCACGGTTGACAAGAAATGATTATTTAATGTTTTCTTCACAAATAACCAAAATTCACGCTCTTCAAGGTGAGGTTAGATGTATGTTTGAAAAATTGGCATTTTTTCAAATGCTTACCTCTTATCCATGCTATTCAAATAATCAAAAGTGTTTATTTAAATTACTGACGGTCCCAAATATGAGACATACCAGGTTTTTCATTTTGCAAACTTAGTAACTGTTTAAAATAAAATCAACTTCAGAATAAAATTTAAAAAAATACTAGCAAAAATTGAGAGCTTCATTTCATTTTGATAAATTCGTTAGTTGATGACCTTTCTAACGGTATGCTTCAAAATTGATGGAAAAATTATTTCTGTTTCGAAATACCGATATTCCGTGAGCAAAAAAAAATTATTCAGAAGTATCAACAAGAATATAATATCTCAATATTGGTATTCTTGTTATAAATTTTACTGGAACTTTTCTCCTCTGTTCCTCTTCTTTTTTCCTTCTTCAATCGTTATGGTATATGAACTCATTTCATCTCATTGCTACAAAAACGGCGTTTATTCTTACGATTAACACCCCTCTCGGCACTTTTTCAACGAAAAATTAGAGACAACCCAAACAACTCATTTTCTAACTGGAAAATAGGTAGAAGCCGTCCGATTTCTTGGCCCGCACGATCTCCAGACCTAACTCTCTTAGGTATTAACTTATGAGGACAGCCAAAGCATTAGTTCAAGCTAAGGAAGTACCCACGAGATAGGTGTTAATCGAAAAAATAGACACTTTATTTCAACTAATGAGAAATCTAAAATCAGACTAAAGGTCTTGGTAGTACTCTGTTCTATCGTTTTTCAAAAGTTTTAGCAAGGTTCTCATTGTATTATTCAGGAAGCTTTATAATCGTTATGTAGCTTCTTCAGAAGTGATCAGTTGTTGTTATCTTTGCATTTTATTTTCGATTCTTGCTCCTCATCATTGTATCTCGTCTAGATTGATCTTCAAAATTTACTTATTGACATCGACATCGACTAAAAATATTAGATTATTCAGAAGTAGGTTTCTGTAAATCATAATCCATAATCGTTTTAAAATCACCAGTCCACAATTATGGACAAATTGAGTCAGGGGAACCAAAATTTGTCCAATGTATTCGTACAAAGGGGAGGTATGAAAAAAAAAAGAATCATATGTAATCATTTGACAAACTTCCGATTTATCAAAAAAATCTCAAATAAAATGGAACAAACGTCCGGCTCTTTAGTTGTGGAGGGGAGGGGAGAATGTGAAGAAAAACTAAATGATGACTTTTCTGTACTAAATATAATCGAATATTTTTTTTGCGGAATATATCTTATTTCATATGCAACAATTCTGAAATTCACTTGTTCCTCAGGGCAAAGTAGGTGATTTCTTCAATACCATATTATAACCGTTATTTCGAAAATTTTTTGTTTTTTTTTTGCATTTTAATATTGTAATAATTTTATTTAGAATATTCATTGTTTATATTTTCTTATATTTTCTCATTGAAATAAAATATTCGACAAAATGGAATTAATGGTTTGTATAATGAAGCATTACCACTGCATCAGAGGATAACATTGAGTGTATTTGTCCATAATTGTGAACATTTTTTTTCTATGAAAAAACAAATTTTACTTGAAAAACAAATTTTACTTTTTCTTCGTGAACCATATCTCATATTTGGGGTCTGGTAGTAAAAGAAAACAGTTTCAACAGGCACTAGATCGCCAAAACTATCATATCAGGAATGATACTTGACATTCTTGAAGTATAACAAATACATAAACAATTTATAAATCGATTACACATCTCCACTAAATACATTTCTATCATCGATCATCTTTCAATACATTAGTTTTCCCCATTACATCGAACAAATCTTCCATTTGAAACCATGGTTTCTTCTCGAGTTCGAAGATTAAAACAGAAAAATTTGATTTGTTTCATATTTAGATCCTTTCCAATGCAAAATACCGATAAAATCCATATTAATTGACTTCAGAATAAATGCGCTACGCTTCAATATTTCAATTAGAATTGATTCTCTTGGAACTATCTGAAAGTGAAAAGAAATAGGAGAAAACTCTATTTCAGAATGTAATATACGGTATTTAAAGTTTCCACCCTTGAAATATGTAAGGTAATGTATGTATGGAATTCGGAAAATTTTATAGAATTATGTACTTTTCACCTAGAATTTATTTATTGTAGAATAATGAACGTTATCAATTATTCTTAATTTTCATGATACTTCGGAGCAAAGTTCACATTGTACACGTCCAAAAGACAAAAAAATATTAAACATCGAAATCTGAGGTATGAGGTACAAATATGTCAACTTCTTTTACCTAGTTCAATAACTCATCATTATTTGAGATTGTGCTAATTATAGTTAGTGTGTTGGTTTATTCAGTCAAAAAAGTATCGACATATATTTCACCTTAACAACTACCCAAGTTGTTTCACTCAATATCAACACTCGCGAGGCGATGCTAAATGCAGATGCGAGCTTTGCCCTTAATGACTCATGAATATGTCATTATGATCGAATATTCTTATGTAAGAATATTCAAGAAAAATGATAAACTTGGCAACAGCGCTGGACGCCATAACATGCTGAGTATGAAGGAACGAAAAAAACATGGACGCAATTTTGTACTGAATGTGAAAGCAGTATATTAACTGGACGCAATAATGGTTGCAAGATGAAAGGACGTCATATTGTACATGTATATTTCGTTCTTATTTCTGAAGATACAGATGATCTGAAACGGGCGATCTACTCAATTTTTTGCGTAGATTAATATACTTCGATCAGATGTTTCCTAACTAGCGTATTTCTGGTGGACGCAATAAGGTCGTTTTATGAAAGGACGCAACATGGTACGCAGGATGTATATAATTATGTTTTTCGGGAGGAAGACTTCGTTTTTAAAAAAAACTATTTTACTTTATTCAATACAATACAACGTTAAAACTTGGTAGAGCTACTGGATCGATTAATTAACTGACTAGAAATTGTCATCAACAGATATTTATAACATTCTCTTATCTTATTCTTCCTGCGTATTGACTGCAGGTGTTCATTGCTTAGTCTGCAAAATACAACATAGTAATATATCGAATCAATGGTAAACAGATAAACAATGTATCTAATTAGTATGGGGCCATATTATGTAATTCCTCCCCCCTTTGGATAAAGGTATCACCTTGATTAGGTGTAGCTTTACATTTTTCAAAATATTTCAATAAAAAGTATAAAATAATTAAAAACATAAATATTCCTAAAATAACAATAAAAGTTGATGGTGTACTAGGTTTCCATCTTTGTATATCTTCTAACTTGACATCTGGAATATCTTCTTCCTGGAAATCTTCTTTTTCCTCTTCTTGGGATTGGTTTCGTGGGACTATCGCCGTCTTGGGTAGAATTATGTATTTTTCTTCATTTCTAATCGAAGTTGGGAATATCTCTTTTTGGAAGTTACTTATGATACATTTCGATTGGATTATCGCCATCGGTGAAGTGAAGTAATATTTTGTTTGCTGAGGACATTTTTCTTGAATTTTCATATTATTAATTGAAAGGATGCTTCCATCTTCTAAGGTTTTCAAATTTGATATAGGAATAACTTTTTTCCTGGGACAATTTTCTAAATGTGTCTTCAATACAGTATTCATACATTCTGGAGGTTTTGTTAAGGAGTCTTGATCGCAAAGGAAATCTTCTTCGACTGCATGACATTCACTGGTTGACCATTTCAATTCTTCTTGTTGAGTGAGCATATAAGGATTGGTATAAGGAAGGGTTAAGTTCTTCTGAGGGATATAGTAAAACTTGTATAGATTAAAATTTTCTTCATAAACGGTCGGAATTGATATAAGAAATAATAAAACTTTCTCTTTAAACATTACTTTCGTATGACATAACTGATAATAATCTTTTAAATGATTCATTGGAATAATAGTGTCATTTTTAATTAATTCTTCGAATTTTGTATATGGCAAAATAGATTCATGTAGAATATGTAATCTAGCAAAGCTCACTGCTGTTTGTATTTCATCTAATATACTTTTAATATCCTTAATTTCAAATGTGAGAAGATGCATGTGTTCAATGTGTCTCAATTGCGGTATTGTTCGTAATAATTTATAATTATCTGCAAATTGTCGAAATTTATCAATATACTTATTTTTCAAATCGTTAATTACAGTAGCAATCTGTCTTTGATTCCTCATAAGTGTGTCCTCGTTTCTTGCTATACTTTCAAAATAATTTTTATAAAGTTCTTCGTCGTCTGAATCTAAGGTTCCAAATAAAATCTTTGAAATTTTACCTCCAATATTAATAAGTCCTCTTTTCACTCTTATTTTTCCATTAACAAGTTCTTCTAAAGTTCTAATATTAATTGTATTCGAATGTTTTAAATATTCATAATGCGGCGTTTGTGTAAATCCCAATAATTCTTTATTTTTCAAATTATCAATTTCTTTCTGATACTTTAAAATAAGATACTCGACTTTTTTCAAATCAATATGTTCATAATCAATTGTTTATAAGGGAGTAATATTTTCATGATAAATGTGTTTATTATTCATATCTTGAATTCTATGTCTATCTATTTAGTATCACTAACTGTCCGACAACCGGATTTTTAACGAAAATAGGGTTTGTATTTAAAAGGAAGGAACATTCTTCTTTCTGAGGAACGTTTTCCGTTCAATCCGTCTGAATATCTAAGTTTAAAATCATTTAGTAAATCTTCATCAATTTCATCATAAACAATATCATCAATTTCATTATAATTTATATTATTACCTCGTCGACAATTATGTTTTTCGTTCACTTTTAAGAAGACCGGCAGTATCCCATTAAAATCTATAAATTCTTTATTTACTTCAGTATGCAGTGGCGATAAATAATAAATAATTATTTTCACTTTGCATCTTGCAAAAATATACTTTATCATATTCAAAATAATAGGCCATTTTAATTCATCTAATCCGCATGCTATACGCGGTAAAGCTAAATGAGTTTCATTTCTTGAATCCATAAGTTTTTTCAAATATAAAAGGGAATTAAATACATTTTCGTATGTAGGTTTATCATAATAGGATTTCTTGGTTATCAAATAGTAAATAACACGGTTTATATTTTGAATAATAGCTACTTCTCCTACTTTTTTATTTTGCGATTTTAATTCATCTATATTTCCAAATTTTCTCTTAAAATCTCGGGCAATGCCTCTACTCATATGGAAATCTTCTGATACGCAATGGGCTAACGAATATTTATTAGGGGCTTTAAATAAATTTCCTTGTTTTTCTTCAATATTTTGACAATCGGGAATATTATTTGTTTCATATAGTTTCGTAAAGTTTTCATACGTAATGTCATTAAAATATGCGAAGTCTTTATTTATAATCGTATTTTCATCTTTTTCCAATTTTATTCTACTTAATGCATCTGCCTGATTCATTGATCCTTTTCTATATTTAATTTCATAATCAAATTCTTCAAGTTTAATACGCCATCTCATTAATCGTGAATTAGGTTCTTTCAAAGAGAATAACCATGTTAAAGGTTTATGATCCGTATAAATTGTGAATTTTCTCCCGTACAAATAAGGACGAAAATGCTTGCATGACCAAACGATCGCGAGTAATTCTTTTTCTATGGTGCTATAGCGAGATTCTGCTTCAGTAAGCGTTTTACTACCATAAGCAATGGGAAGGTCATTCGGAGGAATGCCTTGAGATAATACAGAACCTATCGCAAATCCTGATGCGTCTGTAGTTAAAACAAAGGGTTCTTTATAATTCGGATAACGCAATATCGGCTCGTTCATTAAACTTCTTTTACATATTTCAAAGGCTTCTATGTATTTGGGATCATCAATATTAATTTTCTCATTTTTCTTCAAACATAAAGTTAAGGGTTTAGTAATCTTCGCAAAATTAGGAATAAATTTTCTATAATATCCTACTAGACCAAGAAATGATTTTATTTCTTTCTGAGTTCTCGGAATTGGAAATTGTGAAATCACTTTCAATTTATTTGGATTCGGCTTAATTCCTTCTGGCGTAATAATATGTCCTAAAAATTCTATTTCTTCCTTGAAGAAATGACATTTATCTAATTGAATCTGAAATTGTTCTTTCTTTAAGACTTCAAGAACAGTATGAATATTTGCTAAATGTTCCTCGACTGATTCTGAAAATATAATTATATCATCCATGTAGATATAGCAAATTTTTCCAATATAATCTTTAAGTATTTCGTTCATGCATCTCTGAAATGTTCTAGGGGCATTTTTTAATCCAAATGGCATTCTAAGAAATTCATAATGTCCGTTATCAACTGTAAAAGCGGTTTTTTCAATAGATTCTTCATCTAACTCAATTTGATGAAAACCAGATGCTAGATCAAGAGTAGTGAAATATTTTTTATTTCCAAGTTTATCTAAAATATTTTCGATTTGGGGTAAAGGATATTGATCATCTATAGTTTTATCATTCAATTTTCTATAATCTATAGCCATGCGCCATTTAGTTTTTCCGGATAAATCTTGCTTCTTTGGGACCATTACAATGGGAAAAGACCACGGAGAAATGCTCGGTCTAATAATTTTCTTTTCTAATAAATCTTCAATTTGATTTTTAATTTCCTCTTTATGAGTTTCTGGATATCGATATATTTTACAGTGTACAGGTATTTCATCGCTTGTACGAATTTTATGTTTAATTTTACTTGTAAAATTCAATGGTTGTCCTGGCAACTGAATAGCTTTCGAGTTCATTTGCAGAATTTTCATTAATTGATTGCTTAACTTGGGTTCCAAATGACTAAGATCAACAGGGATTTCTACTGGATTTTGACATACTTGTTGATATTTAAAAGGAATTCTACAATAGGAATTCATTAATACTTGGTTTTGAAAGTCTAACGCTAAACCGTATTTATTTAGAAAATCGGCTCCTATAAGGCCATCGTAATTATTATGAAATTTATAAAGTACAAAAGGGTGACTATCATTCATACGAAATTCTGAAAATAAAGGAAGTAATACTTTTTCATTCGAAGTTTCCTGCTTCATACATGCAGTTAACGTTGTTTCTTCTTGAAAAATATTATCATAGAAATTATTATAAGCAAATTTCGGATCTATCAAACATACTGAACAGCCACTATCTATTAAAAGTTTACATCTTGGATATTTAAATTCAATAAAGGGTAATTGATTAGAATGATTAATATTATAATTTAAGTCAATTCGTCTTCTTGGGTAACTTCGCGAAAATTTCGACTATTATTGTCGTGGTTTCTTGACGTTGAAGGTTTACAATAATTGAATTGATTTTCATTTCTCTGTTTCCTCGTATCTAAATGCGTTAATTCTTCAAAGTAAAAATTAGGATTATTATGTTGATTTCTATTCTGGTAATTATTATGAGCATTATTATGATAGAAGTTACGTTGAGGATTTGGATTATATTGCGTAGAGTAATTTGAACGTTTCTGGGGATAATTTCTTGTCTGAATCGACATCTTCTCTGGAGGGGTAGTAATTCTTTGATTGGGATTTGGTTTAAAAACATTACTTGAATGATTAGGTTTAAAATTATTATTATGACTTGGGTATTGGTAATTAGTATTTCTCTGAGTAAATTGAACTGGCTGCGAAGGAAATCTAGGTACTTCGCCGTAATTATTAAATGCGTAATTTGATCTATTTTGTGAAGTATAATTAAAGTTTCTTGGAACATTTTTCGAATGATTCTGAGCAAAATTTTTATTTTTTCTACTCCTATCAAGTAATTCGTATTGGGCTAGATTGCACATATAGTCTTTCGTTGCATTTACTGTGTCATCAAAAGAAAATTCATTATTTGTTATTAAATAGGTTCTTAGCTCCATAGGCGCATTTGATATTAGAACAGTTTTACAAATTTTCAAAATATTATTCTTATAAATCGCTTTTTCTGGATCCGGCTTTCTATCTGCGTCAATTCTATAATTTATTCTTATTTTCAAAGAAATTATTCGGTCTATAAATAATATTATATCCTCATTGGGCTTTTTGTTCAAGAATTGCAATTGGTGTATCAAAACATCAAGGTTAATTTGATCACCAAATTTTGTATACAAGAAATTTTTGAGAACATCCCAATTATTCGGAATGTCAGACGTTGCTACTTCTGCTAGGGCTCTATCTATGAGTTTTGATTTAACCACTGCGAAGCAATAATTTTTTACCATAATATTTTCGTTTACGAACATCGCTAAATAATCATCAACACTTTTTATGAACGAATGCAACTCGTTCTCAACACCAGAAAATTTAGGTAATAGCATACCAAACTTTTCAGCTAGTGACAAATCTACTGCCATCTTCTTTGTTTTATTCTTACGACCTCTAAATTGTTTAATCGACGTAATATTGAATTATTGTAATATTTCACGTATTCAATCAGTTATATCAATTATTATGTAATTATATCAATTATCAATTATATCAATTATTATTGCAATTACGTAGTCGGTTTTTTCTTAAGAAACCTAGGAAAAACTATTGTAATCGGTTTTTGAAATAAGAAACCTAGGAAAAACTTTATAAATCGGTTTTTGGAAGAAACCTAGAGAAAACTTTATAAATCGGTTTTTGAAATAAGAAACCTAGGGAAAACTTTATACAAGTTTTACGCTCAAAACTTGGGGAAAAGGTTGACTAATTTTGGGCCAGATTAGGTAAACTGGGAGTAATTAAAGGATTGCTCACCACGTTGTCTTGTTGAAATGAAACCGTCACGGGGCGCTACTCGGGTGATCGGGCTCCTGTCTTCTTCACCTAGTTCTTCTTGTGCTCAACGGTTGAAACCGACGGTGTTGTAGACTGGATGGACCTCTTCTTCTTCAGGAACTCACAGAATTTAACAAAACCGGCACAATCCCAGAACTCGTCGCCAATTATGTTTTTCGGGAGGAAGACTTCGTTTTTAAAAAAAACTACTTTACTTTATTCAATACAATACAACGTTTAAAACTTGGTAGAGCTACTGGATCGATTAATTAACTGACTAGAAATTGTCATCAACAGATATTTATAACATTCTCTTATCTTATTCTTCCTGCGTATTGACTGCAGGTGTTCATTGCTTAGTCTGCAAAATACAACATAGTAATATATCGAATCAATGGTAAACAGATAAACAATGTATCTAATTAGTATTGGGCCATATTATGTAATTATATATATATATATATATATATATATATACAGGGTGTTTCATCATAAACTGGACAAACTCATATGACGTATAGAGAACATCGGGAGAATCATTTTTTTCTTATGACATAGTCAAGCGACAACTTCGTGAAAATTCAATTTTTCGAAAGAGAATCCTCATCATACCCGCAATATATTGTTCAAAATATCATTTGCTCAAGCAGAATCTAATACATCATCAAATTACTTTAATGGCAGAAAATTGTTGGTACCTATAATCCTATTAAAAACATTAGGAATTTTCTTCTCAATGAACAGATTATAAACTCCAGGTCAATAAATTTCAGACAAGCGAAATGTTTGTCAAATTCAACACAGCCATTCAAATGTCCCGTTCGAATATCTGAAATAATAAAAAAACATGACACAGCTTGTGTTCTTAGGCCCATAATTTTTGAATTTGTATGTCGAAACATTCCAGATTGCAAAATGAATTAAAAAAAATCAGTGAAACTTCATTGAGAGTTGAACTCCCTACTCTGAGTTAAGTATTAATGTGAAATATGAGTCTGTTCTAAGGTTCTGAGTATATTAATTTTCGTTGCCGAGCAACAGTAGCTGATAGAATTTGACAGGTTATTTGAATTTTACTGAATAATTCGAGTATATTGAAACGACTTGTTAGCAAACGAAAATGAAATATTCACTTTTAGAAAAAAATGATATGGTTCAGGCTTATTATGAAGCGAATGCCTCAGGGAGAAAAGCAAGGGAAATTTACGCTCGCAGATTTCCAAGCCGAAACGTTCCTAATTTTAAAACTTTCATAGAAACAGTGCGTAAATTACGTGAAGAAGGTATTCTTCACCGCAAGAAGAAGGAAACAATCCGAAATAACGAAGAACGTATCCTGGATTTAGTGAGTGAAAATCCGATGGTATCAACAAGAACTCTAGCAAATCATCCAAGTGTGAATAAGAGTAAATCCACTGTATGGAGAGTTTTGAAAAGAAATAGCTACCATCCGTACCATTTCCGTTCATGTCAAACCTTAGAAGAAGGTGATTTTGAGAAGAGGAAAGAATTCTGTGAATTTATTTTAAGAAGGACACGTGAGAATAGGAATTTCCTACGTCTCATACTGTTTACGGATGAAGCAACATTCCACAGAGATAGTTTCTTCAACAACAAAAATAATATAATATGGCAAAGGGAAAATCCACATGCAACAGTAGCAAAAAATAGCCAGAAGAGATTTTCTGTCAATGTTTGGGCGGGAATGAAGGATGGATTCATTGTAGGACCGTACATTCTTCCTGAAACATTGACTGGAAATGGCTATAATCAATTTTTGAGGGAAACTCTGCCCGATCTATTGGAAGATATTCCTTTGAGTCACTTTCAAGGAATATGGTACCAGCATGATGGTTGCCCTGCTCACGCAGTGAGGAGTGTACGAGAATTTTTAGACTCTCAATACCCTCGCCGATGGATCGGCCGATTGGGACCTGTCGCATGGCCTCCTCGTTCTCCAGATCTTACACCTATGGATTTTTATTTCTGGGGTCATATGAAGAGTCTTGTTTATGATAAGCGAGCTCCAGTGACTTCGAGAGAAGAACTGATTCAAAGAATCGAATCAGCCGCCGAAGAGATTCGCCGAAACCCGGAAATGGTTCGTTCAGCGGTGGATAGTGTGGCGAAAAGGTCGAGAAAGTGTATCCGGAGAAATGGCAATATTTTTGAGAACGAATTATGAATAAATTTTATACTAATAGGTTTTTTTTGTTGCGTTTGTGAAATTGTGGAATTATTCGTAGAAATTTCCGCAATAATGTCATGCCATTAATATCTGGGAAGTATTAACCGCCAATTTCTACTCAAACTGCATAAATTGGTTTCAAGATACTTGCATTATTATATTCAGTTAAATTCAAATACTCTGTCAAATTCTATGAGCTGCCATTGCTTGGCAACGAAAATTAAAAACCTTTGAACAGTCTCAATTCAGATTCCACATTTATTTTAATAGGTACTTAACTCAGAGTAGGGAGTTCAACTCTCAATAAAGTTTCACTGATTTTTTTTTTTAATTCATTTTGCAATCTGGAATGTTTCGACATACAAATTCAAAAATTATGGGCCTAAGAACACAAGCTGTGTTATGTTTTTTTATTATTTCAGATATTCGAACGGGACATTTGAATGGCTGTAAAAACGAAACCGTTTGATATTTTTCGATTCTGTTTTCATATTCGTGTTAGGTATAAAAGTAAGTACAATCGTGAAAAATTTCATCAATTTCGAGTGAAATTTTTTTTTCGCTGTAGACATGTAAAAAAAAAGTTGTGTTCGATTTTTGAAAAAATTTTTTCACAGATATCCCTTAAAAATTGTGCTTATTTAGGATATGAAAATCAATTTGGCAACCGAAAAAAAAAATCACGAACATTGCAGGTTTTCCGCCATTTTGTAATTTTTTTTTCGGAGCTCTACACCATTTCTGAATGAAGCATCCAAAAATACTACGATATGACAAGAAACCATTACTTCCAGTCTTATACATAACCGACCACACTCAATATAATAACGCTCGAAAATGACATTAAACACCGTGTATCTCCCTTATGCTTCGAAAACGGGAAATATGTCATAAGAAAAAAATGATTCTCCCGATGTTCTCTATACGTCATATGAGTTTGTCCAGTTTATGATGAAACATATATATAGTGTAGAAAATAGTTGATCTCTGACATGTATTGATACGTAAGATAAGTAATTGGGTATTCAGAGTAGGTACTACTGTCTTCAGTTAACTATTTATTGTTTATATTAGCTTTCGTGAAACATCGTCCACTTCTTCAGATATCTAGAATGAAACACAATATCAAGATAAAAAAGGTAAAAAACTTAATCTATAAATTTCATATGTCAAAGATCTGTATTAGCATAAAAATGAATAGGATTTCATACTTACAACAATATCAAAGTTTTTCAGACTGATAAAAGTTATTCAACAGATTATCTACTGATGGTAATAATTTCATCTAACAGATGACCATTGTAAAAATCACCTTTCAATTTTGTCATTTATTTTTTCTTATTCTTCAAGTTGGATTGAATGGATATGTTTTTATTTTTGTTCTATGAAAGAACAGTTGTGTTAAAGCACAACTAGGCTGTTTTTAATCTACAGTCACTTTTATGAGATGTGAGTCTACCTTTAAGATTTCTTAGAGTTTGTCCGATATAGCACTTATCACAATTTTTACAATCTATTTTATACACAACTTCTGTCTGCATTTCCAAAGGGTGTTTTTCTTTAGTTTTTGTGTATAGGTTGCTGATTGATTTAATATCTTTCAAGACTATTTTTATGTTTTCTATTGAAAGCTAATATAAACAATAAATAGCTAACTGAAGACAGTAGTAACTACTCTGAATACCCAATTACATATCTTACGTATATATGGATATATATATATATATATATATATATATAATATATATATATATACATATATATATATATATATATATATATATATATATATATATATATATATATCCAACGAACAAACTGGCATCTTTTCCGAAACGGTATAGGCCTGCATCCTCGTGTATATTGGTGTATATTCAAGAAAGTTTGCACCGTACATTCCGACTTCCAGTTATATCTAGCGGATGGACTGACATCCGTATATTTTGATACAAGTAGGAAACAGTTCGGCCTCTATATATTCCATTTTCAGGTAATCTGCCTTCCAGCAATGTTGCCAATTCGATGTAATTCTCATGTTCGTGATCGGAACTCATTCAAGATGTTTATTCATTTGATTTAACGAAATGCTGAAAGTAATTGTCACACTTGACTGAATAGTTTTTCATTTCGTTATCAATTGCGTAATTGGTAATTGTTTATTCATGCGATAATCATGTTTTTCAGATTCAAAAGTTAAATTATTTGTTTTGATTTGGATTTCGCCCACATTAATTCAGAATATACAAAAAATTTCAAACGCCTAAATTTTCGATGCTATTTTATTCAGAAATGGAGAAGTATAGATTCAATTTGACAGACTTCTGGGATTGACAACTATATATGAAATGCGATTTTTCCGTGTTTTGATTTAACTATTCGTGATGTGTTTTTTTATATCACGTATTCTAAAAAAATTCCTCAAACCTTTCGTGGCATATCGAAGATGATCCTCAGAATAACATATTAATTAATAATAATAATAAAGGCCTTTATTTATGCATGTGATATTGCAAATGAAAAAAATACATACTTATTTTGAACTACAAAAAGGCAGGATCCAGTGCACATTTGGTGCAACTGTTCAATCCTACGTTATCCATTGGAGACATCAAAACGATGATTATATAAGATAAATATTCCGAGATTCAGCCAATCACCGTTCTGAATGAATGACGCTGTATATTTCGTTTGAAATTCTTATGTTTTGTCGAAAAAATTGTAATCAAAGTAGGTACAAATAAATATTTTCGCCATATTGAGATTAATTCTGATGTGAATATCGGAATACCATATTCTCAATATGATTGTTGACAGATCTAAAACTTAGAATATTTCTGTGTACTAAATATATGCATTGATCATAATTCTCGGAGTTCCAATCGAGTTTTCTCCACCTACTTTAACAACATTTGAGATGAATCAATAAATTTTGAGCAAAATATGAAATAGGTACTCACTTTATATTTTTTTATCGTTGCAATGCGATGAAAAAGTTTCAACGCTAAGAATAGATTAAAATATATAATTCAAACCTATTTTGATGATCAGGAAGATATAGAAATATTTTATTCAGAAAAAAACAAATGATTTAAAATAGGTATATTGTATTTGTGCAACAAAAAACAATGACAAAATGTCAACTCAAAATGATAATTTTTAAATAAGAGTTTCTGCTCCGACAAAGAATCTAAGTTAATATATCAACCTGATGATACGTGTATGTACACGTACACGTCGTTCCCATATCAGTAGTTTTTCGTGTTAAAACTCGAGGCGACGCATTTTCGAGTGATTCGGTCACTCATGAAAACCAGGTTCGTAACAAAACCCTGTACATTTTTAGTACAAACCGCGAACAATCCTATAATACGACCTATCGGCATCATCGAAAATAGCAAAGATTTTTAAGAAATAAACTTCTTCTGCAATTATATCCAGGAACCATGAGTACCTGAACCAGAAGTTGGATAGAACTCGGAATAAAATGAAAGTTTCCTCAAACGTCTGATAGACCATCACGGTAAATCATCCTGGATGGGATAAATTAATATTTGAAATCATGAAATATATTTATTTCACTATCTATTCAACGGGAGATAATGGTTATTAGCCTGAAATATCATTATCTAATAAAGCACAGGTGGAAAGTTTCCACCGTTTAGGATATACAGTGTGACACACATGGTACACCCCCATTTTCTCCTTTGTTTCTGTAGCTATCTTCTTGAAATTTGGAACATTGAATATACCCACTATAGGACACTTTTTGACATATCTATAAAAAAATCCAACTTCAAATTGTTGTTTGTGTTCGATAGCTACCTTGTGATTGAACCGAGAAGATACTTAAACTTGTCTAAACTCCATTATCGTGTTCGTATTGGTTATACAGAAGAAAAGTTGATATGGATGGATACCCCACCGATGGTACTTTCGAATGACGTCAAAGAAGCATTATGCTACCATTTGACAAAACGGAGTTTCGAGTGAAAGAAGGTTTTGACTTAATTCTTTGGTACGTATTTCGAACCACGATACTTTTTAAATCGAAATTACTATAGTGTAGCATTATTTTGATTATTTGGAATAATTTTAGGGAGTTCATGGCTCTCTAGATCGAAAAATAAAATAGGCGTTCTGACGAATCAAATATCAACTATGAGGTATCATTAGATGAAGAAAATTATGGAGACTTCAAAAATGTAATATACCGGGTTTCCTATTTGAAAATCCAAAGTTGATGTCATTTCCGGAAAAACCGAAAATTGGATTTTTTTCTTGAATATGTCATAAAGTATATTCAATGTTCGAAATTTCAGAAATATAGCTACAGAAGGGAGAAAATGGGGGTGTACAATGAGTCTGTGTCACCCTGTATACTAGAAAAATAATGAAAGTTTTTTCCTCATTTTGAATCTAATTTAACCAAACAAAGTTTCCATTCATCTAATTTTCACATAATTCAAGTCGACTGGAATTTCAATGTTTTTCCTATAATAATTCGTGAAGAAATAATCTCACGATTGAAATATTATAATTCATCATTTCAATGAATATATTTCACGATGAATCTTTCTAATAATTGATCATGATCATTCTTGCACAAATGCAGAAGCAGAACTGGTTCAATTTCAGATTTCGCGCACCATATTAAAATCCCGGCAGAATATCTTCTCCCGCCAGCTGCAATGTTATGTTTATCTCTTTACGATGCAAAAAACGTCTATAAAGCCATAAAATTCGTCCCGTGAACGACATTCCAGTGATGCCGCTTGCTCCGGATGCCACTTCCACCTCTACATGTAAAACCGAGAATATACATATCCGTGAATATAATATACACGAGTGTGACGAGAGCGCCACCACACTCGATCGCGCGGAACCTCTGACATACAGGACGTTCAGAAATGGTCAAATTTGGCGTCCCGCTAATTATCATCGCAACGTATAGAGGATGCCATGCTGAACCGTTCTGTGTGATTTTCAGCTGATGGTAAAGTGGCATCCGTATATCGGATGCCACATTACCGCGGATGCCACTCTTACCGCGATTTTAACATGGGTGGATGCCAGAATGTACCATATATATATATATATATATATACACAGGGTGTACCAAGTTCGACGGCCTAGGCGTTTCTGGAGAACTGGACCTATTTGAAATCTGAAATTTGGGATTATGTTATTGTTTGACATTATCTACCGATCTAAAATATTCTTGGAGCCTGACCACTTTCAGTTATATAGGGAGAAAAAAAAAATTTCAAAAAATTTTTTTCTGTGTTTTTGTTTTCGAATTTGATAGAGTATGCAATTCTGAATACATTCCTACTCAAATCGTTGCATTCGTCAAAATACTTCCCAAAATATCGAGAAACTCCAGAAACGCCTAATAGGCCGTCGATCTTGGTACACCCTGTATATATATACAGGGCTGAAAAAAAACCTTACCCCGCCCGTGAAAAAAAAATACTGAAAATATTAAATATCAGGAAAATCTTGAAAGACATCAGTGTGTATTACAACTTGGCAGTCTGGATATTACAGCTACCGAAGCCGTGCTGAATGAGAAAGGCGATCCTTCTGGCCCTCTCATAAATTGTTATGATGTGCTCTGACCAGTCTAGCTCACAATTTACCACGAAGCCAAGAGGTCGCCAAATGGGCGCATACGGAAGTTCTGGGATATTATTCTCATATTGATTTTTAAGTATTTAACGGGAGACAATGCCTCTCTCAGATCTCATAAATGAAATGAAGATCATAATTCAGGGCTGCTGCAGCCTAAGGTGACTCGGAAGGGTTGCAAAATAATTTGAGTTGGCTATCATCTGCGTGAAAACAAATGTCGCCGAAACACAAGCTGAGACAATACATGAAATATATATTACAAATAGTAGTGGGCCCAATACAGAATCTTGCGGAATATAGCCCCAATATAAACCGATTTCAAGCGAATAACCTGGTCCTCATTGGTAATTACCAACTAGGACCAACTGCATTCAAGCGACTTCGGTCATTGTAGGTTATAATCATTCCACAAGGAATATCCCTGAAGGCTATAACCGTAGATAACCGCAGACAGGACTGCAGATAACCGCGGTCATTACTGGTTATTCGCTTGAAATCGGTTATAAATAGCCAATAAAATTATGGCTGGTTGCAAAAGGCCGATATGACGCAGTATGGCTATCAAGAGCTGATTATTTATAGAATCAAAAGCCTCATATAATTTAGGGAGGTCAAAATTGTCAGATTCCCTTGATCAATAGATTTAAATATTTCGTCAGTTATATCAAGCGAGGCCGAAAATCAAATCATCCAATGTACTGGGGTTTGAGGTTTTTGGTAGTGAAATAACCAGGGCCTTCTTCCAAGAGAGCAAAAAACTGAATATCTGAAACAATAGTTCACAACATAATTTAAATATGGCAAAATAAATGGAACACAGTGTTGAATCTCAGCCGTCTATAGAGATAGCCTGGTACCATATACAGGGTGATCCACGGTGGATGGTACGTTAAACGTTTACGGAGAATGGAAAGCAAAAATTTATTGAAAATTTGGTTTCTGGGACAAGAACAGCCCAACTAGCAAAACTAATTTTATAAAGGTTGTAAGGACTGCTATACAGCATATCTTATAGAAACGTGAAAATCTTATAATGTGGCTATAAACCCTTATACAATGTCTTTACAACCAAAAAGGGCCCACGTTTACACAACAGTTCCGTTCTTTTGGGACATCCTGTAGTAAACTACGCAACCGTTATAGGATCATCAATATGATGATTATATAACTGTCCTATAAGCATGTCTTCGGGATTAGTTATACAATCCATAATATCTTATAAGTATTTTATAATGCAGACAGAATCGCTAATACGATAATTTTGTTTTCTACTGTTGAAATTCGGAATAGAATTGTCACAAGAATATTTCATAAGGTATATCTATATAAACGTTTGCGTTTTGTGTAGGTTTAAGATCCAACATCGGGCATTATGGTGGTGGGTGATTATTATTTCATCATATTGCAGATATTAAAGACCTAATATATCGCTACTGGACGGAATGTATTTGCCCAGCTAACTTTTCTGACAATATATATATATTTTTTTGATGAAAAATTAAAGCGCCTCCGTTTAGCATACATTTAATAGGTATTATGAAAAATGAGAAATATAAAATTTTGTTTCATTTGTTGAATTTTCAACTTGAAACGAAATTTGCATTGTGGTAGTTGTGGAAGCAGACAAAAATCTTCATATTTCTTTGAAAATTCCATTTTTATTTCACTTTCTTACGTTTGCATATAATTTTTTCACAATGGCGGCGGTTTCTGAATAGCCAAACGTTTAATAAATATGGCGTATAGGGTAGAATACAAATAAGACGCCTTATACAATGATTCTGTTTTCTTCTGAGCTGTATACGATATTAATGTTTTATAATGTTGTTTGATGCAGCGCCATAAAGTTGTTTTTGACAGTCTTGGGAGTCATGGTGAAGTTTGATTCTTGACCAATTTCGAATGTTGCCAGATTTAATGAGGAATTTCCAATAGCATTTTGTTTTTTACAGAAAAAAAAGGAAAATACTCATATAAAAAGTGTGTATTGGTATAGTGGTATAGTGAGTGGTCAGAGTGTGTGCAAAAAATACACGTCACTGTTTTGCATAAAGTGTAGGCTATACAAAAATGTTCGCAATAATTATCAGTTAATATTCAATAAAAGCTGTTTACTCATACATTGTACGCGCAGAACATAAGGATCTACAAGATAGATGTCATAATAAATTAAATGGTCTTCCTATTCATTGCAACTAATTTAATGTATGTTGGTATAACTACTAATTGCCCAAACTAGCAACACTGGACTTGAGCTTTCCGGCTTATCGTATAGCGCGTTGGCAAACTACATAATAAAACAGAAGTATCGCTTAACATACGTGCGGTACGACAGTAAAGGATTCTTTGGTTGTATTGTGTTTGGAATAACTTCAGTATACCTATACAGATTCTTCCCAAGCTTGAGCTAACCTCAAATTATTAGATTCGTTTTTACCGGTACTCATATTCTTTAAAGATGTTCAAGATAGTAGATCTTCAGGAATGTCCTTGGATCATAGGGAGGAGATTAGCCAGGTTCCATATAACGAAAAGCTCCTTCAATGCAGAATTATTTATGTTGAAAGATATTCCCATATCTTAAGTAGTTCCTTTATAATCTTCTTTTCGATTTCAGATAGAGAATGAATCAAATTTTCGTCCTCGGTGTCAGCGGTTACTTCATGAGAACTATTGATTTCGACTCTTTCATTTGTCATGTCATGTTGGTCTTTATTTCCTTCATATTGTTCTTCAGTATTAACTCTCCTGCCTGAAGCTAAAATTGGTGTATCCTCTAGATTAGCCTCTTCGTTATTTGCCACTTCAACTAGAGGTTGATCACGCGAACTGCAATTCTGAGAAAGTATTCTATTGTACCTTTTTTTAACTGATCTTTTGAAGTGACCACTTTGCTTTGCTTTTTTCCAGTCAGATATTACCGAATTCATTTTGTAAACGAAACCTGCTGGGAAGCCCGGGTAATTTTTCTATTAGGTACTATTGGGTTATGTTTATATGTTCGGAGAATAATAATTATTATTAGAGATCGATGATATGAAAAGATTTTATAACGCAGAACATGAGATGAATTTATTCTATAAGCTCTTCATAAGAGAGAATACTGTTGAAGTTATAAAATGATTATAAAATACTTTTATATTTATTTTGTAATATTTTACTTCAGCGTAAAGCAACAATTTTATTAGTTTTCTTAAGAAAATCTAATACAACTTTTTATACAACTCCCTTTACAACTAACTTTCAACGTCGCTATTAAAAGTAATACAATAGCTATGCAACCGCATTATAATGTGTATAACACTGTTTTAAAATTATATCATAGGAATCTTATAGTTCGTTATGCGACTATTATAAAATTTGTATGCGTACGCTATTTCTTTGTCGTATTATATGAGTTGTAAGAACGTCTATAAAACAGCATTATAGAAACCTCTCTGTTTTATGATAAAATTGTCGTATTCAGATGCATTAAAAAATAATTTTATTCTTTCCAGTGGCGCTATAGGATAATTATAAAACAATTTCGTTCTTTTAGGGGTCTATTTTGCTAGTTGGGAGATGCTCTATCGATCCAAAATATTTTCAGTGCTGTGGTGTTGCCGCTTATGTCAAAAAGTAGTAACTGCTTTGTTATTTCAAATGGCACACCCTGTATATTATTACACTTTTCTATTCATCATAGTAAAATTAATTATTTTGGTGTCACTTTGTCATACTTATCTTAGCGGTTCCTGAGTATTTAAATGATTTCCTCTTTTTTTTGTGCAAAACAGCTTTTTTTAAACATCCATAACGTAATTACTATTAATCTTAGGAAGCTGAAACTTCGTATGCAGAATGCTAAGATTCTATGCATCATGCAGACGTTATGAAATACGCTTCTTTTCATACAGGATCATTAAAAATTCGATGGATTATCGAGACATACAAAAACGGTTGAAAGTGCATTCTTAAAATGGGTTGCCCTGCATATTTGAAGAAATACTGGAAGAAAATTGAATTTCCTTTCAAATGATATATCACATTCCTATACCTAGATTGTAAGATTCTGCGTTGAACTGAAATTTTATAGTTGCGCACGTTTTACAGTTACGAACGTTTTATAGTTACGAACTTCCTGAAACTGCTAACCTAAACAAGCTTAAAATGAGCGGTTCATGCAAACTAACTTCAGTGGATTTCTAAGATTGGCTGATGATGATTATCAGATAAATACTACCAAATAATAAATGAATTCTAATAATGTTCATTTTTCGAACGATTCAGTGGTTCTAGCCAAAAAAATTTAAATCTCTCATGCATCACCATCACCCAAGTCATATTGCCCGACCAAGTCCGATCTGCCACCTTTGCCTATCTTCGCGTTAAAATCTCCCAGGATATATGTTATTTCTCTGCTCTCAAGTGTTTTCATTATTGTGTCCAGTCGACTATACAGAGATTCAACTTCTTCATCGTACTTTATTCTGTCTACAGTCGGAGCATATATTTGAAGTATATTAATGTTAAAAGGGCTTGCCTCCAATTGTTAGAAGTATTATTCTGAACCAGGCCATCTTAGTTCGCTGACACCCATTATTTGCAGTTTCATCTGGTTAATCTCTTGAACGAGATTCTCAAACTTCCCAGCTGCGTAAAGTGAACGGACTTTCCACGTTCCGATTCTCAATTTGGATTTTGCTATTTTGAGCCAGGAGATTCTTTGCACCCCCTGCCCATTTAAGGGCTGCCCGGGACTGGGGCCATTGTATTTGGTTTTCTCGCCATAGCAATTTTCTGGGGAAAAAATTAAGCAGTGTGGTTTCCCGTTGCCTTCACTGCTTCTATTTCAGCCGCTCCTACTTGGAGTTCAGACGCTGTGTGCAGCCGCCCACTTTGGATCAGAAGCTGCTGTGTGCTGGTTTTGGTCAGCCCCATATATTTAATTTTTCTGGTACCACCTATATCTAGGAGACATTCCCCTATCTCTCATACACAACGCTTGCGCATAACGCAACTAGTACATGTGAGTTAGATGAAAGTATGCAATCGCTCTCTGTCTTTAGTCTATGCTTCCACTTATAGGGATTAGCAATATAGGAGCATTATATTATTTATATTCAAAATTTTTTTAATTTGATTTGAATTTTAAGGAACCAAAATTATAAAAAATTATAGAATTTTGAATTTGGAAAATTCACCTGGCTATCTCTATTGAGGGTTCAAAAATTTGATTTCAATTAAAAATGAAAGATTTTGATTTGAATTTCAAAATATTATAATTTTTAATTGATTAAATATGATAAACTCCTAATATCTAATGAATATTAAATTTGGTTTCAATAATAAACTATACTAACAATAATCAAGAATAATAATCTAGTTCTATGGTTATGCTTTAAGTTCAATGTTCAAAAATAGGTTAGTTTATGTTTATGAATGAACTCACTTTGCTCAGTTTCTAATTTCACAGTCTGCTTTTAACCCTCGGACAGGCGCACCTAATCTGTCAGATTAAGTGCATGGTTTTTTCTAGTTTTTCACGGCGGTGTTTGTCGCTCAGGGGTGGGACTTTCTGTAGCTTCTTGATTTTATATCGCGATCTTTTATGTGCAATATCAACCTCCTCAGAGCCTTGATGTTAGTTGAAAAGAGTGCAATATTCTCTTGGATCGATTGCGCTCGATAAGGTAACTACCATCGAATTTGATTTTTTTTCAGTTTTTCTGGATGAAAAAGTCGTGCACTCGCGCTCCCAACTCCCGAACAAAAGAACAAGTAAAGATATATTTCATATTTATTGCAATTCTTGACATAATCTGTGAGTTGAAATGAGCTTGCTTAAGTCTTCAAGTATTTTTTTTTTCAGGGTATAATGGCTACAAACTCGAGAAAATGCAAGTAAATTAACATCACCGTATGTTTCAAATACATATTTTCGGGAAGTATTCTAGAAATTATAGTAAAATATATGAATATAAATATAAAGATGAAGGGGAACAAAACTTCACTAGAGAAAGGAATGCTAAACCGATTGATATAGTACAATATAAAAGTTCCATAGTTCTAGTTTACCTGGCAGTGGTTGTCAGAAGTAATAGACACTCGTTTTTGTATCATATATAATTACAATTGCATTTTGTTTTCATACAAATATCCTTGTTATATTGAAATCCGCAGAATTTATCTTTCTTGAATTTCTACCGTCAATTTTTATTTATGTTTTGGAATTTTCTTTATATATTATGTGTATTTGAATGACAAAACTATTTTTCAACGACCTTCCCATTTTCCAGCAAATTTTTCTCATTAAAACATGAATTTCCCGACTTAATCTCACAGATGAGTTGCGCCCGAAAGCGTTAGGATTAGGGTTGCGCCTGACCGAAGGTTAAAAAAAAACTAATTAGTCTCTTGAAATTAATCTTCGATATGTATTATTCCGTTTACTGGGCCAATATCTTCCTTTCTTCGTCTTGTAATTCCATATCTTCCGTCACCATTCTTCATATATTATTATTTCAATTCAAATTATAATCACACTATATTTAATAGGTAAATCACTTAATATTCATTAATTTCTTTATCTGTTTCATCTAGTTTTTCTTTAAAAAAATTCCAATTCAATTTTTACAATCTTTTCCCATTCAATCTTTCTTTCGTCCTTGGTTTCACTCCTCAAAAATCCTTACTCTCTAGATTTCTAAACTCTAATACATCATACAATAACATAGAATTTATTTACATTTTTCTTATCAAAATCTTTCAATTTTAGCCTCATCAAGAAACCAGCAATTTAACTCAATGAATTGGGAAATCGAAGAATACTATTGATAATTACATATGAAATTTACCATGAGAATATTGAATATGACATGATCTCTGAAATGTAAACAATAAATTTAAATGTTGAAACTTTTGAATTTTGATGCATGTACTTGCAATTGTGTTATGATATAATTTCTACCAGGTAATGTTTCATGTATCTTTTTTCTATAATATTGAATTTGATATAAATATACATAGAACCATAACAAAATTTCATAACAAATCCCCCAAAATTAAAATATTTATTCCTTGAAATGATTTCAAGAATAAATATTTTGATTTTTTTGAAACTGTAAATTACTGAATTTTGGAATGTTTCCTAAGTATTAAAAATGTCCTGAAAGTATTGATACAGATCATTTATATTTAATATGCCTCGTACTTTCTCCGTTCCAATCCATAACTGTTCGATTCAATTTATTATCCACAATCTACTAATGTTTCACCTTCAATTGTATTGAAGTAATCAATTTTTTATATATGACATGAAATTATTGTATGGGTCAGATATCTGTTTTTAATTTTGAAACTGAGATTTTATCTTCTTGTAGTGATTTCAGGCTTAGCGTACTGACAATATAACAGCATGTTCTAAATCTTCAATAACGTGTTTGAAACTTTCTATATAATATTGAAACAAACTTCTGGGATCTTTTTTCCAATATAGCCTGGAGGAGGTTCTTTATCACTTTCATTCTTGAGTGATATATCAAAGTTATTTGGGCATCTTATATTGAATTTGTCATTGTAATACCTATTCACTGAACTACTAGTAATCTTTTGAATAGTATTAAATTATTTGCTTTAAGTTTCCTGCTTAATTCTTCATTCTTACTATTTGGTATTATCGTTTCGATATTGAAATTTGATGTACTTGTTGAATTTTTTTCACTTTTCTTTCGTTTAGTTGTATGTTGAACATGTTCATTCATTTGTCTCTTTGAATATTTTTCCGTGAGCAACGAAATATCTAATTCATCGAAATTCTGTTTCTTTTTGTGGTGTAGTGATATAAAAATTTTCACTCTATCGGTATCTGAAATGATTAAAGATTTGATGTCATCAACAAATTCTGTTTGTGGTTCTTTGTAAATAATTTTCTCAATTTTACTATCATAATATCTTTCATTATCTTATTTTCTTATTAATTCTGATGTAACAGCATTCTCTCTGTTCATCACCTCCCCAATTTTTTCATTTTGTGTTTCTAGTTTTTCTTCTTGTATTTCTATCTTATTTCCAACTTTTTGGTTTATCAGTTTTGCTTCATTTTCATTTATTTTTGTCTGAAGTTCTTCTCTCTGAACTGTCAACATATTGTTGAAATCCGTTCCCATACTATCATATTTTTCATCTAATTTTCTATTCATTTCCTTGATTTGTTTTTCTATATTTTGTGTAATCTTTAATAACATGTTCATTATGGCATATTGATCTCCACCTTGCTCCCCTACATTTCCACTTATATTTTCTTCTTGCTCTCCTCTTTCTCCCATCGTTGTTTCACTTCTGGTATTTATTTTACTATGTTATTTTTATAAATATAAATAACTGAAATTCAATTAATCAATAAAATTTTTTTTTTATTATTCAAGCCACGCGTTGGGCGCCATTTTTGTTATGGTTCCTTTTATTTATATTCAAAATTTTTTTAATTTAATTTGAAATTTAAGGAACCAAAATTATAAAAAATTATAGAATTTTGAATTTGGAAAATTTACCTGGCCTAGACTCTATCTATAATTTTCAAAATTCTATATTTTTTATAATTTTGGTTCCTTAAAAATCAAATTAAATTAAAAAATTTTTGAATATAAATAAAAGGAACCATAACAATATAAATTTATATATATATATATAGATATATATATATATATATATAGTTATAAAGGGTCATTTTCACCTCCAAAACAGAAACTCGTTTTACGCTCTGACCTCATATATAACGCTGTCACCTCCGATTTCGGAGGTGACAACGTATCGCCTTGTTTTTTTAGCTTGTTGGAATCAGGATGACTCAAGGATCAACATATCAAAAAATCGTTTTGAGGTCACAAGGCACCCTGTTTATGTACTGAACAATCTTTTAGTTCGGGTATATATCACGGGCGCTAGTGTGCTGCGCCATATATGGATGAATAACTCTGAGAGACTCGAAAGACGTATCCTCCTCCGTAAATGGCAACAATGTGTATTGGTACACCCTCAGAGCACGATACACATAGACACGGTATGCTAATATTCGTACCCAATTTCGTTCGCTTCGCGCATCTACGTCACTTGCGAGGATCGGGACTTCCAATTCGAATTGTTCAGCATTGAAATGAAACAGTTTTCTAAGGAAAATGAAAAGTTTCATTATTTCGAATGCTTAGGACTTATTTATCATGAACTCTTATTGTTATAGGAATTTCAGAATACCTCTATAACCATGAACCTGTTGGCAAATTACGACCTGTCAGGAATATAACATTCCAGTCCCATTCATCGAAGTCAAGAGCGTATAGAGATATATGTTCTTGTGAACTGCATTTCACATGACTTGAAATTATTTCTGGATTATTTTCCTAAGAACAAAACTATACGACGATGAGCAATCTTTCGATTTTCGGCATTCTTTCTCTTGCATTCAATAGGGGTTGTAGTAAAAGTTATCAAGCATAGAGCACGATGCACATATGTATATATTGTCTATGTGTATAGTATCCTACCTCAAATCACGAGATTTTATAAGTGTGTGATTGATAATAATCATTTACAATGCCGAATTTCGTCGTAGCAAAGTGTACAAACTGCAATCAAAATATGAAAAATCCTGCGACAAAGTTTTATAGATTTTCAAAAAATGAACTGTCGAACCAATCTATCAGTGAAGAAATTTCTTCCAAATTTAGAAGTAAATGAGAAAGTGAGTCAGGATTCACTAAAGTACCTGGCAGGTTTCATTGCTTTCAAATTTAAAAATAAATACTCTCTGGGAAAACCTACATCAAGTATTATGAATTTCAATAAGGCCCCCGACTGGATTCAAACGATTTCCAGAGATTCTCTTTTATTCCCAAATGATGAAACTTGAATCCGAGTTTTTCAAAATGCACGGTAACTCTCTGCTAAAAGAAATGCACATTTTTAAAAAACTAACAGAAAAACCTCTGGCGCAGATAGCAAACACATCTGTGCCTTATGAAGGTATTTTGTATTGTGCAAAAACCAGAACGTACATAAGACTGAGAGATTTAGATAGAAATATTAGTTTTGAAAATCCACAAAGGAGATTGGAAAAGAAAATGGTGATATTTACCAATACCACAAAATAGTTTTAGTTTTTATTTTCAAAAACCTGTTCACTGCGTCATTTTGTATTTTGTTTTATGTAATAAAAATATTGATTGAAGTAGCAGCATTTCGTTATTTCCTTACTCTTAAATAATGACATCTTCATAATAGCTCTTCAATATCTTTCTGAATACCATGTTCAACATTTATTCAAACATTCAACTGTCTTATAGCTTAGAATCAAAATATCTATGATAGCATTTACCACTATACAACCCTCTGAAAAAAAAATCCGATTCCAATTGCTCCTCCTCAAATCAGTTACAAGAATTAGGGTCGGTTTCACAAAACTTTGTTTGTACCGTTAAATTAATTGGAACCACAGCGATTCGTTGAAATTTCAAAACGAGTGATTCGATTGGTTCGAATCGACGTGAGGTTTTTTAATCGCACAATTAAATTTTTGTGAAACCAACCCATAATGAACAAAATGATCATCGCCATTCATTTCGCTATAAAATTTCAATTGATTTCATTGAACCGAACGACGCTCTAGGAGTAGGTTCCTCGCACATGACGTCACTCGTCACTCCAAGATGCGCATCGGCATACCGTGTCTATGTGTATCGTGCCTCAGAGCAGATGTCAACAGGTGGCATATCTCAAAGGTTATTTTATCGCTTTTTCAAGTGGAATGGTGTGATGCATTAGGAAGACAAGCTTTAACTTCGTCCTATGAGAGAATTCATATATGCTCTCGTCCAACGTATTCATTTTGTACCATCTACGCATAACTGAAAAAGAATGAAAACTTTTTACTTATCTATACGGGGAATATAGCTTGTCCCCAATATAGATGTAAAATATGAACATTTGTTTGATGAAATCTAAATTATTAAATTAGATACAATCCTTTTCTCTAATCAATCTGAATACATACGGTGTCTTCAAATGTAACGCTTTGTATTGACAGGTAATAGACCTCATCAACATGAAAACATTTTGAATATTCACTCTTCCCAATTTATTTGAACCAGAGTTACCCGCAAATGTGAGAAATGCCAAGTCCAAATCTGACTTGAACGTATTGAAACTTCTTCTATATTGATTATGTTCGAACATCAGTTTTGAAATATGCTGCAGATTTATTCCAATAGTGACCTGTTGATATGATTCAAATTGATCGAATTCGATGATGAATTCAATTTGATCGAACAATGATCATTACGACCAATTCATGAAAACAATTTAGACGAGTTTTATAGCTGGATTTGTGAATTTTTGTTTAACAAAGAAATTTTTCTGTCCCCACTTTGGAATTAACTATTTCTCTTAGAAAAAATCGCCAGATAGAAGTTGAAAAATAATTCTACATGTTTACTAAAAATTTAAGTGCGTCGAACAGATCGCAAAAAAGTCGAGTGAGTATTTAATTTGATGTTCAACTTCATAAAAATGCGGCATTGATTCATAACAGGTGAGCAGTATGGAAGTTTGAATGATTGATTTTGATGAGTTCTACTACCTGTCAAAAAAAACTTCTCCCTTAAAAAATACCCTGTGCCTTTCGTCAGAAAATACTGGAGTATCTTTATGCAATATTATCGGTGGCACCTACATTCTGAACAATAACTGTCAAGTAAAATATCGCAACGCGCCATTTTTTCCAAGTAGCCTACTTGACACCGAATTTTTTTGAATGCACGTTTCAACAGATTTTGAATTTTGGCCCGTTGGAACAGCCAAGGTCATCGAGATGTCATTGCGGTGACATTTGAATTTCGGGAATATAGAAGAAGTCCCAATGTATTTTGTGAACGGTTGTATGGGAAGGAGTGATTTCCCCTCGGATTTCCCATTGTTTGAATGTCGCAGCTCATTTTTGTGAATATTGAAATTCAACACTTCGCGGGAAAAATTTTTGTTTGCTAACGTTATTCTTTTTTTTACATCATTCGTATCATGTATAGTTTGAAAAAATAATATGACATATTCCCATAATTTTTTTCTCCTAGCGGATCCCCCTACGGATATACGGCCTCCCAAATGACACCACTGAAAAACTAGTTTACTGGAATAAATTTTAAACTACCCAGTATGATTTGAAGAAAATCTATCCATATACTAATATAAATGTGAATGTCCGTTGATGAAACTTTCACTATAATGTAGAAAATATATTTTGGGGGGGGGGGTTTTCATGTAGGGTTCACATTCCTATGTCACGAAGAAATGAGAAAAAATATTGAGCTTTCATGAAAAAGTCGTTTTTATCAGGCTTTCACGGCCGACGCTGTGTAAACTATAAGGGATAGAGAAACATAGTCAGAGACAATTTTGTAGTGTTCGAAAAATTCTATATGAAAGACCACGACGGCATATGTCCAAATGCTGAGGACAACCAACGATAACCATTTTTTACATTTTCAATTCAATTCAGAATAATTTTCAATTTGAAGAGGACTCCCGACTGGCATGGAATGAATTCTTATGAAAATGAATGTGATTGTTATCTGCGACATTTATTCTTGATGAAAAATGCCCCCTGATTAACGAAATTGTTTTCTCGCTCAACACTTGGTGAAACATCTTTGGTTGTTAATTTGTTTTGAAGAATTGACTTTCTATGTTCATCAACCCTTATCTTAAGAGAACGATCAGTCTGACCTATGTAAAAAGCTGGGCATTCGTCACAAAAATTTTATAGACACCACTTTTTCCAAAAGTTGTTTAACTATCCTTTCCATTACAAAACATTGATTTTGAGTTTTTCTTGTTGGTACATACAATGTCAATTTTATTTCGTCTTAATCTACTACAAATATTGTCGCTTATTTGTGGGATATAGTTCATATAAGCAAATTTATCAATACAGTTATTAATTTGGGTGGGGTATATACTTGATAATAGTTTTTGATATTGTTTTCTGTCAATTAATTTATCTATAATATTGGGAGAGAAACCATTGTTCAATGCCAATGTCCTTAACACTTCCATTTCTTTTTCGAAATTAGCTGTTGAAAGTGGTATTGATATTAGACGGTGTACCAGGGAATGAAAAGCTGACATTTTTATTTTATATGGAAAGTGCCAGTGAAAATGCAGTGAAGTTTTATGAAAAAGTGAAGAATTTTACAGAAGTACATTTCGAAGAAGCTGAATTAAGATTATTGGAAAAAGGTTTCAAACACTGTCCGAATATGTTTAATAATAAGGACCTCAAACATTTAGCAGTGAATGTAGAATTAGCTTTAAATAAGATCGAATCTCCTGAGATACAAAACTTTGAAAAATCAGTTTGTGCGAGAATGATATCCAATACTCTTATTAGACAGGATAAAATCGAAGTTGCCGTTTTGAAACAAATAAAAAAGAAAGCCTCTTAGAATGATCTGATAATTACAAAAGCTGGCAAAGGCAATATAGTTACAATTTTGAACAAGACTGATTATTTACAAAAAACAGAATTATTGTTGAACTCTGATAACTTCCGAGAACTGGAAGTTGACCCAACATCGAAATTCCAAAATTCACTCAAAAAGTATATCAAAAATTGCCCAAACGTATTATCTGAAATAACTTTTCCTTTGACGATAATGAATCCAAGAATACCGCAATTATATGCTCTACCTAAAATCCATAAAGAGAATTTTCCTATGAGACCAATTGTTTCCTATACTCATGCACCAGCTTCAAAACTCTGTAGATATCTGAATTCTATTTTACCAAAAATGATTCAACATGAACCAATTTACTCCATCAAAAACACAATTCAACTTACAGATGAATTAAAGTCACTGAAAATCCCTCCGAATGCTAGGTTAATTTCGTTCGATGTAGTAAATTTATTCCCATCAATACCTCATACAGAAGTTAAAAATTTAATCAACGAACAGCTTGATAATAATTTTTCCCTCAGTGCAGAATTGATAGATGAAACAAATAAACTTTTGCAGTTGTGTCTTGAACAGAGTTATTTCAAGTTCAATGGAAAATTCTATCAACAGTTGGATGGTCTACCAATGGGTTCTCCTTTATCTCCTCATGACACATTTGAAAAAGAAAATATTCTCGTTAATTAATAACAATGTGACGGAATTTGTACTATACTGGAGACGATATGTAGATGACGTGTTTTGTATTTGGACTGGCTCAGATTTTGAGCTTGAATTGTTTTTCCCACTGATTAACTCTTTCTTTGTGTCGGTCCAGTTCACATTGGAAATGGAAAATGAAAATAAGTCGTTAAACTTTTTGGACATTCAGATAAAAATAGAAGAAGATCATATGGAATTTGATGTGTATAGAAAACCTACTTTTTCAGACATCCTCATCCATAATAGTAGTTCACATCCATATAAAATAAAAATGTCAGCTTTTCATTCCCTGGTACACCGTCTAATATCAATACCACTTTCAACAGCTGATTTCGAAAAAGAAGTGGAAGTGTTAAGGACATTGGCATTGAACAATGGTTTCTCTCCCACTATTATAGATAAATTAATTGACAGAAAACAACATCAAAAACTATCATCAAGTATATACCCCACCCAAATTAATAACTGTATTGATAAATTTGCTTATATGAACTATATCCCACAAATAAGCGACAATATTTGTAGTAGATTAAGATGAAATAAAATTGACATTGTATGTACCAACAAGAAAAACTCAAAATCAATGTTTTGTAATGGAAAGGATAGTTAAACAACTTTTGAAAAAAGTGGTGTCTATAAAATTTTTTGTGACGAATGCCCAGCTTTTTACATAGGTCATACTGATCGTTCTCTCAAGATAAGGGTTGATGAACATAGAAAGTCAATTCTTCAAAACAAATTAACAACTGGTTTTTCTGATCATTGTATCACTTGTAACCATTTCATAGATTTTAATAAAACAAGAATATTGCATGAAGGGGAAAAAAGCAGACGCCTAGATCTTCTAGAAATTTTGGAAATATTTTCTGCTTCAAAATATAAACAACCAATTGTGAACGATCAATTAGATTTCCGCGCATCTCCGGTTTTAACATCTGTTGTTCGATGTTTATTTCTTTGACTTATGCGTTTACTTTCCAGTCTTGAGAATGGGATAAAACCCGAAACATGTCGACTTATTATATGTTTAATTTATTAAAATATTGTGAACGTAGTCTTGTGTTTTTATTTTTTCAATTGAAAAATGCCCCTTACCGTATAGTTTTCTAATGGATACCTTTAAAGTTACAGCAGGTTGAACGAATGCGAATTTATGCAAGAAATTGTTGAATCTAATCGAGATCGCTTTGTCACGTAGTCAAGTGCATGTCTCTGCTTCGATACAAGTTATGAATGTGTGGTTGTGGACCAATCAGTACTGTTTTGAATTGAAATAATACGCGAGCGGAGCCGCGGGTTGGAGCTACTTTGTTATAATGAACAGTTTACCAGAGGCAGACTAGGTTTTCTTGATATTTTGTTTTTCGAGAACGGTTCATTTTATGGACAATGAACAAGAGTACCTTTTCCTGAGCTTAATATTCAAGGTATTCAAATCATTCGTATGATAAGGTATCCCTTATCATACAGGGATAATGTAAGCTTCAAATGTACAACCTAGTCCGCCCAGGTACACTAAAAATGCTATTTCAAAGGTCAATATTTCAAGAGGTCCTTACTACTCACTATTCATCATATCAATTTTAATTTAATCATATTGCGAATTTAAAAAATAAGAAGGCCCTTTTTCATTTGAAGTGATCTTAGACGGAAAACCACTTTCAAGGTGGGATTCACAAAACTTTGAATGCCTGATCACGTACTGTACCATTTAGAAAACAATAGTTTAGAACAAATTTTTAGGTTTACGAAAACTACATTTCCTAGTACTGAATTCTGAATGCCCATGAAAAATAGGTACGTCAATTTTGCTCATTCAAACTTTTTTTTACGGCCAATATTAACCCTGTACACGTACACTATATTATGCTACTTTTCATTAGATGCTTCAACTTGCAGATATTGTGCATCAGAGGAACGTGAGAACAGAAAATCAAAAAATCTCAATATGAAAAATTAAATAAAAAAATAATTACAATTATTATCAATATCAAAAAATCTCTAACCTCAATGATGGAGAAAACTTGAAACAATATCAAGTTATCAAATGATTCGTTAGAATCAATCAAATGAAGCGTTAGAACGCTTCGTTACGATAGATCGTAAATTTTATTTCTTGTCTAAATTTTTATTTCATATCTCGGGAAATATTCTTCAGGAAACTATGCTTTGAAAAGCATTTTTTATAAGGAATGATAACAGTCATATTTATTTAAATTTTAATTCATTCCATACCAGTCAAAAGGTCCCTTCAAATTGAACATTGACTTGGATTGAATTGAATATGTTACAATTGGTTATCGAGGGTTATCCCCGATGAGAGTTAGACATATGTAGTCGCGGACTTTTATGTATAAATTTTCTTACACTACAAATATGTCCCTTTCGAGTTCCACTATCTCTTGTAGTTCATCCAGCGTCGTCCGTAAAAGCCATGAATCAAATGGTTCATATAACAACTTGTTTATGAAAATTCTATATTTGCCCCATTTCCTCGTTGAGTATATTAGAATCAATTCCACAATCAAACCGGACATTTGCTTCCCGATTTCTGTGAAGACAAATAAACAAACTAACGAAAACATAGACTTTCATATTATACTCCGAAAGCATTATTGTTCTTCAGAGGTATAATATTCTTCATTGAATATCGTTAAAGATGTCCAGCAACGAGACGAAACCAAATTTTTGGGAGGGCGGAAACATCGAAAATTTTCCAACCGTGCATTGAAGGAATAGAAAACTGAAGGTTATTTAATGGTTTTTATAATTTAATGTAACGTATAATATTTGTTTTGGCTAAAAAGGTTCAATTATGATTAATCCCATCAATGTTGTGAGTAATTAACTTTTCTTCATCTTTTCAACATTCAGTTGCATGTTTCCCAATTCAATAGAATTTGTTTTTTTCTGTAAAAAGTATCTCGATTTATAATGCTTGAAACTTTGAGAAACCTCTCGTTCTATTTCATAGCCGTGTATAGGGACCATTAGTTCACGAAGCCTTTGTCAGGCACAAGACGATGTTTCTTTATTTATTCCGATGCTCCGGAATGAGCAGCGTAAAGCACTTATCTTTCCAAACATGTGTTGAAAGAACAGCTGCATTCCATATATGATTATTCTGAACTAATTTACCTTCTGTCCTCCGAAAATCTGGCATCGTTGCAGGAGGACACAGCGCACGACCCATACAAAATATAAGCGGAGGTAGCAAGGTCTGTCTCATATGAAAAACAGTTTTTTGAGCAAAATCGTTTCCCCTCTCAAGGTCCCTATATTTTTTGCCTTTCCCTCTAAATCTATTGACAAAAAAAATTTCAATCACACCACTCCTTCACCCGGAGGTCAGGTCGCCCACTGAACTTAACGGGGGTCACAACGCACTACGAATTCATATATATATATATATATATATATATATATATATATATATATATATATATATATATATATATATATATATATATAATATATATACATATAGTTTCAACAGGCTGTTCAGTTGAAACTGACAATTAAAACTGTATGTGAGTGGCTGGCCTTAGAAACTGTCATCCTTAGTTTTTTTCATGTTCGTCCAATAAAAAAATCTCAGTTTAAAACTATCAGATCAATTTTCTTAACAACAAAAAACCCAAAACAGAAATTAAATAAAAGCTATTCGAATAAATTTTCAAAATGTTGGCCCCCTTCCTCCATACATTCATTTTATTCTTCTAAAAACCCCTTGCCTTGAATGAATGCTATTTTTATAAACCTCTCATTTTATAGTACCCCATAGATCAATATCAAGGAGTGTTAGGTCTGGAGAACGAGAGAGGCACTCTAATGGACCATTCAATCTTATATTTTGTTACATTCACCCTAAATGAAGAACATATTCAATTCATAACTGTTAACATAAACTTCTGGTTTTGCATTATGCCCTATTAATCAAACAACAATGACAATTCTTAACAATGCATCATAAATTAAGTGATATATTTACTTTTGACAAAGCCTTCTCAAAAATTCTTTCAATAAATTTATTATTAGACTAAGAAGCCAAGCCAAAAACTGATCCCATTGGAGATGAATTTCTGCCTGCAGTTGGAACAATTACTTCATTTCAATGAGGAATTCACATTAAACAAATTTCATCAAATTGTGAATTACAGATAATATGTCGTTATTTTGGAATGAATATTCATTAATCAATAAATGACCCTATTTGATATACATACTCTTGAATAAAACTCTCAATAGTCGTAATCTTTTCAGTCGACCATAAATTGTCCAGATAAAGAAGAAATGTTGAATATACTAGAAAAGCATGGTGGAATATGTGACAGTCAAGCTTCCAGAGATACTTTCATATATGCTGCTTCAGCGTATACCTCTGGTTTGGAAGAAATAATTAAATTATTGGCAGAAGCTACACTTCGACCTTTGTTAACAGAAGAAGAGGTTGACTATGCTAGACAATCTATCCAGTTTGAATTCGAAACTTTGAATATGAGGCCAGAACAAGAGACTCTACTGATGGATATGATACATGCGGTAAGATGAAAAATTATTTTTTTAGAATTGATTGCTTGTTTGTATAAAAAAGTAACCCATTTTTCTATTGGTGGAAATAAAACTTGATATTTCACCACGTAGCACATAATTCATCAATGGACTGAAAAAGTCGTGACGTCACAAGATGGCGACTGGATCAAAAGTTTTGTTTACATCCATTCCTATGTAATTTGCCATAAGAGACGAGAGGCTCTCAGTAAAATCGAAATTTGATATTCTTATCGGTATATTTAAAGAAAGAAAGTGCAATATTTGGAATCTACAGAAGTTGTAGCTTAGGTGAAAGCCAAAAAATTGTGGATTTTCATTAATATAGAAGTATTTTTACTTGTGTAAAGGTAAGTTAACTTCCGTCTTCTCCTAGTTCTTATAATTTATTCCTTGTGATTATTGTGATTTATAAGTTTTTTCAAGAAACATAGTGGAAAAGATTGATCTTTTGTTTTTTGAGATCATCTGCAATAAATATTCCAGATAGAATTATCTTGAATATTCATTACAGATGATGAATGTTACTTTATCGAAATTTAGACTCCGATATTAGTTGAATAATAGGTTTTTCATTTCAGAAATGATGTCTGTGCTATTTTTATCAGATATTTTCAATAAAATTCAATGAAATATCTAGGCAGGGCGAAAATACGGTTCAAAGTGGCAACATAACTTCCTCAAACTAAGATAGCTCTGAAATGTCTGAAAGGAAATGTTTTTGGTTCAATGAAAATCTAGAAGTATTAAGTTGAAGTAAGTTTAACCATACTATGCTAGAAAAAAAATTTTCAAACATTACAAATTCGTTTCTTTCTAGCTGGAAAGATTCTAAGTTCCGGTTGTTAATGCTGGAGAGAACCACATCTCTGTCACCGCATGGCTGCTATGCTAAATTCATGGAAACAAAAATATGAGTAAAACTGATTCAATCCTCCAGTGGAATAAAAGCCTTATACCTTTGCCGACAAATATTTGTTTACTTCCATCATATATGATTTTTGACAACTCGTCTACAACCTTTTTACATATCTGTTCGAAACACATGGTCCCTTGTTTGAATATCGTATTACATTGATTTTCTATTTACTGAAAATATATATTTTATCGCTTTCCTATGAGATCAAAATCACAATGGCTCTCTTTCTCTAATTCATCGAACATTTCAATTATTTAAAAAGTCACTCGACTCTCAGTCGATATACAACATAATATAGCATCTCCATTTATCACTAATAAAAACGTTGAATTTATTGCCTGACTTTTTATTTCATTGTATTAACCATATATAAATAAATTACAAATCATTATTCCATTGTTTATTCAGTTTAACATAAGATCAAATTGCTAAGCGATTGAAAGTGTTTAGTAGTAAGAAAACCAGTGTACCTGAATATAATAAAAGAGAAGGGTATCAATGTTAATATGTTTAATTGAAAAGGTGGTTTCCCAATATTTCAAATTTTTCTCCGCTTCTTTATTTTCTTGTAAGGGGAAATAATTCTCGGCTGAACAAATATTACTTCCATTCTCCAGCATCAATTTCCAACAATCGAAAAAAGGAGTGAAAAATATTGCACTGGCTTACCTGTAAGCTTGATTTCATTCAGTGAAGGTGCTCTTTCTTCAGGAAATCTATAAAAATCAAAGCCATTTCTTGTAGCATAGTGAGAATAATTCGCAGCAAAACAGTACATCATTTTTAACTCAACACAATTTATAAATATAAATCATGTGTTTTTTGACTTTCACCTATTCTACAACTCCTGCAGATTCCAAATATCGCAATTTCTTTCCTTAAGTATTGCCATAAGAATATTAAATTTCCATTTTACTGAGGGCCTCTCGTCTCTTATGGCAAATTACATAGGAATGGATGTAAACGAAGGTTTGTTTTGATCCAGTCGCCATCTTGTGACGTCACACTTTTTCAATCCATAGTAACGGACCCATTTTTTATTTTATATTGAAACTGAAAAGTTCACTTTCTCCCAACATCATGTTCACAGAACATGGGCATTATTTAGATATAATTGATGGTGAAGTAGCATGACAATATACATATTATCATTATTTTTATCATTACTTTTATTATTTATACAAATAAGAGTTTAGGTGTCAAACCTATAAACTCCGAAACCTTAAAACTGAATATAACAGAAGAAAACAAACAACATTCTATACACAACAAAATGGCCTATTTTAGAGCCACGATTTGCATTGAAATTCACTTACCAAATACAAATAATGCATTCAAAAATTGATCGAAAAAGCGGAACCTCAGATAGTGAAACTTCGCAAATATTATTTTTTGATGACATCAATTCAATACTCGAATAGAAAATTATTAACTAAATGACACAGAATTCAAATAAACATATGCAATGCCACTCATATTAGTGCGAGCGCCCTCCAAAGTAGCATAGAACATACATGACACATACGTGGCAAACACTGACAGCGCTATTTCAGTGTGCGCTTATTCTTTGTTTGTCAGTGGTTCTAATCGAAGTATCATGCATCTCGCATATTGTGTGCTAGATCACGCGCTGCGCCAGTATTATGCTTCTTTGGTGGGCGCTCCCACTTGTGGACCACTATCAGGTTCCAGACCAATCTACCTTGCGATTTCTGTTTTTGGAGACTTCCAAAATATTTTCGTTCATTGAACTAAACCTGGAGTGTCAACTCTGTTTTTTCAGTGCTGTTTAGCTTGATAGATACAACTTCACTCATATTGCGCTTCAACCAATTGCGCTTCAACTCATAAGCCAAAACCTCTACTCTATCAAAATCAAACCAATGCTGCTATTGGAAATGATTTTCCAAAGCCGTCTGTAGTTCGCCATTTTGTTGTGTATGGAGTAAGTTAGACTGGGGCAAATGTAAAAATGGGGTAAATGTAACAGTAGACCATATCAGCACCTCAGAGGTAAAGTGTGTTAAGTAAAATTTTTTCAGACACGCGTTATCTACAATATTGGATTCATCCTAGTGAATTCAAGCTAGTGGAACACATTTTTAACTCCCTAGGTACATCATTTCGCCAAATAATGGCAGTAAACATTCTTTCAAACAATACTGGAACCGAAACATCTCTCTTAATACTAATTTTGAATTTGTGACTTAACACACCGGACCTCTGGGGTGCTGATATATACCTCTATATATTAAAAACTTGCTTCTCTGTTACCTCAATATAAATATTCAATCCCCGCCCGATCTTATCAGTGACATTCGCACGCAGCCTTAGTTCGATTTGATCCATCTAGCAAATCTGTAGTACCGTTGAATCTAGAAGTCAAGTTTACTTGATACTTTCAAGAATATCAATAAAATCGTATTTTTAAGGTATGATTGATAGATGTTATCGACTATCAATCTACAGAAGGATTATATTAGTACATAATATTTTTGAATTCGATGTTTTATTATCTGTTTTTGTGGTAATCCTATGTGTTACATTTACCCCGTATGTTTTGATAGTCTGGGGCAATTGTAATATACAAAAAAAACTTGCCCCATGTGATACATTTGTCCCTTATAGAATTTTATTCTTTTCATAGATGGATAGCTGCTATAAGAAAAAGCTGCCAGAGCCCAAATATTCTTTGAAACAATAATCGAACTGAAAAATTTCTCTTCTGACTAATTTTGATTTTGTGATTTAACACACCTTACATCTGGGTGCTGATATACGTTATTTTTTGTACTAAATATATGAATAGCATTTCAATTTGAGAGGAACAAAATATATTTTTACAATTACCCTCTATGTTCTTCTATCTACTTTTGAAGCGTTTGTTACATTTGCCTATGGTACTGGGCAAATGTAACATATTGTCAACATTCTGAAGAAATTGTGAAATCATTTTCTTCTTTTCGCAAATAAATCTTTTCGATACCTCGATTCTATAGTTAAAGAAGGGGCGAATTTAATGTGGTGTTGTCCATTCCGTTAAGAGAAAAAATAAGGCCAGATTTTAGGATTGAATTTGAACTAACGGAATTTTATAATCGATTTGCCCCAGTCTACCTTATTGTATGTTTTCTTCTGCTATATTCTCGTATTTCGTTATCATTAATTATATATTGATATATGATTTTTTTAAGTGTTTCATTATATAACATTTCGAGGAATTCAAGATTTTTATTTTGGAGTACATAAACTTGAATTGTAGGACATTTCAAAGCAGAAACTACTTCCGGTTCTACCGGAAACGAATGGGAACTTCGTTACTTCAAATGTAACACCCTATATACTTAAATATATTTGAATCCTTCGTTCAATTCTACACCAATTTTATGTATGATATGCGCAACCACTTCAAGCGATTGTTGAGTTATAGCCTAATTTTCAAATTTTTTTATCAGAAAGCTTGTCACGATACTGTTTATATCTTCAAAATCCCTCATCATAAAATTGTTGATACCACATTTGGCGACGACCTGTTGGTTGTACGTACTCCAACAAAGTTGGGAATTTTTTTTTGTAATTTCTCGAATTTGTCAAGCTGCTGAGGACATGAACTTTCGGGGATATGCCCGGCTAATGAGTAGATATTTTTTAAGAAGACGTAGGACGTGTATTGAGGCTGATAGTAAACAATTTGAAAATTTGTTGTAATAAAAAATGTCATTTCCCTATCTAACATTTATTCCATTTAACATAAACTAAACTAGGTCAAGATTTTTCAATACTTTATTAATTTTACTTACTTTTGACATTGGTAGAAGTGGCGTCACTATCCCTCTCGGTCACTCAAGGCAAACATGTCCACTATTAGGCCAGTCAATAAATGAATCGCAAGTAATTAGCAACAGCGTAATTTTTTGATATGTTGTTGGGGACGGTAAAACATGAATGTATAAAATTTTTCTACCCTCTGGGGGGAACGCTAGGGGTTAAAAGGGTTTTTTGTTCATAACTTCGGGAAAAAAATTGTGAATGGGTAGAAATTTTGGAGGATGGTGTAATAAATATTTATCAATCTTGTATAAAAATTTCCACCTTTTTTGTTCGGTGCAAAATTTGTTATTAATGAGAAAGTACAATTTTTGAAATAACACTGGTAAAAAAATTCTGACAAGGTGGAAAAGTTAATACAAAGTTGTTAATGATAGGATCATTCAGTTACTGAAGTTTCCACCTTTTTTGACCAGTGGAAAAGCTGAAAGCAGCCACGAGATTGCCTCGGAGCCTATCGAGGCGTTCGGCGCGCGATCAGGGGATCGCGATGAAGACTCAGGTACTAAAATGGCATGGGGAGAACCCGAAAATGTTATGCTACGTAATAATTTCGCTCGAGCGGGATTGAATAGTCAGTCTCTGCGCCATTCCCAATCATTTGAAGGAATAAATATCGAATGGGTCAATGTGATCCGGGAATATTTCTGTTAATATACAAAAATACGTACTCATTTTTCTTTCAAGTATTAAATTGAGCGTATTGAATATTTGCGTTTTGTACGCATTTTTTTCAGTGAGCTGTATGAAAATATTCAAACACTGGATTCACCATACAAAAATTTTAAGAAATTATACCTCCTCATCTGGTTCTGCCTCGATGTCTTCAGAATCAAGAAACTCATGCTACGGTTCACCAAATTGATCATTTTTCGGCTCTGAAGATGCTTTTTTGAACTGATTCTATCTCAATATCATCCTCTATTTCATCAATTCCAATAAGCTTGGCGTTTGTACACGTTTGTCCATGACAAGCAAATTTCCGAGCATTTTAGTCCATCTTTTCTACAGCCGCATAATCGCCCGCATCCTTTTTCGCATTTGCAGGATACCAGTTTCAGCAGTTCGTCTGGCGCAGGCTCCAGTGTTGTCAATATCGGACTTAGCCCATTAGGATATCGTTTCCAGCCCCATAATGTAGCTGGTACGTTTCGCCCTATAAAGGATTAATAACGTTAAAACAGATATTGTTAACAAGCAGTCAAAGAAAAATGAAAAAAAACTTTTTTAGGTAATGAGATTCAATTCGATCTCAACTCAACCATCCACTGCTGGACCTGATGGTAAACGCGATACGAATGTTGTGCTGCGGCTGCTTTGGTAGGTGGTAATCCAGCAATGTTGAATTTGCTCTTTGTTATAGAACGTGCGAATCCTTCGTACCGTAGGTCGTCCAAGCATTTGAGCGATTTCCCTCCATACATTCTAGCCATGATTTTTTTCTCCGGCATCGGCAATGATGACTGGGTCTGCGTTGGCAATCTTGGATCAGTCAAGGGCTGGACGGATGTCTTCATGTTTGGCAACAAAGGAACGTCAATCCTTTTTTTCCTCGATTGAAAACAGATGAGGTTGTTTCACATCCAGTAAACGCGTGGCACGTCAGAATGTACGGTCTTAAAGTTTTGCCTTTCAGACTGTCACTGGAATATACATGTTTCGAGGACTTTCCCTTCCCGGGCTTCATAAGGTAGACATTGCGTTTCATTTCTTCCGCGCCAGTTAATACAACGATCAAGTCGACATCTTCTCCTACAATGACGACTTTCTCGTAGACTGAAGATAGATTCAGAGCAGTTGCAATGATCAATGTATCAGCATCTTCGTTGCTCTGTATAGCATTGTATCCAGTATGTTGCAGTTTTGACATCAACAAAGTTATTAATCTGGCCTTGTTCTTGTCGTTTGACAGAAACTTCTCTTGGCTTGTTGTTGATGGCATGGATTCGTCTATAAACCCATCAACTGAGAGAGTTTTCATTGAATGTAGACGCTCTGCAGTTTTCGTACCCCTGGCTGTGACGTCTTCTGGATACCCGTCAAAAACAACGGTGACACGATCGCCATAATGTTTCCGAATATACAGGGTGGCCATTTGAAAACGAAACAGACAAAATACACGGCTGGCTTCTGCTCCTGCTCTCTTCTTGAATTCTTCAATTGGTGCACTACTTGATAATTGGACCCTAGTGCTGCTTCCTTATTGACTGCCACTTCTAGGATTTGCTCCAAACTTCTGGTGTGGTCCTCCTCACAGACTCTATCTAGGATTGGACTCCTACTCATTCCAGATATGAATTCGTCTTTCAAAATTTCGTTCAAGTTTCCTCCAAATTTGCATGCACTGGCTTTGTTTTTGATTCTTACATACCATAATCGGACTGTTTCTTGTTCGCTTTGCCTCAAGTTGTAGAATTCTATCCTCTCCTTGAATACTGATATTTTCTTTGAAAACTGAGCAGTCAATATGTCCTTTAGTTCTTGAAATGTCTTAGCACTTGGCATCTCTGGATCACATAGATCTCTAAGTGTTTTATAAGCTTCCTCACCGATTAGGGTTAACAGGACTGGTACTCTTTTATCTTCAACAATGTCATTTGCTGCAAAATATTGTTCCAGTCGTTCCACCCAAAGGTTCCAGTCGTCATCTGAACTATATTCCACGATCGACCCAATTGTTGCTCTATAAATCACCTGTGGTCCTTGTGGTGCCGTCATTTTCTATTGCTGTTCTACTTGTTCTTGCACTTAATAACTTGTTTTTAATTAGTCTCTACCTGCACTTGCGTTTACCAATTTGTATCCTCGTCGCCAATATAATGTTTTGTACAAAGTAAGACACGTGGTTTTGTTAACTAATTTCATTATAACAGTTCTAACAGTAAAACAGGTACGATATACTTGAGAGTCAGCAGCGAAAGAGGGTTAGGTTCTCGGGTTGCTTGTTTACATCGAGATATTTCATAGAGCACCGAGAACCATAGAAAGAGTATTCTTCTTATTACATAACAGAAAAAAAGATTTGACGTCTCTTGTTGCCAAACATGAAGACATCCGTCCAGCCCTCGACTGCTTCAAGATTGCCAACGCAGACCCAGTCATCATTGCCGATGCCGAAAAAAAAATCATGGCTAGAATGTATGGAGGGCAATCGCTCAACGTTCTATAACAAAGAGCAAATTCAACATTGCTGGATTACCACCTACCAAAGTAGCCGCAGCACAACATTCGTATCGCGTTTACCATCAGGTCCATCAGTGGATGGGTGTGTTGAGATCTAATTGAATCTTATTACCTAAAAAGGTTTTTTTTTTCATTTTTCTTTGACTGCTTGTTAACAATATCTGTTTTAACGTTCTTGATCATTTATAGGGCGAAACGTACCAGCTACATTATGGGGCTGGAAACGAGATCCTAATAGGCTAAGTCCGATATTGACAACACTGGAGCCTGCGCCAGACGAACTGCTGAATCTGGTATCCTGCAAATGCGAAAAAGGATGCGGGCGATTATGCGGCTGTAGAAAAGCAGGACTAAAATGCTTTGAAATTTGCTACTCTTGTCATAGACAAACGTGTACAAACGCCAAGCTTATTGAAATTGATGAAATGGAGGATGATATTGAGATAGAATCAGTTCAAAAAAGCATCTTCAATGCCGAAAATGATTAATTTGGTGAACTGCAAGATGAGTTTCTTGATTCTGAAGACATCGAGGTAGAACCAGATGAGGAAAAAACCCTTGAAGAACCTCAGAATGACGGACCGCTGGATGATTCCAGTTCACCTGGACCTTCCACGAGGAAAAAAAGGCGAATATCGAATAGCGAAGAAGTTGGTTATTTGTTGATACGTTGTCAAAACTGAAATAAAAGTTGTTTTTTTCATATGTAATAATTTCCTGAAATTTTTGTATGATGAATCCAGTGTTTGAATATTTTCATATAGCCTACTGAAAAAATATGCGTACAAAACGCAAATATTCAATACGCTTAATTTGATACTTGAAAGAAAAATGAGTACGTATTTTTGTATATTCACTGAAATATTCCCGGAATCACATTGGTCCATTCGATATTTATTCCTTCAAATGATTGGGAATGGCGCAGAGACTGACTATTCAATCCCGCTCGAGCGAAATTATTACGTAGCATAACATTTTCGGGTTCTCCCCATGCCATTTTAGTACCTGAATCATCATCGCGATCCCCTGATCGCGCGCCGAACGCCTCGATAGACTCCGAGGCAATCTCGTGGCTGCTTTCAGCTTTTCCACTGGTCAAAAAAGGTGGAAACTTCAGTAACTGAATGATCCTATCATTAACAACTTTGTATTAACTTTTCCACCTTGTCAGAATTTTTTTAACAGTGTTATTTCAAAAATTGTACTTTTTCATTAATAACAAATTTTGCACCGAACAAAAAAGGTGGAAATTTTTATACAAGATTGATAAATATTTATTACACCATCCTCCAAAATTTCTACCCATTCACAATTTTTTTCCCGAAGTTATGAACAAAAAACCCTTTTCACCCCTTTTAACCCCTAACGTTCCCCCCAGAGGGTAGAAAAATTGTATACATTCATGTTTTACCGTCCCCAACAACATATCAAAAAATTACGCTGTTGCTAATAACTTGCGATTCAGAGGCTTTATTGACTGGCCTATATCCATCTTTCATCATATACTTTTTCACTTTCAAAAGGAACTTCGTTTGGCCACAATTGTTTACAAGCTTGCCATATCACAGTTGATGTATCTTATCCCTCTAGACTCTAGAGACTATACTCACAAACTTTTATGTTCTACATCCACTTTTGTGTGTTTATTGAATTCCCAAAGTTGACTAATAAATTAAATATCAACATTTTGTTTGATGTAGTGACCCGTTCTCAAAAAATTCAAAGTATATTTTTCTGTTTACAGGCAGCCTATAGGAATAACACATTAGGACTGCCAAAACTTTGCCCCCAAAAAAACCTTGGAAAGATTAATAGGGAACTTCTATTCACTTATCTCAGCCAGCATTATCTACCAAAAAGGATGGTTGTGGCAGGTGTTGGTGTAGAGCACCAAAAGCTCTGTAATGCAGTACAAAAGTATTTCATCGACCAAAAACCAATATGGGAAACGGAAAATGGTTTATATAAACCTTCTAATATAATTGGTGCAGATGACAGCATAGCCCAATACACTGGAGGGATTGAAACAGTTAGTACAATTATTAGAAAACAAACTTCCACTTTTTTTTCATTAGGTTAGGTTAGGGCTAGCCAAAGATAATCCACGATAACCAATTTTAACATTTTCAATTCAATCCAAAATAATGTTCAATTTGAAGACGGCACTTGGCTGGCATAATGGAGACTTATCTGTGGCATTTATACTCTTACAGTATAGTGTTCTAACGAATATTTTCTCACATATAATAAGTTGAAGAAATACGAATTTGAGCAACAAATTATCAAATCTACACGCACACGAAAATGCTTTGTCACTTGCTATCACGATGTTATTGAATCCGGGGCGCGTTTGACCTGCGATCATTTAGTTTTAGAAAAGGATCGTGACAGTATCTGAATCGAAAGACTATGAAATTGTAGAGTTTTGTTTTGCAGGAAGGTTTCGCGAATATTTCTATAACTTGAGTTCATTTTTCGTAGTAAAGTATTTTGATTTTCTGTTCTCATCTGTATCTAAGTAGTTTCCAGTAGCGTTCTACCTTTTACATTGAAATTTTACGGAGCGGAGCAGCGAGTTTAAACTAGGTCAACAATAAACTAAGAAAAGCAGTCGAATGATTTCCGAAAATCGACACTTCTTTCGCCACCCTTCAAAGCAGAGTTACCACTATAAATAAATAATAATAACTTTAGTAGCAGTGGATCTTGATCTTGACTTTATAAAAGGGAGCTGTTCATTGACTATTGTGGCAGCAGATTTTAAAGTTAGATAAGAACAAACTAATTGTCTACTCCATTGGAAGACATTTTATGAGGAAAATTGGTGGTCTCCTCAAGTCTACTTATGTGTCTCTAAAGAATTTTTGATCAGATTCAAGTAATATACAAAAAGAATCAAATGTATTTTTACTCTCAATCTTACACTGATTGTGTTGTAAATCACGAAACAATTCAATCATCGGGTGAGTTGGAGGCTTTGAAGCCCCTATAAGCTTTCTTCTTCGTTCTGATCAAATGTCACTTTATCTAACCAATGGGGAAATGCACCACGTTTTCGGAACTGTTTGGAAGCAACCCATTATACACTACATCTCAAAAGTAAGCAACTGCTCTATCAACATCAAAATTTCTACAAAAACTCCGATCAATAGAGTGGAAATAATTGTTAAAGTCAACATAGTGACCATTCAAAAAATCATAATTGAGGGGATCACAATCCATCAGATCAGATATGGAAAAGTGATCAGAGCATGGTATAAAAATTGAGTAAACTTAATGATGAATAGAGTTTTCGAGAAGAGTATCACTTACTAAGATCCGTTTGCACCATCGTTCCTTAATGTTAAGGATCCCTTAAATATTGATAGTTGCACGACTGTCACTCAAATGGAATTCTTAGTAAGGGACCTTCGAATATAGAACAGCCTCTACCTGTCAACTTCGGGAAGTGTGTAGTTCTTCATATTGGCAAAAACAACCCACGTCGCGACTACTTCTTGGCTAACCAACCAATTTCGTCCGCGAGAAAGCACGTTGACTTGGGCGTTACTGTTAACGAAGAGCTTTCCTGGTCGGACCATATTGTCGAAACCACGCTCAAAGCCAACAGAATGGTTTACATGTTGCAAAATTCTTTTCGCGGCTGTGACCCATCAAAATGTTCCCTGCTCATAAAAACTTATGTAAGACCAATTTTAGAATTTGCGGGACCGGTGTGGAGTGTTGATTTGGTGCGTGACGTTGTGCTTCTCGAAGGTGTTCAGCGACGTGCGACGCGCATTCCTTATGGTTATGGTATTGCACGTCCTTCGTACGGCGAGAGGCTATCTATTCTAGGTCTTACTACCTTTGCAGACAGGCGACGGCGTGGTGATATGATTATTGCATTTAGATCGATGAACGGTATGTTCGGTCTGGACCTGTCAAGTCTATTCCTGATGAACAACGACACCCGTCTTCGAGGCCACCGACTCAAGTTGCGCAAGGAGAACTTTCGAACAACTCCCAGGAAAAACTTCCTCTCGAATAGGATTTTCGAAGAGTGGAACCGCCTTCCTGATTGTGTTGTAGGGGCACCATCTGTGAATGCGTTTAAAAACAGATTGGACACATTCCTTCAGTAGCAGTGTGACTCAACAGTGATGTTTATTCATTTTTTTCTTCACTGAAATACTCTAAGTGTAGCATGCTTTATTTTCTCTAAGATTTTTTTTTGGTGTTAATTGTGTGTATAGAAATCTCCACTCTTTTTCTAGATTTAATAATAATAATAATAATAATAATATTTCATCATCTATATAGGGTCCCTTAAATAGTTCTATCTAGTGATATTTCAGTTTTTCATGTTGTTTAACTTCACCCTAGTTCAATAAAGCCTTTTCATTGGCTGGCCGGATACAGATGACACTTGTCATTTCCTAAACCTGGCTTTACTGTCATTTTGATGATTTCATGCTAGTTGAAATTTCAAATGATTGATTAATCGATCAATCTTTTAACATGTGCTTGGCTTCTCGCCATCGACACATCGAACACTCTGTATAACAAACTATTAATCACGTATAACTCATACAATAATATATTTTCAACACAACACAATTGAATCATTTTCAAAAAGACTTAGGGAGTTCCAAACTGGGACGTGAGGAAAAGTAGTCATCTCACCGTGACGACCATTTTGGAACTGGAAATTTCAAATTTTTTGCTATAATTTCATAGCAAACAAAAAATGTTCAGTCAGTTTGACAAATTATTTTAGGTTATAATCCCATCCTTAAATTTGAGTTTAGTTTTAAGGATCGAAACGTCACTTAAATATTTAAGGAACGATGGTGCAAACGGATCTTAGTCTACTAAAACTTAATCCTCTTCTTTCCTTCTTCTTCTTTTAGAAGGAATCTTGCCTATTCGATTCCAGTTTCTCTATGTTGTTGTTTCTTTGGATGTAGATTGCCAGCTGTCTCGCCATCGTTTTGGTGGGAGCCCCAGAGGTCTTCTTCCGTGTAGTATCTTGTCACTTGCTATCTTGGGCGTCCTGTCTGGACTCATTCTATCTACGTGCTGGTTCCATTCCTTTCTTCTCACGATATCTCTGTTTGACACTTTTCTCTTATTGCTGCATTTCTCTGCCTATTGTTCAGTGTGTATCCTGTATCCTCGACAGTCTATATTCAGATGTTTGTTTTTCCAGATTGGGAATCTCAGATGATCTGATATTGAGGCCTGGGTATTCAAACGACAAGACTTGCTCAATGGTGGGGTTTTCCAATGCTTGTTTGCATCGTAACGGCTCCTTTCTATGATCATGCATTTGGTCTTAGAGATTTTCATATTGAGCTTTTCCGCCCTATAAAAAAAGCCTATAATATTCTCTGCAGATCATCCTGTAATTCAGCGATAAGCATAGCCTAGTGTTTCCCCATACGATATACTAGTCCAGTTCTCTTTACGGCTATTATCATTTCATCTATGACTGCATTGAATAGGGTTTTGGCTTTCACACTGGAGGATGCCTGTAGTTGTTCGTAGCCGCTGCGTAAGGGTGAAGTTCGTGGGTATTCGGGTTGTCGTGTTCGCATTCATATCCTTACTAAGCTCTATATATTCCTCCTGCAACCCACTGTCCTGTAGGATAGTACTCACGTCTTATATTTGGACTATATCGAAGGCCTTTGTTAAGACTACAAAGCAGAGATAGGCGGGGGTGTTGTACTCTCGAGATTTCTCTGTCAGTTGTTTGAGTATTTAAATAATAATAATAATAATATTTTTTCATTCTCATAATCATTATATAGAACATAACATGAGAAGAGAACCAGTCACAGTTACAACACCTCATCAAGGAGCATTGATAAAAAATTCATTCAAATTATATGGCTCTAGATTTAACAAAAACTCTAAAGCGATTTTCTTGAAATTTTACAAATTGTTAAATGACTGGACAGACATTGGAAGAGAATTGAAAATTTTCGTGCACATAAACTCGACATTATTCTTGGTGAGAGTAAGTTTGAACAATGGATACTATCTCCCTGCAGAAATTAAGTGTCACATTGGAAGTTTTGCTAGAAAATTGAAGAAATTTGTTTTGGAACACCCCAGGGCAGCAATACATTCTTTGACTTGCTAGTTTTGATGGAACAAATGTTTCATCAGTCCTTTGATTGTGTGTTTTTCTCATTTCGGGTGAGTTGTATTGTTTATTTTGGTTACTTAATCCCACATACTGGCTATGCCTTAGTGGGTTTTTCCATTGTTTATTTCACTGGCCATTTAGTGTCAGATCGATGACGATTTAGTTTATACTTTCATGAGTTTCGTATACATAAATGTAAAATTTGAGTGAATAAACAAATTATTATTATTATCATTATTATTATTAAATAAGGCTGGGTGTTGGAAATTGGTTTAAAATGAGTAGACTGTAATTTATTTCGGAAATTCGAAATGGAAGAATTGACGATTTGATTTTTGTATTGTTTATTCGCATACATGGGCAAGATGAATGAATAATTAATTCGACAATGTGTTGATCTCAAAAATGAAACATCTGAGTTGAGTCCGTGCGCTGTCTGCGACGTTGCCGCTACTTCGGAGATTTCCTAACATAGCCCCCAATTTGAAATTTCTTCAAATTGCGTATTAATTTCCTTGGATTGGAAATGGATGTAAATATCTGGCAGCCCTGATGATGTGACCTCTCGATGTCTTCACTTCTGCAACCCTCGTGATATTGTCTCTGCCTGAAAAAATTTTCATGATTCTTCCTAAGCTCTATCTGCCTGGTGGGAGTTTCGAATCTCTAACCAAAACAAGTGACCCCTCTGTGAGTTGTGATCTTGTCTCGCACCATTCGTAGCTCTGATGCAACTGGCTTACTTATTCCGTTGAAAATCTCTTCCAAAAACGTTGATATAATTGCTGTATTGTGATGCGATTGGAAGTAATATTTTTTATATCAGGTTCAGGAAGGGAACATATGTTTCGATGTATAAGGAAATGGGATGGGGTGAGAGGCTGAAGATCGTCAGGATCAATTGAAAGAGCATAGAGGGGTCGAGAATTGAGAATGGTTTCTATTTGATATAAAAGTGTTATGAACTCTTCATAAATTAAATGATTGTTTTTTAATGTTCGCTTCAGATGAAATTTCATTTGCTTCACCGCGGCCTCCCAGAGACCACCGAAATTGGGGGAAATTGATGCTTTATCTGAATGTAACATAAGACTGATTTTATGAAGTTCATTTCTGGCTCCTTTGAATGTAGTACCATTATCGGAATAAACATTGGTTGGAACTCCGCGTCGTGAAATAAATCTTTTCAAACCAGCCATAAAGCACTCCGTCGTCATGTCAGAAAGAAGTTCCAAATGAATTGCTTTCGTTACAAAGCAAACAAATACGCAAACGTAACATTTAGTTATTTTATTGCAACGACCTTTTCGATCTGTCATGTATTATGGACCAGCAAAATCTATACCAACGTGTTGAAACGGATATGCTCGACTTATTCTTTCATCAGGTAATGAACCCATTTGTATTTTATTTTCAGGTGGTTTATGACAAAAACATGTAACGCATCTTTTAATACTATTTTTAGCTGTTATTTTTCCATTTGAGGGCCAATAACGTTGTCGTATCAAACTCATTAGTAATTGTGGACCTGGATGAAACCTGTTATGATAATGATCGAAAATTACTAAAGGTAAAGCATGGTCTTTCGGTAATAGAATAGGATGTTTCATTTCTTTTGAAAGATTTAAAAATCTCAATCTACCACCAACACAAATCAACTGAAATTCATTAAAAAAAGGACAGAGATTATAAATTTTCGATTTTTTCGACACGACTTTGTTCTTCGAAAATGTTGAATAGTCTCTCTAATGAGTTCTTTGAAATAGGTCTCAACCTCAGGAGTATCCATAATTGAATCTTTTGAATGTTCCATCTTTTTTCTACTTTTATCAATGAATGTTTTACAATAAGCAAAAATACGTTTCAATCTAGGAAGGTTTGAAATTTTAGTTATCAACTCTAGAAAAACATTCGGTTCGTTATTGAAGTGAAATATCGTCTTTGTAATTTTTCTTATTTCGGGTACATCTTTCATATTTAAAATGAAATCTGGATCAAAATGAATTGAAAAATTGTTCACATCAGTGTTATAGAGAAAATCTGGGCCATTCCACCACATTTCGCAATTTGTTAATTTTTCGGCTGATATACCTCTGGATGCTACATCCGTTGGATTGGAACTTGAACGAATATAGTTCCAATTATGAATATTAGACAAAGTTTGGATTTTACTTAATCTGTTTGCAACGAATACTTGTAAAGTATTTGGTTCAGTTTTTAGCCAGTAGAGAATAACTTGAGAGTCTGACCAATAAAAAACTTCAACGCTTATATTTAGTGATATATGAACTTGATTCACTAGTTGTGCTCCCAAAAGGGCTGCACACAGCTCAAGTCAAGGAATGGACAATGATTTAATTGGCTCAACCTTTGTTTTTGAACGAAGAAGGCGTACACGCTCATTTCCATAAGAATCTTCACTTCTGACATATATACAGGCGATATAAGCATGATTGGATGCATCACAAAAACAATGGATGTCTTTGATAGTAAATTCTTTTACGACAGTTTTTCTAGGTATCTTGATTTTATTGATTTCACAAATAGAATTTTTAAAATTATTCCAACGATCTTGAGGTAGTATTTGATCCCATGATAATCTTAGAGACCACAGATTTTGCATACATATTTTTGCAGATATGATTACTGGACTGACAAGACCCAATGGGTCATATATTTACAAAATTTTTCAGTGACTAGATTTGTTTGTGCCCCCGAATTGTGGGGAGCCCTACAATTGACAAAGCCCCCCGATTCATTTTTAACCTTGAATACTACTGTGGATAATAAAACTTGAGAAGCGCTGATTTTAGTATTGAATTGTTTGTTCATAAAATTCATTGTGGAGGAACTTGACTCAGTTTCAGGATTAGTATATTGAACACGATCATTCATCTCTTGTTGGGTATCCCAATAGTGTATTAAAGAATTATGTTTCAAATTACATTTCTTACAAGGACCTAGGGTGCATTCATTGTGGGAATGTCCTGGACGTAGACAATTCTTGCAAAGTTTCAATACCTTGATTTTAGAAATTCTCGTTGGTATATTCAATTTCAGAAAGTCGATGCAAGTTTACATAAGATTATTCTGTTTTTTACAATAATTACACATCTTTTTTGATTGTGAATTCACGAAAAAATGTTTTTTGATATTATCACGACTCTGACAATATTGATTGTTCTTGAACTTTGACTGATAAGTAATCGAATTTATACTTTGATCTGCAATTTCACCTAGTTTATCTACCTTCAACTTCAAAAATTCGAAAAATTCATTTAATGTTGGCAGTTCTTTGGAAGTTTTATACTCCTTCCAGCCTCTATAAGTAACTATCTAATTTTTCAGAAATAATCTGAATCAGTAAAAGTTCACACAATACAACCTTGGATATTTTCATACCTTCTATAGCTGATATATTCTCAGAAACTGAATCAAGCAAATCTCGCAAATGTTTCGATGATTCCTTACCTAGATGATCTAATTTTAAAATACTCTTGATATGTTTATTAATTAAAATTTTCTTATTATCAAACCGGTTACATAGCGATTTCCAAGCAATATCATAATTATTTCCCACTAGTTCAACCTGATCTACTATTCGTTTGGCATAGCCATCTACACTCTGTCTGAGAATTTGGAACTTCTGAATATCCGGTATACTATTGGTATGAACTACAGACAAGAATGTAGACTTAAAATTCCAACCAATGTTCATAATCTCCTTTGAAAGGTTCAATTTTAACTTTCGGTAAAGAAATATTATTCAACCCCCCTAACAGTTTATTATATGCTACCACCAACATCGAGCCTCTTAGATCCAGATTAAACATCTTATGTACCCGATTCGTCCAGAAACTCAGCAATCATGACGACATACTTACTCTCTACCAAAATGATGACCATACCTCAACAAGAAAACACCCGACACAGATCATTTTCAACAAGTTTGGAATATAACATAGGAAATACTGTATTTTTTTGGTAACTATGTATTGTTATATTCGAAATGTAAAATATGAACTAGGCTGAAGGACCCCAGGTCAATGGCCTTTTTCTTGTCAATAAATGCCAGTTATTATTATTATTATTTATTATTCAAAGAATTATGAACATTAGCATTATTACTTTGATCAATTGGATGCACCTCGGTTGAAGGTGTATTCTCTTTCAGATATTTTTTAAGAATTCCAATATATTTATCATAATTATTTTCAAATTCATCTCGGTAATTGTAATGCTCTTCTATTTCTTCATCGCTACATTTATCTTCTAACATACCTTGAACATGTTGAAATGAATCGTAAACTGATGGATAGTTTTTGAGTTTTTCTTCAATTTCTGTAATTCTAGGTAGATTTTTGGCTAAATTATCAACATATTTACCTAAATTAGTTAAACGATGTTTCAATGAACCTGGTTTTCTTTCAAGCTGAGAAGCCATTCTCTTATCTCAATTCAGATTAGAAACAGATGGAAATAATTGAAAAAAGGATTTAAGGAACGAACTCACAGCTTTTTTCGATGTTTTCAATGTAATTTTCTCCTCGAGGTTTGAAGAATTCTTCTCCAATTTTGAATAGTTCTTCTGCTCCGAAGATCTCTCCACTTGGTTGGAGGAAGTTAATGGTCGACTGGTTATGGGCTCTTGATTGATTTCTCTGGTTATCAGGCTCGATTAGGACCAATTATTTTGTTGGAAATTGGTTTAAAATGAGTATATTGTAATTTATTTCGGAAATTCGAAATGGAAGAATTGACGATTTGATTTTTGTATTGTTTATTCGCATACATAGGCAAGATGAATGAATAATTTATTCGACAATGTGTTGATTTAAAAAAATGATACATCTGAGTTGAGTCCGCGCGCTGTCTGCGACGTTGCCGCTACTTCGGAGATTTCCTAACACTGGGTGTGTCTGGTGCAGCTTCTTGTGACGTATTGATCGAAGTAGTCGCTGTTCTTTTTTATTTAAAGAAGACATCTATATATGTACAGAGCAGGCACTGTCAGCAGTCAATTCTCCTTAAATTTTCTCCGACAAGTCTCCCTGTATTTCATTTTTAAAATCCTTGGAAGAGTTAGTTTCTGGATTATGAAAATTTTCTCTAAGCTGGCGCTGGACCCCCAAAAGACAATCCGATATGACAAAATGGAGTGAAAGCTGGCATAGTAGACCACCCTCAGAATTTCCAGGCTCACATGCATTTGCAAAGCAAACAAGGAGAAAGAGGCCGATGCCAGTCTTCTGCTGAGCTGCTCAATGTGTTCATGCCACTTCAGATTCTTGTCCAGATAGATTCCCAAAAATTTGGTTGTTGCCCAAGGATATAATTTCAGGGATAGTCTCTCTAGTTTGATCTGTGCTAAAACAGACATTCTCTCTGCACCAGGAAGTTATTTTGGATATTGATGTAGTTTGTAGCTGCAGGATATTCTGTTCGTCTATGAGTAGATTTGTGTCATCAGCATACATTATTGGTGTTTCACTTTCGGAGTCGAAAACTTCAGGAAGGTCATTTACAAAGACCACAAGCAAGAGCGGTCCCAAGATGCTTCCCTGTGGAATTTCCCGGGTGACTGGTCCCTCTTCAGAGGCATATGTAATGCCATCCACTGTTATTTCAACCCTCTGCTTCCGATTCGACAAATAGCTTTCAATAAGGTTCAGTTGTCTATCTCTTATGCCATATCGCTCAAGTTTCCAGAGCAGCAATTTGTGGTCCACACAATCAAAGGCCCTCGACATGTCCAAAAAGATACCAAAAGGCATTATTCCCTCCTCAAAGCCCTGCAAGATCATCCCGACCAGTTCATAGATTGCAGTATCTGTGCTTTTGTCTCTCATAAAGCTATGTTGTGCACTATTAATTCTATTGAACTTTCTTAGGAAGTTCAAAAACCGATCTGCCAATATTTTTTCAAAGATTTTCGAGAACGATGGAAGCAAACTGATGGGTCTATGGTTCGCAAAATCATCAACATCGCCTTTTTTGTGTATTGGTTTTACCAAAGCTACTTTAAGTGCATCAGGGAATATGCCTTGGGAATAAAGTTTATTAATCATTACAGTAAGCGGTTCAGCAATCACGTGTATGGAACATTTTATGACGGATACCATAGTACCCAGCCGAGGCTTTACTCTTCAGCTTCTTCACAGCCGTCCATACTTTATCAACCGTCACCTCAAACATAAAAGAAGGTCTAGGGTTTATGTTGGGTGGGATTTGTTGTTATTTACTTGTCTGGAGTCATCGGGGTCCACATTTTGTGCCATCTCAGCGAAATATTTGTTAAATTTTTCCACTACCTTTTCTAGGCTACCTTGAGGAAACTTGTCGCCTCTCACATTTGTATTTTTTCTTATGTTGTTCATTATATTCCATGTAGATTTGGTCTTATTTGTAGAATTCCTTATTTTGTCCTCGATAAGGGATTGTTTCAGTTTTCCGATAGCCTCATCGTATTCCTTTTTTGTTCTTTTGTACTGGGCAAAATAATGAGAGCTGCCATTATTCAAGACAAAAAGCAAATCCAATTTTACCTTGGGAGATATTATTTTTGGATCATTAGAGAATTTGGCCTTATTTTTCGTTTTCTGGACTGTCACAAGAGGAAAAGCTTCATTAAATAATTGATGATATTGGTGGTGAAAACTGTTCCATATAACCTCAGGCTTTTGGTTATCCTTCAGAGTACTCTCCCAGTCAACTTCAGCCAGAGAATCCAGGAAGTAATTGATCGAGTCTTCAGTGTACTTACGAGTTCTCTTTATGAATGGGGTCGACATAGGAATGTTGCAACCAGGAATATGAATTTTCTGAGCTGCATGGTCTGACAAATGACTGTTAACTACACTAGATGTGACGTCTTGAATATTCGTGATGATAATTATCTATGCAAGTTGCAGAATGGGCTGTTATACGAGTTGGTACATCAATAATCAATCTAGCCCCAAAGCTTTCTGTTATGAATTTGAATAACGTTGAAACATTATTTGGGCTGTTTCCATTATCTATGTGGTTGGTTGTTACCGACGTTTCGGCAAGAATTCGCCTGCCGTCTTCAGGGTGTTGTTGGTCCTGAGAAGGACCGGTTGTTGCCAAACTTGTTCTGTCGGAAATTGCACCTCGGATAACTCGCGTTCGAATCCCCACACTGTAATTGCTAAATTGAAAAAACTATGGAGCGCACAAGTCCAGACAGAACAAGTTTGGCAACAACCGGTCCATCTCAGGACCAACAACACCCTGAAGACGGCAGGCGAATGCTTGCCGAAACGTCGGTAACAACCAACCACATAGATAATCGAAACAGCCCAAATAATGTTTCAACAAATACACCATTATCAAGAATATCTCGTTCACAATTGAATTACGTGGCTGTTTTGTCGTCTTTAGAGATCATATTTTTATATTAAAATCCCCTGTTATGACGAAATCCAAAGGTAGATCACTCAGTGTCTCCAGTAAGTTGATATACCTCTCTATGAATGTATCAATAACACTTTCAATGCTGGAAGGTGGCCTGCAGATACAGATTACTACTAGTTTACTACTTTTGGATTGTAATTTGCATGCTGAGCATTCAAAGATGTCGGTTATGCTTAGTTTCTATATATCTGCCTCTCTTTACATTTACAACAATTTTGCATATTCTTCTTAGAGGGCCGGCTCTCCGTTTTTCATTAATTCATTTGTTATTTTATCTTGGTTTGGACTTCTCCACTTCTCCTATTTTTAAGTTTTCTAATCGCTTCTTTTACTTGCTCTTTGGTGATCTGTGTGTTTTCATCCAATAGATCGTTTTGTGTTTTCTCTTGTATTTACACTGAATTTTCTATACCTGCGTAGAGGTTGCAGAAGTATTTTCCCCAGGTTTACTCTACTTTGTTTTTAGTTGTACAGGCATAGATATAGATACATAGATGGGCCCTAAGCGCGATATCAATGAAATGAAATTGAAGATCACATATACAAAGTGGAGTTTGTTTTTGTTTTGAATTTTGACAGGTCGATGTAAACATGATGTAAACAAACGGCAGAGTCGTGCGTTTTTTAGGGGTACTGAAACGAAATGAATATAACTTCATAAACAGAGATCAATAGGATTTTTTTAAAGAAATGAATCGGTTCCACCTTATGGTTATTAGCGACGGTACATTATCTAAATAATCATAGGTTTACAGAATAAGAGAAAATGATTGGAATTTTATACGATTTCATATCTAATGAGAACTTAAGGTCCTGTGGAAGTGGTATACCTATATTTCGAAATGATGTAGATATATTTTACAGTCTATGAGAAAATTTAACACTGTTAGAATCACATTAGGTGGTTTCAGTTCATTGCAACAAATGGTATTTGTGTATCATCTTAGTGTGACTAAGTCGAAGTCTTCGAATAATGTTTCTTATTGATTTGAGCTGTAGTATTTAAAATATTCTCTTCTGTAAGATGAATACCTAATTATTTTCCAATAAGAGCTTTGATCGATGAAGGAAAAATGTTTGACGTATATTTATGTTAATTAAAAAATATTCTAATATCAGAAGAAAACCTGATTTGTACATAAGACATTGAATTTCAATTTTGTCCAAATTCTTTATCTTTTCCATTTCTGCAATGGTCGGTTAATTCGAAAAGAATTTTATTCATTATAAACTGTTTTTTCTGCTTTTGTCTGTGAAGTCTATTTTTCTATCGACAAATACACTATGAATCTCACCTGAATGTTTATTGTTAAGACGAGGCCCATGGATATAATGAAGAAACTAAAAAAAAACAGTTTTCGAAAGGAATTTATTAATTTCAAAAACCAGCAATTTCATTCATATTTGGAAAGAATAGTGTATGTTAGACAGGATCTCAGTCCCACCAATTATTCATCCATACTGATGATCAATCAAATTTATTCATTAAGCTGTTACCAGAGAATACGGTGATTTTCGGGCATATCTTGGGGAGGTTGGGTACGAGGGAGGTTCATTTACTGTCATCCACATTAATATCCGGAGTATAAACAAAAATTTTGAAGAGTTCACTATCTACTTGGAAGAGTTAAAGAATCATGTCAATGTAATAATTCTATCGGAAACTTGGAATATTGAGTTGGTAAGTGACTTTTCAATACCAGGTTACTCTACATATTATAATAATTCTAAAGTAAATCAGAACGACGGCCTGTTGGTATATATTAGGGATTATATATCTGCTAATGTCGATATAATTCCAATAACAGAAACGAATTTAATTCAAATTTCAATGGTGATTGACGACATAAAGATTGGAATTACAGCTTCTTATAGGCTGCCCTCTATTAACACCCAAAATTATACTTAAGTAAATACATGTCTGATTTAGAAAAAAATTGTGTCGACATATTCATGGGTGACATTAATATTGATTTGATGGATGAGCGTTCTGATTGTGTCAGTGAATACCTCAATATCCTAGCAGAAAGTGGGTATTTTTCCTATATCAACAAGCCCACCAGGGTTACATCAATTTCAAAAAGTATATTAGACCATATATTTGTTCGTAAACACAATGTTCACCAGAACTTTCAATTGACTTCAGCTTTGCTTCTAACCGATCTTACTGACCACCACCGAGTATGTTTGAGGTTATCGGGAGGGATAAAATCGCACCACAAAAATGAACCGAACTTATTTGAAAAGAACATTATAAATTTCAATAAATTAACCATTTCTTTGAGAGCTGAAAAATGGGAAGAGGTGTTGAACAACAAAGAAACGCATTCCTGTTACAATAAATTTGTTGAAATATTGAAAACTCATTTGAAAGCAGTCTCATATTCTTATGCTTCGGAACATAAAGAATGTAAAAAAATAAAACCATGGATCATCACTGGTCTGAATACCTCAATACGACATAGAGATCGCCTGAAAAAAAAATTGTTGAATGGATATAATCTTGAGAGGGAAAAGACATACAAATCATACAGAAATCGTTTGAATAATATAATAAAACTAACAAGAAATCAATATTACAAAGAAAAATTACATATAGCGAAAGGAAATTGCAAAAAAACATGGGAACTCATTAACGATATAGCAGGGAAAAGCACTCCCAATAAAATAATTATTAACAACATAAATATAAAAAATATAAATGGAGAGCCAATTTTAAATAAACAAGATTATCCTAACATCTTTAACAGTTACTTCACAAATATTGGAACTGAAATGGCAAAAAAATTAAAAAAATTGAGAACTTACCTCATCAATTTCTTAATGATACCACTCAACGGAATTCGATGTTTTTGAAACCCATAACACAAAATGAGCTCATAGTAATAATATCCAAACTGAAAACTAATAGTTCATCTGGTCCTGATGGCATCTCCTCGAAACTTATAAAGAATATTCATCCGTTTATTACATCTCCACTGGCTCATATCATAAATTTGATATTCAAAAATGGTAAATTACCCTACCAGTGGAAAGAGTCAATCATTACCCCCGTATATAAATCAGGCAGGCGTGACGATATTAGTAACTATAGGCCAATATCTATCATAAACAATTTTGCCAAGATCTTTGAACATAGCCTAAAGATTAGACTCACAAAGTACCTCAATGATAATCGAGTTCTAACAGACAGACAATTCGGTTTTATGAGTGGTTCAAGCACTGAAAATGCCGTTCTAGATTTCATGAAGGAAATAATTGGTTCATTGGACCGATCGGAAAAATGCTTAGCAATATTTCTAGATCTGGCGAAAGCGTTTGACACCGTTGATCACGGGATGCTTTTGGACAAATTCTACAATTATGGTGTACGTGGCCCAACTTATAATGTGCTTAAAGACTATCTCTCACATAGAACACAGAGGGTCAGGATTAACAATGATCTCAGTGAGGCAATGGAGGTCAGAGTGGGTATTCCACAGGGGACGGTGTTGGGGCCAATTTTATTCCTTGTTTACATCAACAGTATTGGCTTCTTTAACGGATTTGGGGGCCATATCGTCTCGTTTGCAGACGATACAGCACTCGTTTTCACGGCTTATAATTGGAATGAGGTTTATGAAAAATCAGAAAAGGGACTAAGATGTATACAGATATGGCTTAGTTACAACCTATTAAGTCTGAATGTGAAAAAAACCAAATTTATCACTTTCTCCCTATTGATGAACAACCAACCGTGCCAAAACACTCTCAACATCCATGGGGAAGACTGTGTTGACTCGGTGAATTGCAGCTGTCCTGTTATCGAGAAGACGGAAAGTATAAGATATCTTGGGATTATTGTGGATCAACATATTAGATGGGATGAACAAGTAGCTTGTGTGGTGAGGCGACTCAGGCAACTAACCAGGAAATTCTATGAATTGAGGAACATCCTGGATAGCAAAAATCTAACCATCATATACCACTCTCTTGCGGAATCTGTAGTGAGATACTGTATTGCTGCTTGGGGTGGTGCATTCAATAATTCCCTGAACGTTCTCCAAGTGACTCAGAACACTATACTGAAAATTTTGTTTAAAAAACCGAGATTATTCTCTACGGAATACTTATATGAAGAAACTCAGTTACTGAAAATAAGAGATCTATATATGAACCAGTGTTTAATCTGGGTATTTAGGAACAAATCTGTTCTTCAAGAAGAAAAGGAAAAGATGACAAGATTCGTGACTAATGCATGCTTAACCCTACCATCCTTCAAAAAAACTTACACGCAGAGGTTTCAATAAATTCAAAAAGTCAATCAAAGCTTTCATCGTGCTTAATCGCGAAATTTTCAACATATTTGGTTGATTTGGAGGTGGCAGTCATCGTAGATGTGGTTTTGTTTCTTCTCGGTTTCGCCCACTCTCCCTCTCCCTCTATCTTTGTATATATCTTGCTGTTTCAGTTCGTGTGTGTGTATTCAGCTCAAAAGATCATTAATCTGAATGTTCAGCTTAGATGTAGAAAGTTGGTGTGTTTATTCTGTATCCTGTCATGATTAATTCTTGATGATCTTTGAACACCCGGAATGGAGGATGGTGAGCATAACACAAGTTGGTACTTAGGTGCGCCCATCCTTACATTAAGGGTCATTTAGTAACTGATTATAACTGTGAATGAATGTTGTAATTATTGTTCAGAGGAATAAATTTGATTTGATTTGAAATTTGATAATAATTACAAGTATATTCAGGAAATCATGAATAGCATAAAAAGAGGCCATTACCTAGACCAACTTCACGTACCTCAAGGGCCACATTTAAAAAAATTCCGGTTCGGAGGGCCGCATTAAAAAAGTTTGCAGCTCAATGCTGCCTTTTCAGATATGTGCTTCCCATCTTCAAACCCACTGTAAGCCTTATGTTTCGTAAGTTGGGGTATCGTGCTTTTTGCAGCAAATTGAAAAATTCCAATTCAGTTCACGTTCTTTCTTGGTAAAAAGGATCTGTTTGCAACTCACACTATTCCAGTTGGAGGTGTGCTCTACTTACATTCTGAAGGGGCTGACCAAAAGCTCAAAATTTTCTTAGAATTTCTTGAAATTCGCTAAACCTATTTTCGACTCCTTTTGCAGTCTTTTCAATTCATTTTATCCGAAGTTGATATGAAACTTCCTCAAAAAAAATACTTCATTTCTTCAAAGGATGTTGCTGTGAAGTAACAGCTTGAAAATCTCAAAATTTTCAAAGAACGATTGCCCTCTTGCATAATGTTAGTTATTTCAACAACTACTTTCATGACATCCATTTGAGGTGTCAATTTTCCACATTGCGCCTCTTGGTGGACAATACAATGTATTACAATACTGTTGACTGTTTATGTGGTTTTATTTCAAGAGTCCTGCAAATCCGATTTCAGTTCCTGTAATAGCTCTGGCTCCATCAGTGACAATATAGAAACGTTCATGGACACCCCGTGGTCCGATACCACCTTATTCACAGCTTCAAATTCCGTACCCTTGGTACCATTCAAAATCAAGCATCTCCTATGAACGTTTCTGACAAAAATTATAACCTGGCTGATATCCGATAGATCAGTACTTTCAACTAAGGATAGCGAAAAATACTCACACTTTTCAACTGAGTTTTTGAAATATACCTATATTGATCAATATGGTATACTCGTCTTGCTCGTTTGGATACGATACAGAGACTGCTTCGAATTTTTCGGCAATGTTGTTTCACCAAACTGTTATGCCATTTTGATGGCACAATCCATCAGTAAGAGGTTTTTTCGCTTTGGCGATTTCCAGCGCCCCTCTGCGTTCCACAAAAAATTAGGTCGCGTGCCTCGTGTTGGACAGCCTTGACCTAGACTATGTCTTGTATGCAAGTGCCCCTTCACGAACTTAAACACAGCACAGTTTCGAAAAAAAGAAATAGCAAAAATATTAAATTAATCAAAAATTCAATACACATGGTTGAATTCAACAAAATCAAACATGAACATAAATTATATTTATTTATTTATTCATTTAATGATATAAACGGGTAATAATACCCTTTCAAACAATTACAACAAAGAGAAATACAAATAACAGTGTGTTAACAATGAAAATACAGTAAATTCCACAATTAAACCGCGAGGTGAAGCATTGCATGATAATATAAGGACTTAATTAAATCTAAGTGAAGTTAAGGCCTGAACAAACAAAAAGAAAAAGAAGAAGAAAAGTGTTCACGTTCACGTGACTGCTTATCCTTGGAACAGGAGAGTTTTTAGAGTAGTTGTACTTATAATTTTCGACATGAAGGAGGGTTCTTCCCCTTCTGGGAGGAACGAGAAAGCTGAAAAGCTCGAGCAGAGCAGGGCAGTTTAGTGACCCACAAATCAATTTAGAGAAGAAAAGTACATCTCCACGTTTGCGTCTGAGGAACAGCGAAGGGAGATCAATCCTAGCTCTCATAAGCGAAGCTGAAAATTTTGCCCGCTCAATGCCCAGGCGAAAAGAAATATACATGATAAACCTATTCTGAACTCTCTCAATCCTCTCAGAATCCGCGTACGTATAAGGAGACCACACAACACAAGCGAACTCTAGCGTGGGCCTAACAAGCGCCACGTAGAGATACTTAAGTGTCTCAACCGACTGGAAATGCTGCGAGTGTCTGATTATAAAGCCAAGCAATTTTACACCTCTGTTCACAATATAATCAACATGAGGCCTGAAACTCATGGTACGGTCATAAAGTACACCCAAATCTTTGATTTGATCTACCTTTTCGAGGAGATGGCCACAAAGTGAGAAAGTGCAGCTAATTCGAGAGCTACCGCGAAAGAGGGTCATATGTTTGCGATTGTCAACATTAAGACATAGTCTATTATACCCACACCAGTTCACTAATCTATCAAGATCAGCCTGGATATTACGAGCGTCCTCTTCTCAGTCAATAGCGAGAAAGATCTTTAGATCATCCGCAAAAATCAGAAACTGTGAATGCCAAAAACAACGAGATATATGATCGAGAAATATTAGAAACAATAAAGGGCCCAAGTGGCTTCCCTGGCTTAACAAATTGAGTTCTAAGCTTGAAGTACGACACCAACCATTTGAGAAGAGGACCCCATATTCCAAATCGGATGAGTTTAAATTCGAGTAATGAGTGGTCAACGGAGTCAAACGCTTTCGAAAAATCAGTGTAAATGACTTCAACCTGACGCCCACGCTCCAACTCATCAAAAGAGTACTGCGTGAAAAGTATCAAGTTGGTCTCAATACTTCTGCCTCTCAAAAAACCATGCTGCCGATGAGATATCATCCCAGCAGTTCAAATAGCTTAGGTATGGCACTAATAATGGAAATGGGACGATAATTACACACCTTGTTTTTAGATCCCGACTTATGGATAGGTTTTACGAAACTTTCCTTCCACCTAGATGGGAAGGCTCCGGATTCAAGGGACCTGTTGAAGACTACTAGAAGAGGTAGAGCCAGGGACGCAGAACATTTGCGTAACAAAATAGTGGGAATGCGATCCGGACCCGGTCCCTTATTGATATTCAAGCTATTCAATTTCTGAATAACTTCGGTCAGTTCAAGCCTCAAGGTACCACCCACATCACAATAAGTGGCGGAGTTGTCCTCCATCACCCCCGGAGCTTGCTCAGAGGACGCAGCGAAAACTGACCGGAAATGATTCGCAAATCCGCTAACAATATTCCGATCACCGATCAGCAAATTGTCGCCACAAAAGACTTCAGAAGGAATATCATTATCATGACGTTTTTGATTAACAAAATTCCAAAAGGTATTAACATTATTCCTCATATAGCCCTCTACTCTACTCGATCAACATAGGAGGCATAACAAGAGTTGGCAAGCGACTTAGCGCGGTTTCACACGGTCAGGGTGTTTGTCCGTCCGGGTAATCGCCCGTCCGGGCGGCACCCGGAAGCTCTCTTCACACGGGAACTGCGAAAATCCGGATTACTAGGTGCTAGGTACGAGTAGGTACTTCAGTTTGCCTCTGATTTCTATGGACAGTAGACGCAAACATATTTTGATTGCTTTATTGAAACATCGGCGAAAAAAACAACGAAATAGGCAAATTTGGGTTCACCCTTTGCACTCAAATTTATACGAAACTTTCCCTCAACTTGGCACAAATATTTCTCTACGCTTCAGTTTTTTTAATTCGATTGTTGTAATCCTCCGCTCCTTTATCCGAGATTTCGGGTTTCTCCTGTACTAGAGTTATCAGGATTTCGGAATATATTTCTTCTAGTCTAGAACAATCAGACGACTAAACATCCGGATCGTGTGAACGCACTCATGGCACACTGTAGTCCGCTAGGGTTTGGTCCGGGCGATTGCCCGTCCGGGCTCCGTGAATTCTAGCGAGAACATCCGGGCGTTTTGTATGCCCGGACGGCGATTCACCCGTGTCCGGGAAGTGTGAAGGAACCTATGCTAAACTGCGTATTTCTACTTGTCCGGTTGACGGGCGAAAACCCGGACGGACATACACCCGGACCGTGTGAAACCGCGCTTACATTGCGACCGCAGGCTACAGAATACAAGATAATCATCCCAGGACTTAGATATTTTATATTTTTTATGAAATTTCTTCTTTTCCAATATAAGCTTTTTCAAGTCGTGTGAATACCATACGGGAAATCTTGATCTCCTCAAACTCTTTTTAGGAACGAACATATTAATACCCTCGTACAAATATTCGTAAAGAGTTTCCACCAGAGAATCAACCGGAGCACTACCCGGCAACAAATCAACCCAATCAATAGAATCAAAATAGGCGTTCAATGCCTCGAAATTGCCCCTTCTGAAGTCATACGCAGAGATCTCATACTCGTTTACTACCTTACTGAAGAAATTCAAGGAGAATGAAAGTGCAGGATGATGCGTATCCGATTTAGAAAGAACATCAACTGCACACTCAATTGCGGTACTGCCTTGTTGTGTAAACACCAAGTCCAACATTCTGCCATGAATATTTTTAACAGTATTCACTTGATAGAGACCATAAAACCCGAAAGTATCAACCAAAACTTGAGCTCGCAAATCACTCACATCCTCAAGACCAACACCTAAATCGTCATTTACCCACACACAGTTTCCTAAATTATAATCTCCGGTCATGACAACATAGTCTGGCATGACTGATTCTAATACATGTTCTTCTAGAATAGGTAGTAGTGGTAGTAAACTTTTTATTAACTTTGAGCTACAAAGTTTAGAATATTAACATCAAAATAAAGTTTCATCATCATTTGCTCAATATCTACTTCTAATCTCACTTATTATCAGTCTCTTGAACTGATCATCAGCACACCTCATATACAATACATATTGGCAATTCATTGTACATATTCAATCCATTATAATATGCCAGCAATATCCATTTGGCAAGAGCATAGCCATTATTGAGAGTGAATTCTTGTCATAGAAGTGATCTCCATAATTTTGAAAAATGTCTCCAGGCAAATTAATCATTGTCCTTATTATCATTAGTTTCACAACATTGTAATTATTTGAAAACAAATTCACAATTTGTATGCACTTTAGATACATACTTTAAAAATCATATTGGAATCAAAAAATAGTTTCCCCTAACCCCTCCAGCCCAAATAAACTGCTGCTCAACAGTCGCGTATGAGTCGTTTTCTAGTGAACACCATTCTACTTCCTCATAAGGTAAGCGCATATTCTTTCATTCGCTTCAATGTTCACTGTATTTCACTAAACTGTAAAATATTGATTACAAACATAGTTATATAGGATTATTCTGCTTCTGTATTATCAAATTTTGACTATTAATCCTATATTTTTATGAAAAAACAGGGTGTCGATAATAGGTACACCTGAAACCTGCTGTGTTCCAAATATCGACATGAGTGTCGATAAATGGGTCTCATATGAATTTTTTTGACTTAGTGATAGTTAACAAAGTAAAGTGATTTCCTAAAAAAAAATTTTATGAGGTTGTTTATGAAACTGATCCTTCTTCCTGAACCAATTATGGACATATTTTTTTCCGTCAAATTATAAAATGGGAGTACAATGAATCATGGTGTCGATACAATGTACAACTTGGTGTCGATATTTCGTGCTTTGAAAAACAGTCAACATTATTTCACTTCTGTTTACAAAATTCGCTTCGAAATGATTGAATATTTCACCAAATATCAATCGACATTCAATTTATATTCGAGTCAACACTCATTTCAATAATATTTTAACGGATGTCGATAATAGGAACATTCATATGTCGATAATTGGTTATTTTGCGTTTTCAGTGAGCTTTCCACTTACACTAACAGAACAGGCAAGCATTTTCAAAGAGATTTCAGAAAAAACACCTGTTAAAAAGTTCCCGAAAAAGAAAATATACCCAGTCCTTTTAGAAACGCACTGTTCTCGCCTTGCACAGATGAACACTCTGTCACTGCAGAGAAAGAACAGAGAATTGAAGAAGAGAGAAAATTATTGAAATCACCCAAAAAGAAAAAAAGTAAAACAAAGGAAAATATAAAGATGAGAAATCAGGATACGTCGGAAAAATGTGAATATGCTAAAAGTGATTATGTGTTCGTTGAATATGATGCTGAATATTTTCCTGGGTTAGTATTGAAGAAGTCTGGACAATCATACCAGGCAATGAGAAAAAGCGGTGATAACTGTAGGTGGCCCAACGTTGATGATATTTTGCATTACGAAGAAGAAATATGCACAATTGCGGAAAGAAAAAGATTGAATAAACTTGGCATATATGACGTACCTGAAATGTAAGAATAAAAAAAATTGAATTCATACCAAAGTTTTTTAACTTTTTATTCATTTATTCCAGAATAATATTTTATTTTTTCACTTTTGATGTTATTTTGAACTGTTGCTTTATTTTTCATCATGAATAAAAGATTATTTCATTCATAGTATTTCTGTCACGTTGCTTAGAATGATATTAATTCACACCCATTTTTAAATTTCCACTCATTCGATAATTGGTACCCCCACATGTCGATGATTGGGTTTTCTCATTTTCTAGTTGTCGATCATTGGGACATCTCACTTGTCTATATTTTATTCAATTTTAATTATTTCACAGTATACGAACTAGTTTTTTATGTTTGTTTATTGCATTGCAAGTGCTACTGGCCGTTGACCTGAGGTCCTTCAGCCTTTTACAAATCAATGTTACATTACATTTTGCATTATAAGGTCGAATATAAAAATAAAATTCATCAAATGCTATGTAAAAAAAAAACAAAAAAAATTTTTATAAGTTTTTGAGTTTATTTAGTAGAGACTGTGTTGGGTGCTTTCTGTTTCTGTCGTCATGGAATTGCTCTAGTACATCATCAAGATCCTTAAGTTTGTTGAAGAATTTCCTATTCAATCTATCCAATCTGTTTTTTATTGGCTCTATATTAGTTTCAGAGTATAGCAGGAGGTTTGGGGTATTATGTAGAACATTATTTGGATCCTCATTCTAGTGATGGTTCTGAGTGCTGTAGTCTCAGCCACTTCAAGATTTCTTATTGCAGGTGTTCTGCAGTTAGCATATATGGGATGGGCATATTCTAGCAGGGGGCGAAAGATGCTTTTGTATATTTTGGTGGCATTTTTAATGTTAATTCCTTGCTTCCTATATGCTAGTTTGGAGAAGTGTTTAGCCCTAGATATTGTTTTTTTTTGTAGTTTTTGTTTGGAGATTGAAGTTCAGTTTGTTATCGATGTGTACACCTAAATATTTCATTGTAGGGGATGGTTTAATGAATGCTCCATTAATGTTGATGTTAGGTGAACTAGGAGTTATTCGATGATGGAAGATGATGTACTGTGATTTGTGGGGATTTGCTTTCATTCTCCATTTTTGAAACCAACCACAAACGTCGTTTACAAGCCTCTGGATATTTTCTAAACATGATGGAAGTGTTTTATTATGTGCAATCAGAGTTATGTCGTCGGCAAACTGTAATAGATAGTGGTCTTTTGTGGTGTCAATTCCTATGTCGTAGCAGAAGAAGTTAAATAACAATGTTGAAAATGGGGAACCCTGAGGAGTGCCTTGTTGTGGACAAAAATAATGCGAGGTTGCTGAATTGATTTTTACTGCTAACTGTCGGTTCTCAAGGAATTGTCTACAAAGGTTTATTAAATTGTATGGAATCTTGATTTTGTTTAGTTTGTAGAGTAAGCCTCTGTGCCAAATGCAGTCGAAAGCCTTCTGAACATCCACACTCAGGACAGCGGTTTTCTGGTTATTCAGTGATGCATTTTGGACATTTGAAACTAGGATTGAGAGTGGATGCTATGTCGTCTTCTTACTTTTGAATCCAAATTGTAAATTCGGGATATATTGGTCCATATAATTGGAAAGTAGGTTTTTTATTATTTTTTCATAAAGTTGTCCTAATACAGGCAATAATGTAATAGGTCTGTAATTCTCAACTCTGCTTGTGTTTAAATTAGGTTTAGAGATACCATATTTAATTTCCAATTTTCCATATTTCCGGAAAAATGCAGTTATTCAAGCAGTGCTCGTATATTTTTATCAGGTGTTTGTGTAATTAGTTTCTTCACAACTATCCACGGAATATTGTCATCAGCTGGGGAACTATTCTTATTTTTATGCAGAATCTGGTAATATTCTGTCTCATCAATTGTTATGCTGTCACTAGATTTTTTATTTTGATTTTGGAAAAAATCATTGTACCAAGTATTGATCTTCTCCAGATTATCTTTGTCGAAATTGTTGTTTCATCAAACTGAAATATATTGTTATAGTATACCGCAAATTTAGTGGCCTTTTCTAGATCTGTATGGTATTCTTTCTGGTTGTCCAATAGTGTGGGAACATGTTGGTGGTGTTTATATTTAGTCAGTTTATTGACTTCTTGATAACATTTTCTTCCTTTGGAATAATTTATCTTATTGCATGCCTCAATCCACTTGCTTTCTCTGTATTGCTGAATTATTTGTTGTATGTTTTTATTGTAATTGTTTAGATTTCGCTTAAATATTGGATCCCTGTTCTGACAATATTCCCTATATTTTTTCCTTTTGCACTTGATCATTTTTATAATGAATGGAGATAGCTCATGTAAATAAGGGTGTCTAATACATTTTGAAGTATGCTTTCTTATGGTCTCCGACATAAACTTGTTGAAGTTTTGTATGTGCTGTTCATTAATGGGAGTATTTCCATTTTATTACATATATAGTTCAAGGTCGTTATTAATTTTCTCCATATTACTTAGTTCATAGTTGTATAATATTCTATTATGTACCTCAATAGGCTCCCTGTTTAAGTCAAATTTCACTATCATTGCAAGGTGATCAGAACCAAGGTCAGGTGTAAGTTCGATTTATTTAAGTTGTTTTTCATATTATTTGTGTACAACATCGAATCTGGTGTGCTATCTATGTGTCCTTCCATTAAGAATATTGGTGGTGTTTCAGCTCTAATAAATTGGCTATAGGATAAGAAGCCCTTGATCTGTTTTAACTTTTTTGGAGTTGAAGCATTGAAGTCTCCTATAATAATTGCATATTTACAGAGTGCTGCTTTTGTAAATACTGTTTCTTCAATTTTAGATGTTGGATGAAAATATACCAAGAATATGTGTAGTTTGTCGTTTTTAAATGGAATAGAAAAGTGGTATACCTCATTCTTCGGGTTGTTGCTGGCTGGTGGATTGTTTTTAGTGCATTTCAAAGATGGGTGACATTGTATTATACTTCCGCCTCTTGTGTTTCGGTCGATATGGCCAATTTTGTGTAGGGTAATCCAATTTTTATAACCAATATTGTGCTCTCTGTTTATTTTCGCCTCCACAAACATAGCACAAGCATTTTCTTCGATGAAGTGGTCGATGAAGTGTTTTTTTTTGCATGTAACTATTTATGTTGTTGTACAGAATCTTAATTATCGACACGAATTTGTCTATTAATTTGATTATATATAGGTTCAGTTGGTGATGGATCATCTGGATCCTCAAGGTGGAAGATCAGGACATAAAATCTGTTACCAGAAAATACAACTGTTGTGTCTACGTTGAATTCAGATATGAATCTTTTCTTAAGTTTGAGGATGAGTTCATTTCTGTCTATGTTTTTGGGGTTATTTATTTTTCGTCTGAATACGTTAATTATGTGATCGTGTACTGTAATGGGTGCATGACTCCTGCTTGTTTTTTTGATAAATCCTCTATATCTCTAGTCTTCTTGTTGAGCGTTTTTATTTCTATGTTGGGTATACCTTCGATGGGTTTCTTAGGATGGTTTGGGCATTTAACTGACCATGCCATATGATCTTCCTTTCCACAAGCTACACATTTTGGAGTATTGGTAGTTTTGCATTGTGACATTTTGTGTGGTCCTTGACATTTTGGGCATATAGGTGGGGTTCCGCAGTTTTCAGTAGTATGGTCAAATTTTAAGCACCTGTTGCAAGGTACAGGAGTTGGTTCCCGGGGGGAGCTTGGATACACCAAAAAATGTCGATTCATATAGAAGAGTCCATTGTTAAAGAGATATTCGAATGATTCAACTTCTCCGGTGATAATTCTTATGTATCTAGTCGGTTGGGAATATGCTCTTGATATAATTCTTTTGCAATATCGGCCTTTGATATTATTGGCTGTTAGATGTTGGCTCATGTCTTCTTCATATATGCTTAGTTCAACTGCTGAAATTACCACTGAGTATGTTTGTTGTGGTTCTCTTTTTTCGCTTGTTGGCTTTTGGGTGGAAGTTTCCTTGAACTGGATAATTTTCTTTTCAATTTTAAGTTCATTAAGAGCATTTTCTAATCTTGATTTTTCAGTATTGGATTTCAGAATAAAACCTAATTTAGTTTTAAGTATGATATCCTTCGAGTTGGGAAATTTTGAACCCCAAATGTTAGACATTTGAATTCTTTCCATTTGATTGTTTTCAGTATTTATATAGAATAAATTTTTATATTCCATATTTTTGATGTCATTCATTTTTGCAGAGTAGTTTTTATGATTTGTTTTTTGTATTGCTGTTTATTTCATCTTGTGGAATGTTTGGTTTTTGTTGATTATTATTTGTTGTTGAATTATTGTTTGCAGATGTTGACGGTCTCGCGATAATCTCGACAATTTCCATTTTTTGTATGTTGTTTTAATTTGTGGTTTTAGTGTTTCTTGTTAGTTGTGGTTATTTGAGAATATTATCTGGGGATTTATTTTAATTTTTTTTTTAGATGTTAAGGTGTTTTTACTCGATTTCTTTTTTTTTTCGTTTTTTATTGTCTTCCTTTAGATCTTCTGCCCCTGAAGTAGATTGACCTGCCAATGTGGCGCTGACCTACGACATCTCAGTCTGGTAGAAGACCTCAAAATCTGAGGCGTCCGTCGTAATATTTTTAGAAATTTTAATTCAATCGATTTCAATGTAAAGAAATTCAGAAATCAACGTGTGGGTATTTCAGAGATTAGATAGCGCACATGTGATCACCATGGAGGATAAACACAGACTGTATGTTTTGTTTATTCAAATATAACATACATAGATTGGGAAATTCAGGAAATTGAACAAATTCTACTTATATTTCAACTCGGAAATCATACTTTCTTCGCAAGATCTCACTATAGTGTCGATAATTGGGACATTTACCTTACTTTCTCAAGTTCAATATTTGGGACCCTACCGTATCTCTGAATGTTCATTTTGTATATCAGGATCAGTAGAAATCGAAGATGTTGACGATCTGAAATACAAAATTGACTTTAAAATTCTTTATCCCTCTGTGCCAACTCGACGAAGAGCTAATATCAAGAAACTTTGTTTCTGGTCATAATGAAGAAAAATGCTTTGGTCTATGTGAAAAATTCTTATTGATACCTATTTATTTATCGTATGACCTAACATACAACAAATATCAATACAATACGAAATTTCTACCCACTACCCATAATCAACTGACGCCACTGCACTCACCTTCGTTGTTTGTTGCTGTTTATAAATAATAATGTTTTTCTCATGTCTTGCAAATAATACAGTATTTCGACATTTTTCTGAAGTAAATGAACTTCAATATCACTATAAAGCACATTATAACTTAGGATCACTAATACTAGAATAATAACAGAAATACCCCAGGTTAGGTTAATGTTTATAAATAGCAGGGGGGGGGGAATGTGAACATTGAGATCTTTTCTTCATTTTTGCCTCTGTTTACATCTGACAGGGCTCATCTATGTTATATATATATATATATATATATATATATATATATATATATATATATATATATATATATATATATATATATATATATATATATCTATGTGTATAGGGTATCCCAAATTGCTTGATTTTGGCTATTTCTGGTACTTCTAGACTAGATGGGTAAAAACGTTAAGAGAAGTCCTGGGCTCGATTTTCGTGAAAACCCTACTAGTGAAAGCAGTTTCACGATATCTTCTTTTGTTTTGAAGATATAACAAAATTTTGCTATTTTATCGATTTGGAAGATCTGCCATAATTTTTTCATTTTCGAAAATATCTGAAAGACATTGCTTCCGATGAGCACTTTCAGACTGGGACTAATGGAGCCCACAGACTTCGTTCATTACCATCCATTCGAATCGTCGTTCCAAATATCAAGCGCCGACAGGTATTTCAACCGACGACCGACGACGGTTTTCGCCACACACCTCGGTTTTTGATAATTCTGGAACGACGATTCGAATCGCGGCGATAGAAACGGATGAAAACGAACGAAATCTAAGTGCCCCATAAGCCATTATTTTAAATTTTTTTATCTATAATTTTTTTATGCAATAAGATGAAAAAGAATGCGTTCGTTTTTAAAATGGGAAAGTGGTTTTTTCCACCCTTGGTACACGATATGAAAAAAATTCAATATAGCGCCTTATTACCAGTGAAAAAGTGCATCTGAAAAGTTTAAATTGTTTTCAGATATTTATTATTTCAAAAATAAGAACCTGATATCAATCACAAATTGTTAAATTTGTAATTAAATAATAGGTTAACGAATTCAGTCAACACCGCTCAATGTGCAATCGAATGTTCTTTTATGTGATACCTACTAGCTGGCCCGCGCAACTTCGTCTGCCCAAATCGGCTATTGAAATTATTATTAATTATTATTCGAATATCATCCTCAAACACGATAAATCTTGAAGAAGCCTATATAGATCCTAATTGCCACACCGCCTACCAGATCCAATTGTTTTTCACTAACTTTTCGTATATACAGGGTGTACCAAGTTCGACGGCCAATCAGATGTTTTTGGAGAACTGAACCTATTTGAAATCTGAAAATTGAGATTATGATATTGTTCGACATTATCTTCCGAGCTAAAATATTCTTGAAGTCTGACCACTTTCACTTATAAAGGGTATGAAAAAAATTTTTGAATTTTTTTTGTCAAATTTTGATAGAGTATGCAATTCTGAATACATTCCTATCAAAATAGTTGCATTCGTCGAAATATTTTTCAAAATATGAAGAAAAAACTGATGATAAAAGATAAGAGTATTCGGTATTATCATAGAGAAGAGAAGGATTGTCTCTGGGTATTATGTTTTTTATTCTTATTTTAACGAAAATTCTTCAGATTTTCTGGCAAATTACAATTATTAAAAAAGTCAGCTCAGCACTCTTTTCTTTTTCCGACTAAATTGTTTTTTTATGATTGTGCCGCAATTCTTCCAGGTTACTTGTGTCGGTCAGTTTTTTAGAAAAACTTCACACAGACTGTGGCCAGGTATACCGATTTTCGTACAATATGCTGATTTTTGAGGGTTTTCTTTTTCATTGCTTTCTTTTCAATTTCTCAATTTTCCTGAAAATCTTTAGCACAAATTCTCCTATTTATTCTTTAGAAGAAAAAACTAATGTGTTGGGTTTTTTTTTTCAATTTAAATTTTTCGAGAAATTAGACGGACTTTTCGAAAAAAACACAACTCACTACAATTTTTTTTTCAGTCAATAGTTGAAAAGTGTTCGGCTGGCAGATTTTCTCGGTCTTTGAAATATCCTGTGGATCACATAAAATGAGGAGAAAATTTCAACGGCACAAAGCAGCACAATTCAGCACAACCAAAGTATATTCCACAATCCAAAAGGGCTGCGCAACTTCGTACACATCAGTTCTACAGCTGATAATAGTATTGCTTGGTTGACGTACTTCGATATTTCACAGTTTCACCTAGTTGCGTGGAATCGATCGAGGCTAAGGGTCATTTTTGCATATCACCGTAAGAATAACATGGGTGATTCGCGACTACGCGACGTATCTACTTTGACGAATCGCCCTTATAACTCTGAGAAGCAGGCTTTTTTTCGACTCCCTTGATATTTTCTCAATGTTTTATGCTGAAATATCACAATTTTTTTATAAATTATGTTATTCGGATCAAAAAACTATATTGATGTGAAGTTTCATTTGAGTCCGTTCGGTAGATCTCCCGTGAAAGAGTAACAAACATCCATACATCCTCAAAAACTTTCGCATTTATAATATTAGTAGGATAGGATTAGTGGGATATCCTTATATTCCTAGTTGACAAAAAATAGAAGAGGATTGTGTATCATAAAGGGTGAGAGATTTCAAATTAAAAAAGCAAAGGGGGACCTACTTTCGAAATTACAAATCCATGGATTCGTAGATTTCCCTTAAAAATAATTAGTAAAAGAATAATGGTCTAATTGCAATACTCTCTGTTAGAATTAATATTAGCTAATTACCATTTTCAGCATAGTAATGCCATCTCTGATACAGGTTTTAATATTTTATATTCGCACGGAGAAATCTGTAGCATATTTCATATTAAATCAACACATGTACCTATAAGTACCCTCGGTCAGAGAGGAAAAATGAAACAAATGGAAAACAGTCTGCTAAGAGAATAAACGACATTACGAAAACTAGTGCTTTTATTTCATCTAAACTCGAAATTATAAACTTAAGTGAATAAACCAGCCCTTAATTAAACAAGTGGTCCAAACGAACCGGATTTTCGAAAATTTCGAGTTTTGGTAGCTGGAATCTACGTTGATTATTGAATTCAAGAGCGATTCACCCTGCAAAGACGGCTGTTCTTCAGGTGGGTGATTCGACGAGTTCCGATTCCATCAACTCCAATTCATTGAGGGAATTTCCCGGTGTACAAAAGGCATTTTGGTTCATATCAAACCATCCAGAGGCAAATTAGAAGTAATTCACCGATCGAATTTCTTTCATCATATCAAGAATAAAAACGAACGTAAACACGGAGTGAGTATCCACATATGCTGTGCATCTCGTATGGAACGGTGATAATTTTCGTTTCCGAAAGGAAATCAATTGAATATTTTTCAACATTTTCTGAAGTGAAGTGAAAAAACTTTCTATTGGATTTCATTACTAGTTTGTTGCATTTTTTCATTTGATTGAAGTTTTCATATTTCAAATCATTTCTTGATTTAGTTCAACTGCTTTTCAGTTACCGTTGCAATTTCGAGTAATGTAACTCAACATTTTTATGTTGAATGATCTGAATATTGTGTGAACTCTCAAATGATTTTGAACCATACGTTATTTACGTACCGTTCGAAAGACTTTTCATTACTCCGATAACCTTTTTTCTGAATATTATTTATATCAGGTGTAATGATTATGCGTATCAAATCTGTTGGGTTCATTTGCTAGATTTGATTCTTGAATGCTAATTCTCGTTTGAAAATTTGTTTATATCATTTTTGGGTAACATTTGCTGGATATAAACTTGCTTTTCATTTCAATTTTCAACTTTGAAAATTTTTCCTTTATAATTCATATTGCATATTATTGCTAGATAATATTTGAATATTGTATTTTTCACAATCAAGCTGCATTCTCAACTCTTTCTCTCATTATATGCTTCAAAGTTTCTAATAAAATGTCAGAAATATTACTTGAACAGGAAATATTGCTGGCTCGAATATCAAGGTCATTAAGTAATTGCAAAATTAGAATGGAGAATTTAGAAAAGGTTTGGAACAATTATGAAATTAATCATTCTAAGCTTTTGTTAGATAATTCCGATGAAATTAGGAAATCTAATTATTTCCTGACTGATCAATTTGCTGTAACTGAAGAACTCTACTTGGACAGACGTATAGCATTTCAAACTTTTCTCGATTCAATAAACGTTACGTGAAAGGTGAACAATTTTGAAGACACGGAAAGGTTGCTCGCCATTACACTTCCTAAATTCAAGGGCGAATTTTGTGAATGGGAATCCTTCAGAGACATTTTCACAACATTGGTCATTAATAAATCCAATATATCAAACGTCACAAAGCTGCATCATCTGAAGCTAAGTTTAGAAGGAGATGCTGCTCGATTGATAAGAAGCTACAGCATAACCGATACAAATTTTGCTATTGCTTGGCAAAAGTTGAAAGATCGGTATGAGAACAAGCGTCGACTTGTATCTGCTCATTTATGTGCCATATTTTCCATAAAACCGATGAGAAAAGAGTCTTCTCATTAAATTAAAAGAATAATAGCCGGTATATGCAGCCCTCTGGCGGCACTCGAAACGCTGAAGCGTCCAGTTTCTAATTGGGACGATATTTTAGTTTTTCATATAGTGTCTCTTTTAGCTCCTGAGTCACGCAGGCAATGGGAAAAACATTTAGGAAATGAATCTGGTTCACTGGAACCCCCGTCTTACAAGGTTTTAATGGGTTTTTTAGAAAATCAAATAACGGTATTAGAGGCCTTAGAGGATGGTAATGTTAAAACTGCTATTAGAACTACCTCTAATGGTAATTTAAAGTCAAATAATTTTCCCACCGTTAAGTCGCATAATGTTGTTCCATGTCATTCTAATAAGTGTCCACTTTGCAACGATTCTCATTTTTTCTTACATTGCGATTCATATAAAAATAAAAGCCCTATTCAGAGAAAGGAATTTATAATTAATCAAAAGCGTTGCTTTAACTGTCTTGCATTACATAACGTGAAAAATTGCACCTCTAAGAAACGGTGTCAGATTTGCCATAGTAAGCACCACACATCTATACATACAAATGTTACTGAAACAAAGAATTTAGAATCATCTATCCCTTCAGGAAGTAAAAAATTAACTGTCGAAGAAGTTTCTTCTAATTTGTGCAAATCTCCGAATCAAGTTCTTCTTTCCACCGCAGTAGTTAGAGTTTGTACCAGAGATGGAAAGGTGACTTTTGCTCGGGCTCTGGTAGATCAGGGGTCACAGTCATCCTTCATTTCAGAGTCTTTGTATCAGAGACTAAAATTGAAATCAAAATCAGTTGATGTTCCTATTTCGGGAGTAGGAAATTAGTCATATATACCTTAAAAGCTAGGTTTAATTCAGATTTTTTCTGTCATGTAGATGCTTTTGTAATTCCTAAAATAACATCTTATGAACCCGAATTGGAAAGCAATAATAAACGTTACTATTATCTAGATTCACTTTTACTGGCTGATCCAAATTTCGCAGAAAGGGGTCAAATAGAGCTACTTTTAGGTTCTTCAATTCACGCTAAGATTATTGAGAGTCAAATCATTTGAGGAAAAACTTCTGAACCTATAGCCATGAAAAGTGCACTCGGTTGGATAGTTTCTGGCAATACTTCTTCATCCCGTGATAGAATTCTTCCTTCAGTATTACACATTAATGAAGATGAGATATCTTTAAACGACTTGCTAGGTAACTTCTTCTCACAAGAAGAATTCTCGAGTGAAACTAAGTATGTTAGTCCTGAAGAAAAAGATAACGAAAGTATATTTGTAAATAATTTCTCACGAGACGAAAATGGTCGATATACGGTTCGCTTGCCCTTCAAGGTAAATAATCAAGATTTGAGTTTTCCTAGTATGTATGACATAGCTCTAAAAATGCTCATTAGAATGGAAACCAAATTTGAGCGTGATGTTGAATTTGGTCGCTTATATAGGGAGTTCATGTTGGATTATGTTGACCGTGGTCACATGATCGAAATAAATGAGGAAAATTTAGCAAACACTCACTATTTCTTGCCTCATCATGGTATATTGAAACGAAACTCCGCTGGTACCAAACTGAGAACAGTTTTTAACGGGTCGGCTAAGGCTACTAATGGTCTTTCAGTCAATGATACGCTTCACGTTGGAAGGAACTTACTTCCCGACTTGTCGGAGTTAATTCTTCGTTGGAGGAAATACAAATATGTGTTTGTTTCCGATATGAAACAGATGTTTCGACAGATACGAATACATTCCGACGATCAACCCTTCCAAGCAATTCTTTGGAGGTTCAATGCTAATGATCCTGTAAAAATATGGTATCTTCAGACGGTAACGTATGGTATGGTATCCAGCCCTTTTTTGGCTATAAGAGTAACACATCAACTTGCATCGGATGAACAGGAAAGATACCCCCTGGGTGCTGCTATATTGAAGAACGAAACTTACATGGATGATAATCTCTCAGGAGGTCACTCATTTGAGGAATCACAAGACAAAATATGCCAATTGATAGCTATTTCTAGAGAAGGCGGTTTTTCTTTACATAAGTGGCTTTCAAATAACCCTGAATTGTTGAAGTCCATTCCGGCAGCCGATCGCGCCATTCCTCAAAATTATGAATTTGATAAAGATGCAACTTTCAGTATATTGGGTTTAACTTGGAACCCAGAAACTGACTCATTTTGGTTCAAATTGGAGAATGAATCCGACAATTTCAGTACGTTTCTCACTAAAAGAAAAATTCTCTCTAAGATAGCCAAATTGTTTGACCCTTTAGGTTGGCTCGCACCAGCTCTGATCACAGCGAAGGTATTCATGCAACAGCTCTGGATAAGGAAACTTGGTTGGGACGAAGAGTTAGATTCAGAACTGGCTGAACAATGGTTAAAATGGTATCATCAACTAAATAGCCTGAATAACGTTGAAATAAGTCGGTGGTTGGGTTACCAACCCCATGCTAAGAAATTCGAACTGCACGGATTTGCAGATGCTTCAAAGTTGGCTTACGGAGCCGTTGCTTATCTCCGAATAATTTTTGAGGACGAAGTGGTAATCACCGTTTTACAGGCGAAGACAAAAGTTTCGCCAATCAAGCCTTTGTTAACCATACCTCGATTGAAACTAAGTGCTGCTTTGCTGTTAGCTAAGCTTTCTAACAAATTGTCAAATGCTATTAATATAGAAGATATTAGTTTACATTTATGGTCTGACTCGACAGATGTGCTATTTTGGCTCAACGATCATCCTTCTCGGTGGCCAATATTTATTGCGAATAGATGTTCAAAAATACATACCTTGGTACCTAATGCTTGCTGGAGGCACGTCCGCAGTGCAGATAACCTTGCAGATTGCCTTTCGAGAGGTATCAGTCCAAGTGACTTAGGTAACTTCCGATTATGGTGGAAAGGCCCTAAGTGGTTGAGTGATGAAACGAAATTATCCCGAAAGATAATAAAGATTATACAATAATTCCCACGAATAGTCTGACAGCAACTACCACTCAGAAATACAATACGGACTCCAATATTTGGGACCTGCAAATGCGGTACTCTAACCTTAATAAATTAACAAGAGTAACAGCATTCATGTTGAAATTCCTTAATACTTTGATTAAACGGTGCAATTTTCAGCATAGAATAAACTTGTTCTCCTGTAAATGGTATACCAATGTTATCGATACTGATTCCAAATCGTTAAGCAATCTGGAATTGTCTAGAGCTCGTTTAGTTTGGGTTTATATAATTCAACATAGCTTTTACCCGAACGAATTAAATGCCTTGAGAAAAAACCGCACAATCCATAAATCGAGCACCTTGTTGAAATTAGACCCCCTTTTACACGACAATTTGCTCAGAGTGGGTGGTCGTTTACAGCATTCTTTTCTCGAATTTAGAGAGATGCATCCTTAATTCCTACCTCACAATTGTAATTTTTCTTCTCTCCTCGTTAAATTTTTTCATTTGAAAACGCTGCATGGTGGTATTAATTTAACACTCAACACTCTGCGATCGGAATTTTGGATTGTCCGAGCAAGACAATTGGTTAAGCTTTCTATAAATCTATGTTACTCCTGCTTACGATACCGCGGAAGTACTATGTATCAAAAACTAGCGAATTTACCTCCATTTAGAACAAGACCAAGTCGACCGTTTTTGAAATCGGGTGTTGACTATGCTGGTCCGTTCAATCTAAGAGCTTCGGCAGGTCGTGGCCAGAAATCTTTCAAAGGTTACATAGCTGTTTTTATATGTCTTTGTACCCGTGCTGTGCATTTAGAACTTGTATCAAGCTATGCTGCAAAAGAGTTCATCGCGGCGTTCCGCAGATTCACCTCCAGACTAGGTTTTTGTTCTGATTTATACAGTGACCGTGGAACAACATTCGTCGGTGCTGACAAAGAACTAAAACAGTTATTTCAAAAGTCCACCCCTTTTGTATTTGAGATTTCGGAAAGTCTATCTAATGTAGGCACGAATTGGCACTTCAACCCACCAGCAGCTCCCCATTTTGGCGGTATATAGGAGGCCGCAGTGAAATCTGCCAAATACCATTTGAAGAGAGTTGTATCTTCTCACACTCCTACGTTTGAGGAACTATATACATTGCTTACTCAAGTTGAAGCATGTTTGAATTCTAGACCGCTCATAGCTTTGGGGGATGACGTCAGTGATATACAGCCTCTGACACCAGCACATTTCTTGATCAATTCACCATCTTATATTGTACCTGACACTGATTACTCAGACATTAAAATTTCTCCTAATGAAAGATGGCGATTGATGCAGCAAATGTTAGCACACTGGTGGAAGAGATGGTCAAAGGAGTACTTACAATCTCTTCAAGTTAGAAATAAATGGCGGACCACCCAACCTTGTCTTCAACTAAACGATATAGTCCTCATAACTGATGAAAGTAATCCTCCTGCGAAGTGGCCTTTGGCCAGAGTCATTAAAATATATCCTGCTAATGACAGTCAAGTAAGAGTTGTAAGATTACGTACTTCTACCAATGAAATAGACCGACCGATAGCCAAGCTTATATTGTTATCTAAAACTCAATGTGAGACTACAGTTTGATTGGTAATTATTTAGGAATTTTTCATTTATAAAATTATTTTTGTAATTATTGCATTTATTGTTTTCTTGTTAATCATTTTCTGAGAGAAAATGAAGTGGGTGGAATGTTAGAATTAATATTAGCTAATTACCATTTTCAGCATAGTAATGCCATCTCTGATACAGGTTTTAATATTTTATATTCGCACGGAGAAATCTGTAGCATATTTCATATTAAATCAACACATGTACCTATAAGTCCCCTCAGTCAGAGAGGAAAAATGAAACAGATGGAAAACAGTCTGCTAAGAGAATAAACGACATTACGAAAACTAGTGCTTTTATTTCATCTAAACTCGAAATTATAAACTTAAGTGAATAAACCAGCCCTTAATTAAACACTCTCCAATCACAAATTGTAAATAAATTCTTAATTTTTAATAAAAAAACGGCACAGCCAATTCAACTTGAACCACGTCGCTGAATAGTTAGGTCATCAAATTACCTTTCATTAAAGTAGTGGGCTGCGGACGTGGAGGGTGAGAAATATAAGAAAAAAACGTACGATAAATTGCTTTTGAAATTAAAAATCGACATATTACACATACTACCATATAGTTTGTTGTCTAATTAATAATTTTTTTGTATATAGGAAGAGTGTGATATACCTCAATTTGCTTCAGCTGGTTTGCCAGTTCTTTCCCATGTTATGATTGGTCTTGAAGGATGCTCTCATCAGGATAAAGATTTTATATCTATGTGTGTTCTTAATATGATGATGGGAGGTGGTGGATCTTTCAGTGCTGGCGGTCCTGGCAAAGGAATGTATACTCGTCTATACACAAATGTTCTCAATAGGTGAGCTCTAATTTTCATTCTATCAGTCTCAATCGCAATTAAAGTAGTGAAAGCACCTTTCAAGGAATTAAACTTTGTATGAGCAACAATATGAAATGAAGATATATAGTCCGTTTCAAAATGATTGTCATCGGAGCAAGCCATGGAATTCCACCCGGAGCTTTATTTCTAGTTACAAAAAGGTACTAAAAATTTCTGTGTTCATCATAGATTAAAATATATCAATATAACCTATAAAATGATTGAACATAAGTATTTTTCAAGGCAAAAAAATTTGAAGAATTTTTTGTAAAATTATATTATTCTCATGATTGTTGCATTGAAAAATTTTCAAACTTAGCTTCAATTGCAAAAAAGGAACAAGCTGAGATAGATGATGACTAAAATATACACACCCACACAATTTCGCTGTAGATCAAGTATGGGAATTGGAAATTCAGGATTGATAATAAAAATGGAATGCTTCAACTTGAAATCTTGCAGGGTTTCGAGGAACTCCAATGTTCTTGCCCAGTGTTATTTTTCAGAGTATTGTGGAACAAAAAGTATAAAGCTGACCTGACTCTACAATTTCATAGCCAAGTTGTTGAATCAAATAGAAAATATTTGTTGACAAATTTTAAATCATTTGAAGTGTGAAATGCTATAAAATAGATCACTCATTATTTGTATTCATTTATACAGGGTGTCCGGGGAATAACTGTACATACTCTTACCAGAGATAGAGTTGGACTAGGTGATTACTGATTGACTATAAAAAATTAATTTCTGGATTTCCCTAGAAAGCTACAGGGTGATTTTCCAACTTCATGGAAATACTTAGGCCATCATAAAATCCAAACTTATTGACGGATATTATTGAAACTTGGGAGGTTATTGGCACATGCTAAAGCCGAGACAGAAAGATATCAATTATTTCATTATTCCAGGGCCGGACTCATTAATCTTCATTTGAAGTGTTGGGGGTAAAACAAACACTTTGTATTTCGAATTACAAATAATTGATTCGCTTTTTAGAAAGAAGCTAAATTATGCTTAAATTTGTGATATCGCTTAAAGTTGTCACATCAATAATTATTTTTTTATGAATTTTTGAATTTGGATAAAGTTCGAAAAATTGAATTTTTCACCATGAAGAGAAATGAAAATCTCATGTTTGAATACAAAATGCGAAAGTATTAGTAGAAAATTTTCAAAAAAGTTCAGAGCTTTAATAAGCACATTCCATAACGAAACAAAAACAAATGAAAGAAACTAAAATACAGTACAGAGTACCTAATAAAAATGAAAATAGGAGCGAATGAATTGCTGAGTCAACATTATTTCAGAAGTGGTTCGAAATGACAACCATTAGCTTGTATTTATTTCTCTTGCCGATTTACTAATTCAGTTAGAGGTTTTTACATTGGAAGAAGTGTCACTTTGGTTTATATCTTTGTTGTCGAACACTCGGTATACATACGAATAATTTTGAAATATGCTTAATGTATCTCCTATACACTTAACCAATTTTTTTTTGATATACCTTCATTTACTCCATCGCAATGAGATCCGAGACTGGGGGTGGAAAACAAATAATTATAGTCTTCCTCGCCGTTAGTAACTTTCTAAAAAGAATTTATTATTTATTTTCGACCTCCACAAGATGACTAAGTCCTGTTCAGGTAAATTAATTCTATTTTTCGAACTTTATCAAAATTCAAAAATTCATAAAAAAATAATTGTTGATGTGACAACTTTGAGCGATATCACAAATTGAAGCATAATTCACCTTCTTTCTAAAAAGCGAATGAATTATTTGTAATTCGAAATACAAAGTGTTTGTTTTACCCTGAACACTTTGAATGAAGATTGATGAGTTCGGCCCTGGAATAATGAAATAATTGATATCTTTCTGACTCGACCTTAGCATGTGCCAATAGCCTCCCAAGTTTCAATAATATCCGTCAATGAGTTTGGGTTTTATGATGGTCTAAGTATTTACATAAAGTTGGAAAATCACCCTGTAGCTTTCTAGGGAAATCCAGAAATAATTTTTTTATGGTGAATCAGTTATCACCTAGTCCAACTCTATCTCTGGTAGGAGTATGTACAGTTATTTCCCGGACACCCTGTATGTACTGTCCATTTCATGATTCATTAAATAATATACCAAATGTTGATTTGGATTAAAATTCAGTTACTTTTCAGGCAGTTCAAAAAAGATGTACAAACTGATTTATTCATTGTTTTTTATTTTAGAAAAAATAACGTCGTATAATGTCTCTTTCAAGGTACAATCATGTGGAATAGGTTTCCATCCACTACTCACTCCTGATTGTAATGACTTGTCTTGCCTTCTTTTTTTTCCAAAATTCATCAGACAGGTCTAGGTGAAAACTGAAATTTTGAGACTCATTTATTTATCAGAAAACACCCCGAAAAAATAAATGATTGTTACCTGAATAACTAGCAAAACGCGATTAATACTGGCAGAAATACCTGCTGAATTGTTGAGAAAAAGTCTCAGTCCCGCCGATAAACTACTTCACGTTGCCTTGTAGTTAGCCGATTATTTATCTATGTTTTCAATCAACACCAACCTAAATCCCAGAACTCAAAAGTTACTGATGGGATATTACAAACATAATTTCGAGATTCTACAGCCGCTCGAGATGCCAATCATTTTCAAACAGACTATATGATATGACCTCGTATTCTTCAAAAATATTTATTTCAAATGTAATATTCTGTAACCTACTCTTCTTGACAGTCTCAACCATATTATCATATTATTGATGGCTATCAATAAATTAGGTTTTATCGAAAATTTGGCAGTAAGACTCACGAGTTGAAGACAATTTCCTTATAACATATCATTCAGGCAATAACCGATTCTATTACATTAGTAAGACTGTCTAAGTGGCTACCAAAGACCTATTATTCATTCTAGAGAGAGACTGTGGGCATCTGAGTCAGATGGAGTAATGTAAGGCACCGTCACCGGCCCTTCTATTTTGTTTGGAACATACTATTTCGACAGTGTCTCATCTTGGTCCTTCTCTGTTCATTTCATGGGATCTGCATAAGTCTCATTTTTGCTGCCTCAGATTTCCTTTGAAGAGTCAAGTGACAATAAGTCCTTGTGTAATACGTCAATGGTGGCTACTTAAATGATAATTTCGATTAAGTGTCCATTATTGATGAGAATTTATTGTTAAAAATCTCACAAGAGTCCAGTTTGAACTGATTATTTTAATTTTTGTCTTCATCGTTTTGATAATCTTATCCTGGTTCCTATTCTGCATCAAACTATTTCGTGTGTTACTTCACTTTTTTTGTTACAAGGTATCGAGTGCTATGGTCATGTAGGCTTTAAATGAAAGTTGAATATCATGAACATATTAACCCTTAAAAGGTAACGTTCTGCCTATTGGACTGCGCCCAAATGATTTTATGATCATTATAAAATGGTGCCTTCCTGGAACCAATGACTTTAGCTACTCTACTTGTCGTCTTATCGGTGTCCACTTGAGGTACCATATAATAGTGAGTTATCGATAAAATGCCTAATATCTGTGTTAATATCGTTCTTGTGAAATGCGAAATAATCGTTTTATGTTCTTCAAGCTCTCATTAAAGAATATCATTTTTTTTACCCTGCACTTGCATTTAACTGAGTTGAATACCTTTTTTATTCATATTCATAAAATGGTTTACTTTCCAGGTATCATTGGATGTACAGTGCAACAGCCTATAACCACGCCTACGCGGACACTGGGTTATTCTGTATTCATGCTAGTGCCCCTCCTACTCATTTGAGGGAATTAGTTGAAGTTTTAGTCAAAGAATTAGTCAACATGACAGGTCACATTGGAGATCAAGAACTCCGGGTGAGAAAACTGCTTCAGAAAACAAATTATAATTGAGACGTATCTGTAGTTCATTCATTCTAAGGGCCAATTTCCCCACCATGATACAATTAATCATAAAGAGGTACTTAACCTCTTTGTGTCATGGTCGTGAACTACAGTTCACATTCAACAGTTTCATGCAATAGTATGGCATGATATGAATGATCGAATATAAAACATTCTTCAGGTACTGTCAAAATAAGTCTGTTACTGCATCGAACTCTTGATCAATGAAATGGAAAATTTGAGATTCCATTCCGAACTTACAATCATAATACAATATAGTTTAACAACTATATGAAGTATAACAATTGTATCTATAACATTTTTTCGAGCCGTCAGGAAAAACACAAAATTGATTTTTTCTCTAATAATTGAAAACAACAGCTTCTGGTGGGTTTTACAAAACTTTGATTGCCATTGTCAAATTGATTGGTGCCACCGAGATTTGTTGAAATTACAATTGGTTCGAATTTACTTAAGGTTTTTTGATTGCACGAGGTTTTGTGAAACCCATCTTATGAATACTCTTATTATCCAAAAATTTATATAAATTTTATGAATATATCCCTATCAGAATTAACTGTAGTTCACAGAAGTTCATCTTTTCTTGTTCCTGAAAAGAGATATTTTAGATAATATTTGTTGAACAAAATTTATGGTACCTTGAGATGGCAATTTAAAATACAACCCTTTTTTTTCAGAGAGCGAAAATACAGCTCCAATCAATGCTTTTGATGAATTTGGAATCCAGACCTGTAATCTTTGAGGATGTTGGAAGACAGGTTTTAGCGACTGGTTTTAGAAAAAGACCTGAATATTTTATTGAACAAATAGGTTAATACATAAGATATCTACTATAGTTCAAAATAAAAATATTTTTTTTTTTTAGAAAAAGTAACCAAGGAGGACATCATTGCTGTAGCCAAACGTCTTCTTACTTCTGATCCTTCTGTGGCTGCTAGGGGGGATTTGAAGAAAATGCCTTCACTGCAGTATATTCAGGCAGGTCTCTTAGACAGTGAAGGAAAAATGCCAAGTAGAAAGTTATCTCTTTTTAGATAAGTTGATGTTAACAACAAGAAAATTGAACCAATTTTTAATTGTCTCAACATTAAAAATTTTGTATCGATATATTTTTTGGCATGATTGTTTCTGTTTTGTTTGTTTGAAAATAAAACTCTTATTGTGATAAATGTTAGCCAGTTCTCCTCTATTTTACTTTGATATAATACTACAAATATTCAGTGAATTAATCTCCTCGTTTGAGCAAGTAGATATACCTTTTATATACAATTTTTGGTTAATTGATAATGAGTGAAGTATCATTGGTAGCCTAATGAGCATTCTCACAAATGCTGATTATATGCTGCATCGAATGGCTTGAGGGGAAATCGTGGAGCGCCAATGAAGCACCATAACGTGGGCAGTCCTTAGGAATGATCGGCCATTGCCATTGCAGGTCTATTCCAGAACTAAATATGGGAATAAGTACATACTGGTGGCGATGGACTCTTTTGACAAATGGGTTGAAGCCTATGCCATCCCACACCAGGAAGCCTCTACAGTGGAAGAAGTGCTGATTAAGGAGATTTTTAGCCTACATTCAGATTTTTTTTTGTGTCCTTTATTGAATATTAACAATCTACTCATATATGGTATTAAATAAATTTGATGTTGTTAAAGGCATGAAAGTGAAACGACCAACGACATTTCTACTTATTGTACACTAATCTAGTGCTGTGGAAGGTCTTCGGGCCATATTTTTTTTAGTTTCCTGTTGTCAGGTCCTTCAGTGTAAAGGTTTTCGATGAGGTTGTTTCGGTGTCCCTGCAATCGTTCTTGATATCTTGTGGAGGTGGATTTGATGACATCTATCACATATGGAATTTCGAGATCTGCATGAAGTCTTTCGTTTGTGACATACCATGGTGCAATCAAAGTGTTTTTGATTGGAACCGCTGGATCACTTTTCGTCTTGTGGGTTTTGCACAACCCCATAGTTGAACGCCATATGACCATATGAAATCGGTTTCAGAATCGCTTTATATACAGGGTGTACCAAGTTCGACTGCCTATTAGGCGGTTATGGAGATCTGGAACTATTTGAAATCTGAAAATTGGGATTATATTATTGTGTGACATTATCTACCGAGCTAAAATATTTTTGGAGCCCGACCACTTTCAGTTATACAGGAAGTGAAAAAAAAAATTTCAAAATTTTTTTGTTTTTGTTTTTTTGTTTTTGAATTTGATAGAGTATGCGATTCTGAATATAGTCGTTATCAAATCGTTGCATTCGTCAAAATACTTTCCAAAATATCAAAAAAAAACTGTAGATAAAAGGGAGATAAGAGTATTATTCGGTATTATGTTTGTTATTTCTAATCTAGATATCTTAAGCACAAACCGTTTTCATGTTTTTGTAGTCGAAGACAGTGGAAATATTGTACATTTTTAGAATTTTGCAAAAACTCGTCACAGGGTGTTCCAAATGTTGGGTCAAAAATTGGGATCAAGATTGGCCAATAACTTTCGTTTTTCAAATTAGAACCCTATTTTTTTATGATTGCATTGGATTGTACGAAGAAAAATGATGATAATGTTTCAACATGTTAATGCTCCCAAAATTAATAATTCTTGAGTTATTTAGGATTTTCTGATTTTATGTCGTACATAGCGTCAAATTCATGAAATCTGTTCCAAATCAACAATGATAAATAAATTCAGAAAAGAGGTGTGTCACTAGTGAATTATTGGAATAATTTATCTTTTATGACCAAGGTCATTGTTGATTTGAAACAGATGAATTTGACGCTTTACGACATGAAATCAGGAAATCCTGAATAACTCAAGAATTATTAACATGTTGAAACATTATCATCATTTTTCTTTGTACAATCCAACGCAATCATACAAAAATAGGGTTCTTATTTGAAAAACGAAAGTTATTGGCCAATCTTGATCCCAATTTTTGACCCAACATTTGGAACACCTGTGACGAGTTTCTCAAAATTCTAAAAATGTGCATTATTTCCACTATCTTCGACTACAAAAACGTGAACCGATTTCAAGCGAATAACCTGGTCCTCATTGGTAATTACCAATTAGGACCAACTGTATTCAAGCGACTTCGGTCATTGTAGGTTATAATCATGTGGCGTCATCGTTTTGGACCACAGATAACCGTAGGTAACCGCTGTCATGAAAAAGTAAGGTTCGGTATCGTTTTAAATTCTTATGTATGTATAATTCTTTGTTCCGTTTCGAGCTCTTGGAACCACATTGCGAAATACGATTCAAATATAAAATTTGGTTATGTATTTGTTTTGTTTACAACGCTAACGTCAACTTTGGACCTGAACCGTATTCAAGCGATATTTGGTTATTCGCGGTTATCCCTGAAGGCTATAACCGTAGATAACCGCAAGGCAGGCCGTAGATAAACCCTGTCATTACTGGTTATTCGCTTGAAATCGGTTATAAAAACGGTTTCTGCTTAAGATATCTATATTAGAAATAACAAACATAATACCGAATACTCTTATCTCCCTTTTATCTTCAGTTTTTTTTTGATATTTTGGAAAGTATTTTGAAGAATGCAACGATTTTATAACGACTGTATTCAGAATCGCATACTCTATCAAATTCAAAAACAAAAAAACAGAAAAAAAATTTTTGAAAATTTTTTTTTCACTCCCTGTATAACTGAAAGTGGTCAGGCTCCAAAAATATTTTAGCTCGGTAGATAGGGTAAGCGGTATAGTCGTTGACACCCCGATAGTGATTGTCACTCTACACACTTAATCCGTCGTAATAACATATTGGTATTTACCAGCGACTTTTTTCTTCTACCCACGTATGCTAGAAGGTCCAACACTCATTCAATGAATGTTTTAGTTCAGTAATTTGGCCCCCTGCTTCGATCGCAAAGAGATATTTGTCGCGAAGTTGTGTAGTAATGACAATCGGTTCAATCGTTGACGTTTTGTTAAGGAAAGTGACTGCACATATGCGTGAATTTCTTTAGATTGGGGTATCTGAAATATATGGAAGAAATTTTTCAGTGTTTGAAAGATTACAAAGATTAGATATTGCTATAAACGTACCCTTGATTAATGTTTTCTTTCAGAATAAATCGCATGTCAATGACTGTCTTGTTTATATCACATCGGAACAATGATTGACATAGGGTGTCTATCACCGTCTGAAAGTATCACATTTTTATATTCGAGTTCATCGCGTATTTGAAAAGTTGGAATTTAACTGATTAGCTTTTTATTGTGTTCTCTTTCTTCCGGATCGGATAAACATTGGTTGACACCATGTCAATAACTATTTTCTAGGAGGGTGTCAATCACTAAATATCCCTAGTAAACTACCTTACAGAGTGTTCCTGATGGAGGCTATTTGTTCCTAAAGGCCCTACTTGGTTCCCTGATGACTTTGTGGAGTCCACGGGACTTGTTTCAAACTGACCATCCCTCTAGAGAAGAACTATTCTGTAGTACAGGTTGAACTGTATATTGTTCTTGTCTTCACGCTGGAGAATATCCAAATATCAGTAGATGGAACTCCGAGAAACTCATGTTGTGACAGTCAGTGAACATTAAAATCCCTCGCTATGACAGAGGTCAAATACTTTTTACTAGGAGAATGCAGGAAATCTCTTTGTGAGCTGGGCTCCTGAAACTTTCTGAAAGTTATTTGGTCTCCGGCTCACGCTGAGATATGGCTATGAGAGGGCAGATGTATGGATGAGCAGGGACACAATCAGCTTTCATTGGTTTGGAGTCAACGCTTCACATGCACCGTACAACTTTCAGGAGTTCTTCGGGAGATGGCTAGACTGAAAATTTTTCTCTGAATGGAGCACGGGAAGTGACCTTAGGCAGTCAAGGCTTCTCATTGGGAGTCTGTGTTATTCTTTTATAATTGTTGAAGATGAAATAAATTATTATTATTATTATTGTTTTTCCTCTGGGTCTGAGGTCGAACAACTTCTGAACCTTGAGGGGAAACACCTGTGACTGGTGAGTGGTGTTTTGAGTGATCACCTGTTTAATAAACATTAAAATCGCTAGTCTCTGGTTGGCCTCTGTACCGTTGGTGAAGGAACACAGATGTTGCTGTTGAACATACCCTGTTTACCTGTGGAAACCTTTATTACTTCAAGACAACACATCTGGAAAACCCAATACCCACTTCCTCCCATTCCTATGGCGAGAGGGACTTCCTTGTCTACTCGCGACATTTTTGACAGCATGTCTTGAAGTTTGACTTTCTTATCCTGTATACGGTTGAACACTAGGCCACTAGGCCTCCAATCAGCCTGGAGAAGGCACCTCACCAAGAAGAAGAAGTGAATAATTTTGTTGTTTTCGTCATCCAAAAAAGTGAGAATATCATAAATTCTCATAACTTCATATACCTATTATTACCGAAGTTGGGCACATTGTGTCGTTTGATCTTTTTTACCTGTTTCTTCGGCTAACAGCAATGATAGTAGATATATCCTTTATCATCAACATGATTCCAATTTACTCCACAATATATTACAATAGCCGGAGACTCCAGAGAGAATAACAAGTTCGAGGAAACTGCTATTCATGAAAATGTCTTTCACCTGGGAAGAAATGACAGAAAAATATAGAAAAGAAGGAAAAATATCCAGCTGCAGAGGGAAAGAAAAGATCAATTCTCAAAGCCAAAACTGACGCCGAAGAGAAGAAAAACTGAAAAAATTGAACCTGAAAATAAGTCGATTTGTAAAGTCAACATTACTTCATCAGTGATTTATCAAACCGAGCACATCCACAGATACTGCAAGTGTAAAGAATTATGAAAATGCCGGAGTTGGATTGGAAGAAAATACAGAATAACCGGTTGCTGCAAATTTGTATCGTGAGTAATATGCTTTTATAGAGAACATTTCTGTATTTTCCTGATGAAGCTTCATCCGCTGCAACAAGTTTACCAAAATTATAGTTGCAAACGATGTGTATCATCATGTTAAAGAGAATACCATATCGTTGGTCCAATGCCGAAGTCACGATGTGCTTTTTTGACGTTCCGGGAAAAACGTGTTTCAAAAATTGAAGACAGTGCTATAAACATAGATTTCTTTTCGTTCTATTAGGCCAGAAGTAGGAGAGGGGGATTAGCAAACTCTTTCGCGATTTTGGCATTGACACCATGACCATAATCGCGATATAGTGAACATATGCAAAAAGCACATTCGCGACTTTGGCATTGTACCGACGATAAAATATACCTTCTGGAAACTTGACCAGATGAAAAAATTTTTACTTGTTCTACATGGAAAAAAGAACTTGAAAATACACAGCCCCTGTGAATGTGCATCTATGTTTCTATCTTTATTATTGAATATAGTGAATAACATTATCAACATTTTCATTAATCGTTCGTTCTACTCCATATACAAGAGTGTAAGTGAATGATATGAAGGATGTCAATGACTATCATTTTGTATGTCAATGATTGTCGAAGTCTGTCAATCACTATCACATCTGACGCTTCGAAAAAAAATCATTCTCATTCAGTTTTCAAACAACATATACCAAAAGTTCTGAGTGTTTACCGAAGAAGCATAATTGAACTGTAATATTGTAAGGGTCTCCACCTTGTTGTGAGAAAATTACAAGCTGAAATCATTAATTGAAAGTTTCTATGCGCTTAAGGTGTCGATCACTATACCTGTTACCCTAATGTCAAACAATATCATAATCCGAATTTTCAGATTTCAAATAGGTCCAGTTCTCCAGAAACGCTTAATAGGCAGTCGAACTTGGTACACCCTGTAGTGTTAGTTTGTTCTGGATCGATAATCTTGATTGTTTTCCGATTAACCAGTACATCTTTCTGACTTTCAAGTCAAGGCATTTTCTTTTTGCTTGAATGTGTTTTTCCCATGTCAGTCATTGATCGAGGTGTATGCCTAGGTATTTGACATCTTTTTTAGTTGGGATTAGGGTACCATTTATAGTTACTCGCGGAAATTATGAATTCAGGGTGCGAAAGCGATTTTTTAAAAAGAACTTTATTTCAAAAATACAAGGGTTCAACACGACGATTACAAAGCTATGTCAAGACTGAATGAAATATTCTAAGTGAAACATTTATACTAGGAATAAAAAGTGCTGACGATGTGGATCCCACGGAAAAGCAGCCACACGTGCGGGATTCCGTGAATTGACGGTGTCTAACTCCTCCATCCGTAGAAATTTCTTTAGGGCGTGAAAAAGGCTTCTTGTGACGGCTTGGCTTCTTCCAATTCATTTTTTGTAGATTTCTTCTTGATCATAAGGAATTTGAACAATTTCTTGATTATAAGGTAACATCCTGCAGCTATCATCACAATGTAAAGAACTCCAATTAAATTTCCTCGTACTGTGGGTGAATCAGGGGTTTCATTTCTTCTTGTTTCTGTTTGATCTCGTGTAGGGAGTCCAGCGGAATATTCTCTAATTTTATCTTCAGGGAATTTGTTCGTGTCCAATTGGAGTCTGATATAATTTTCGGAAGAAACATAGGTTGGCTGTTAATGATATCTTTAGTGTTCAAGAATTTTTCTTTTTCTGTTTCGAACTGGCATCCTCTGGGTAAACTGATGAGAAAATTTCCCTTGAGTGTTGTATAATCGTTTCTCTGGCATGTCATTCGGATTTTCAAACTGCTTGGTGCTACCACAATGTACTTGGAATCATCAATTGGTTGAACGAAGTTGGCAGTTGCTTCCACAGTGTGATGTTGGCAAGTTTCGATTGATTTCTTGAGTTGTAATATGTCGAATAGGCAGTCTTTATTCAGGGTTCCATCCATCAACTTGTTCTCCTCGCAGTAGTAATATGGATGAATACTTATACAAGGTGATGCGGTGTATTGATATTTATTCTCGTTTATTGTCAGATAGGTATTGGGAGGGATTATAATAGTGTTGTTTTCAGTAGGGATAGAGTACAAGTGGTAATGAGAAAATGATGCTGCATGAATTAGCGGAAAATGCAAAATAAAAACTATTCTGAGATTCACATAGTATGCATCAGCCTTGATTAAATCGTAATAATTTCGAAATTCGTTTGTAAAAATTAAATGTTTTTCTGAATATTGACTGGAGACTTTGGAAACAATTGATTTTAATATCTATCTGCATAAACTGCAAACCTAGTCATAAGTCATAAGAATTTTAATTCAGAATACTTCACTATACTATGATGAAGAACACCAAGTTTAGAGAAGCTCATAGCAATTTCGACGTCACTGATAATTTGTGAAATAATATTGGCGGATATGCCCATTTGATCAATTAAATTTTTGAATTGAATAAAGTAGTACATGTTATTCTTCAGGTTAAAAACTGTATCAGAGATTTTTTGGAATTGTTTTGAAATTATTTCTTGATTCTAACTGAGAATGGAGACAGATTTATTGAAGTTCTCGATAATTTCACCTGCCAATGAAATGTCAGAATTCAATCTGGTTGTGATCTCCTGTTGATTTCTCTGAAGTGAATTTAAAACAGATTCATAATGAGCTGCATTATTTGCATCTAAATTTCCTGTAATGCTTTTAATAATTGTCCTTAAACCATCTCGTTTGTTTCTTTTGTGTGGCAACAATCCATTCAGTTTCTGTTTGGCTATTTGCAACTGATAATTGATAATATTGTTATAATTTTGAATTTCAGAATAAAAGGTGTTATTTTCTTTTGAAGACTTTGATATTTCTTGTCATAGACTTTCAAGATCAGTTGATTGTATACTGGTAATAAATCATAATAGTGAATGAAATTATGGGTTTTTTCCTTAACTAGAGCCTTCCCCAGGTGAATAGGAAGAATTCCTGGGCTGTCCTTCAGGTCTGTTATCATTATCTCTTGAGCCGTCACTAGGGACAGAAGCGTCCTGTAAAATTTTTTTCATTTTAATTTTTGGTCTTTTGAGGGTTTTTTATGGAGAACCTTGTTATTTCCTTGTATTTTTATTTTTTCATTACAAATTACTATGTCTTTAGAAAATTTTGGAGTTAATTTATTACGCATATTCGATTTAATTTTCCTATAGGCTACGGATCCTGATTGATAATCAAGGGGTTCGTGTCTTGTTTCATTTACCTTCCGAATGATAGATTCCTTTTTTTGAACCAAATTTTCGTTCAATTTTTTGTAGAGCTCCTTAGTTTTTTCATGATTTGCTTCGACGTAATTACTCACAATTTTTACGTTTATATTTATATTCAGGGGGTCTTGAGTATCAAGGTGTCCGTTAATGATGTCAATAGGTTTTTGGTTAGTAACTGAATGTATTGAATTACTGTAACCGAATATTGCATAAGGCATAATATTTTCGATATCGTCTGAATTTTTGTTCGTGCTTTTCAATGTACGTAAATGTTCTAACATGGTTGAATGAAATCTTTCAATTGTTCCGTTTGATTGTGAGTTGTTTACTGTAACGTAGTGAGGGGAGATTCTATGTAGTTTAAAAAATTCTTTGACCACATTGTTTTTGAATTCTGTGCCATTATCCATAACAATGGTTGAAGGTGCACCATGATGGGTCATAAATAATAAGAGGGATCTTACTACTTCAATGCCTGAAGCTGAAATAACTGGGTATGCCTGAGCATATTTGGAAAAAGCGTCGATTAAAGTGACAAATTTTTTTTTTTAGCCTGAAAAGTATCGATATGGATTATTTCAAATGGTTTTATCGGCGTTGGAGTGATCATAAATTTTTGTTTTGGCGGGTCTCTGTCATATTTGTTGAGTTGACAAATTTCGCAATAATTGTTGATATAATTGGTTACATCATTTTTAATACTAGGCCAATAGTAGGTCCTTTAGATTCGAGAAATCGTTTCTGTAATACCTCGATGATTGGTTTTGGTTTCGTGTGTAAATTGTATAATGAGAAATGTTCACATTTTTCAATTTCTACATATTCCTATTCTCCGTAGAAAATGAAAATATTGTGTCCAAAAATTATTTGAATACGTCAAATAGCGCCCGAGATATCGAGTTATAAACATGAGTTTCCGAGACTGGCGATGGATCCGTGTGACGTCACGTTACATACAACGACTAGCGAGGTTCAGTACGTAGCCGGGTCCAATATAAGGGCCTTTCCACTCACGGAGTGCGATGCGCGAATGTAGTATGACGTCACATAGCGGCTGTCCATCGCCGCGAGGAATTGAATATTCACGGGGTTGTAAAATCCGAACTACTAGGTCTTTTCGACTGAAAGAAAAACTAGTGATTTCATATTCATATAGGTTATACTGTGACGAAGTTTCGATCGATTTTGCATACCTGTGAACATTCCTCATTTGGGTTTGTTGATCTTTATCTGGGATGTCTTCTGAAATATGGTTACATTTGATGAGTTTGAATGATTGTTCAAAGGGGTTTCGGGGGATTTCGCATATTTCTGAATAATATTCGTCCTGTTTAAAATGAAGGGCGTATAATATTTTTGGTCTTAAGTATGTTTTGAAAAAGTTAACTGTTTCGTATTCTAAATTGCTGGTGGATAGTGGTACAAAAATTCTTTGCTTGTTTTGAAAAATATCCTGTCGTTTTACTTCTGTTGGAGAATGGTATACGAAGTCAAATATGATTTGATCAAAAGTGTTTAAGGCCTTTTCTGAAATTGGAATTTCTTGTATGGGATTTTCGTAATTAGAATGAACAGTGTTTCCTTCAGATTCATTTTTTCCTTAACTTCTGGTGTATTAATTGGATTTTCTGAAGGTAGATGATAAATGACAATGTTTATTTCAGAATTTGCGAAAATGTAATGAATCATGTTAAGAATTTTGGGCCATTCAAGTTTATCTAAACCGGAAGAAATTTTCGGCATAGCCAAATGCTTCTCGTTATTTCGTTCACATAAAATTTTCAGATTCAAAAGTGATTTAAACACGTCTTCATATTTTGGTTTGAGATAATAGAGTTCTTTAGTTATCAGATAACAAATATTACGGATGTTATTTTTAATTTTTGCCACTTCGCCCACTCTTTTATCTTGGGACTGAAGTTCATGTACCTCACCAAACTTTTCTTTAAATGTAAGAGCAATACCTTTACTCATTTTTAGGTCTTCAGATACGCAATGGGCAAAAGCATAAATTTCATGAGAATCGAATAAATCACCTTCCTTTTCAAGAATGTTAGGAGAATACTTTATTTTATTCGAATTAAAGAGTTTCAGGAATTCCTCGAAAGATAAATTTATTTCTGTGAGTGGATCATTTTGTTCATCAAGATTGACAACCATTGATACATTATCGTTATTTGAATTTGCTTTTGAAAATCCCTCATTGAATTTCTCCATATAGTCGAAAAGTTCTTTATTATGAATTTCTATCCTGGAAAGAGCGTCCGCATTTGTGTTTCTGGAACCCTTCTTGTAAACGACCTCGAAATCGTACTCTTGAAGTTTGAGTCTCCACCTCAAAAGGCGGCTATTAGTTTCCTTAAGGGACATAATCCATTCTAAAGGCTTATGGTCCGTAACGACTTTAAATTTTCTGCCAAATAAATAAGATCTAAAATATTTTGTGTAATTTACCAATGACAAGAGTTCGCGTTCGATGACACTTTAATTTTGTTCATTTTCGTTGAGGGTGCGAGATGCATAGCAGATGGGTTTGGCGCTTCCAATTTTTCCTCGCGTTAGCACAGCTCCAATGGCAATGTTGCTAGCATCGGTTGTGAGAATAAATTCTTTGAAAAAATCAGGGTATTGCAAGATGGGTTCATTTGTTACTAAATTTTTGCAATATTCGAAACATTTGGTGAAAGCTGGTGTGTGTTCAATTTTGGCACCTTTCTTTAGACAAGCTGTCAATGGTTTTGTAATCTTAGCGAAGTCTTTGATGAATTTTCTATAACAGCCTAAAAGTCCTAAAAATCCCTTTATTTCTTTCGTTGTTTTTGGTATCGGTTATTTTTTTATGGCAATTATTTTTTCTGGGTTCAGTTTCACTCCCTCAGGCGTTACTATGTGCCCTAGGTAAGCAACTTTTTTTTTCAAAAATTCTGATTTATCAATTTGAATTTTAAAATTTGATGCTTTAAGTCGTTCGAATACTTTTTTGAGGTTCACCAAATGTTCTTGAAGAGATGTTGAGAAAACAATGATGTCGTCCAGATATACTAAACAAATTTCGTTTTGCAATCCCCTTAACATATTGTCCATTACCCTTTGAAAGGTAGAAGGGGCGTTTTTGAGTCAAAATGGCATTCTGACGAATTCGTAGTGTCCATTTTCCACCGTGAAGGCCGTTTTGGGTATGTACTGAGGATTCATTTCGATTTGATGGAATCCACTTGCCAGATCTATAGTTGAAAAATATTGGCATTTCCCTAATTTGTCCAAAACATTAGTGATGTTTGGAAGTGGATACTTATCGTCAATAGTTTTTTTGTTTAACGTTCGAAAATCTACGACAATTCTCCACCTTTTCTTGCCAGATGTGTCTGATTTCTTCGGTACAATCCATATCGGAGAGGACCAAGGAGACTCACTCGGTCTAATAATTCCTTGATTTAACATGGAATTAATCTGCTTTTTCACTTCTTCCTCATAGACAAACGGATACCTGTATGATTTAGTATAAACTGGGACATCATCTTTCGTTTTGATAGAATGTTTTACCAGATTCGAGAAGGACAATGGTTGATTTTCTAATAAACATATATCGGAATAGTTCTTGCATAATTTCAATATATGGTATTTTTCCTCTTCATTTATGTGGGATGTTCTGATGTATTTTTCTATTTCAGGTGTTTTTTTTATAGGTTTCTGTTTCTAGAGTGAAAATTTCATAATCGTTTTCGCAAAATGGGGAAGATTCTATGGGATCGTTCAAGATGATTATAATATTTTGATCAGTTTTATTCAGAATTTCAACGTTGGCAAAGCCATTTTTTGATATTGTCAAAATTTCGGGTATTTCACACTCTTGAATGATTTGCTTAGGTATAATGACTTCTCCATTTTTCTGTTTTACGGGAATTTTGGTGATAATTTTGTTATTTGCGTCAATTTTGAATTTGAATAGAATTTTATTTTGCGATGTTTGATATTTAATAGGTAATTTAGCAAATTGAGTTATCATTTTTGAATTGTTAAAGACTAGATTTGCGTTCAATAGTTTCAAATTGTCAAGACCTATTAATACATCATAAAGATTGTGAAATTTGAAAAGATAGAATTTGAATTGATCATCATATCGAAATTCAGGGAATATGGGAATTTCAGCACAATAATCGTATGAAGCAGATTGAAAAACTGTTGAAACTGTAAATGGTTCTTTAAAGATGAAATTTGAATAATATTTTCTTACAATATCTGGATTTAGAAAAGATTTTGTAGAACCTGTGTCGATTAAAAGTTTTAAGGGGGGATTTTTAATATTAATATAGGGTAATTCTTTTTTATCACTCGACAAATGGTATTCTATGAGTTGGGTTCTATTATAGGGCTTATTTGAAAATTTTCGTTATCATTAAAATTGTCCTCATCATTATTTGGGTATTCGTCGGGGTAATTTTGTTCTGAGTATTCTAGTAGTTCATTTCCAGAAGGTTCATCTTCATAATGTTCGGTGTTGAATAATTCTTCGCTTACGAAGTCGGGTCTTCTATTAAAGGTATGCAATGGTCTGGAATTTCTTTGATGACTCCTTTGATTTGTCGATATGCTCATAGGTTGAAATTTTCCTTTCGTTTGGTTGGTTGATATGCTCATAGGAGTCGGATTGGGTTGAGCCTGTTTCCCAAAGACTTGGTATTTATTGAAAAATTTAGGTTCAGTATAATTGGGATTTCTGCGAATTGTAATAGGTCTACTACGAAATGATTGGTTTTAAAAAGATTGATTTTGATATGATTGATTTTGAAAATTATTCTGTCTTTGTGGTGGTACGTAGGTTTGGATGTTTCTTTGAGCATTCAAAGTACTATTCTACTTAGTAAAATTAGGCATTGAGTTGCCTTTCTGATAATGATATTATCCTCTTCAATTATGAATTGAAGAGCTTGGGCAAGCGAATTTGGTCTCATGGCTCTAATTATTGGTCCTAATGGGTCTTTAAGACCAGCTAAAAATGTTTTTAATGCTTGTTAAGTAAAAAATTCTCTTTTACTAGCTCGTAAATTTAATTCGCATTTCAGGTCAATATAATTGCAAATGGTATTTAGTAACGTCATTACTCTTTCATGGAAATCTTGAGGGGACTCACCAGGATTTTGTCGTAAATTAACTAGATCCTGTTTCAAACAGTTCTCATCACGCTGATCTCCAAAATGTAATAATAAAGCGTTCTTTGTATCATTCCAATTACCAGTGGTACCGTGTATTGCTACGATTTTCTCTGCTCTTCCGTGAAGTTTGTTTAAAATACCTTTTAATATTAAGATATTTTGAAAATTTCCTACATTATTCACATCGAAATATTGATTTAAAATTGCTTCGGCTGCTTGTATAAATAAACCTAAGCAGCATGTTTGGGTTCCCATCAAATTCGGGAACTGTACTTAAGGTTTTAACGTCAAAATCCGGAACGTTTTGCATTTCGTTTATTAAGAGGTTGTTAAATGAATTTAAAAACTCGTACTCTGAAAAAAACTATTCTGAAGGTGAATCAATAGGGGAATACTCTAAATCGGAACTATTTATTTCTAAGGGTGAATCAATATGTGAAAAAGAGGAGTCTGACATAAACGAATCTTAATAAAATTACACTCACCACCCAGATAGTGTAATCCACAACTGCATGCTCTGTTTCTTGATTTATTTCACAGCACCAATTGTAGGTTCTAATGTTTTTTCACCACAGAGAGTTGAAACTCTAAAGTTTTTCACAATGAAAACTTTCGTGAAAACTCCACCGACTGCGCCAATTATAAATTCAGGGTGCAAAAGCGATTTTTTAAAAAGAACTTTATTTCAAAAATACAAGGCTTCAACACGATGATTACAAAGCTATGTCAAGACTGAATGAAATATTCTAAGTGAAACATTTATACTAGGAATAAAAAGTGCTGACGATGTGGATCCCACGGGAAAGCAGCCACACGTGCGGGATTCCGTGAATTGACGGTGTCTAACTCGGGCAAGTGCTGGTTTTCTTAGTGAATACAACTTGAACTGATTTGGTCTGGTTAATGGTCATCTTCCAAGTTTTATACCAGAGGTTAAGTTGGTTTAAGTGTTATTGTATGTTTGTGGAGGTGGAGGTGGTTTCATGGTCTTTGTCTGAAGAACGTCATCAGCAAAATCGTTGTATTAGGCGTTTCAGGCAGGTCAGCTGTGTAAAGAAGGTAGAGAAATGGACCCAGGACACTTCCTGGGTCTGTCTGACGGAACACATTCTATCTGAGAGGTAGGATTTTAGCAGCAGATAGTAGCTGTTATTTAGGTTTTTTTTAATCTTATATAACAGTCCTGAGTGTAGTATTTCCAGAAATACGCCATTGCAATAGTCTTTATTTTCGAGAGCTCTGGATATTTGGTTTACTATTCTGTGGGCTTGATGTGTTGTTGACATTTTCTGGCGAAATCCGAAATGATAATCAGGAAATATTTTCGATTCGTGGTCGTTTTGAATTCTTTTCAGTAGCAGTCTTTCAAATATTTTTCCTCGAATTGACAGTAGACTTATTGGTCTATAAGACGCTGGCTCGTGTGGTGGTTTTCCGTCTTTGTAAGTCATAATAACATGTGCATATTTCCAGAGAATGGGATAGTAACCTAAGTTCAGCATGCGGTTGTTAATGGTTGTTAGAAATGCTATTGCTTTTCTTGGCAGTTTTTTTAGGACTTGTGCTGTTATCAAGTCGTAACCTGGAGCTTTGTTGTTTTTTAAATTGCGGATTTCAGCCTGTACTTCTTTGGGGGTTACTGCTCCAGTTGGTAACGATAATTGGCATGGTGTATCAAGATATTTTACGACATCAATTCCGTGCTCTGATGCTCCATCTGGTTCTTCAAATACTTTAGACAGGTGTAAAGCAAGGGCATCTGCTTTTTCTTTACTTGATCTTGCCCAGCCATTCTCTGTCTTTATTGGAGTGAGTGGTAGTCTGGGCCTCTTAAATTTTTTTGTCGCGTTCCATAAGCATGCCAAGCTGCTTGTTGTATTGTAGTGGTGAAGCGCTTCACTGCTTCATCAAGTTGTTTCGGCTCTTTGATACATTGATTACTCAGATTTTCATTTATATATTTGCAGAAGTTTTCCCAATTAGTATATTTCGAAGCTAGTTTGGCTGAAATGTTTGTGTTTATGACCACTCGCTGTATGCTCGTTCATCACGTATTTAATAGGTGTGGTATATAATTTCTTCTTTTCTGAGTTATGCAGATAGCTTTCTGTAGGTGTCCACGGAATGTGAGCTGATTTTTATTTTGTCATCTGCTAGTACTCTCGTGTGGAATGAGTCTTTTTCTATTACCTGATTGAAGCTGTTCTGCATTTCTTTGTAGTCAGCAACATCGTAGATAAAAATTGGTGGTGGGGATGGTGTTTTGTTATCTTGTTGGCTTTTATCCTTTTTTTCCTTGTAACTTTCATTCAACTCGTTAGATGCCATTGTTTCTAGCGGAGAAAATCTGTTTCTTGTTGGTTTTGGGGGTGGACTAAGAGTTTGGGTGTCCAATCTTTTGCGTTTTTTTTGGCGTTTGCCATGTATCTTTGTTGTTGAGTGCCATAGTTTGATCAATTTGTGACGAGATAAGTAGTAGTGCTGTTTGGCTTCCAAGTCGTGGACTTTCTTCACTTGGTGGAAAACCTAGGAAGGCGTTGGCTTCATCATGGGACATTTCTTGTAGGTGTGTGGAGCGCCTTATAATTATACTTTATCACCTGGCACGCGCGTCGTCATATAAAACATACCGGCCATATGTTCATTGTGTCTTTTCTCACTATATTTCGCGATCTTTTGGCTGCTACTCATTCAAAGTCTTATTTAGGTTCAAATTTACCATTTGCGGTTAATTTTTCTCGCCACAAACACGAATTTTATCATTCAATATGGGACGCAAGTAAAACTACAACCATTCGCGGCAGACGTTCTCAGTCGAACCCCTACATTCAGATGAAGGACGGAAATTCCAGTCCAGCCGTTTTCCAGAATGTATGCGAATTGCTCGGAATTAAGAAGACAATGGCGACGGCGATTCACTCATAGTCCAATGGCATGGTCGAAAGAATGACTACTATGGGGAAATATCTGACTGAGACAGGTACTTTCATCTGTTCACGATAGCCTACACATCATCAGTGCAAGAATCGACTGGAGGTACACCATCTTTTGTTATGTTCGGCTGAGAAATAAGGTCACCTTTTATCATGGAGTTCGGATGTAAGACCAGAATGGAGATCGATGGTGAAGACTATGTGAGCAGCTTGAATTGCCGGCTACACTGCATTCACAAGAGGTTCCAACGGACCTTCCAAATAGCAAGTGAATGAATTAAGACTCAGTACGACAGTAAAGCGAAATAGTATATTATTTAACGAGCAGTAATGCAAGTCATAACTCCCGCAGATGAAGTTTGCAGCGCGAGCCGGAGGCGAGTGCTGTAATTCATCAAGGGAGTTATGATCATTACTGCAAGTTGAATACTATACTTTATCCACAACTATAATAATATACATTCTTACTATCATACATCATTCTTGAAAATTTTTGATACACCTTTATATTTATTTGTTTTGGGATTTCTCGCGGGCAATAAATTCTGTACCTACTGTAGCACTAGATGCTTGTCTTATTTCTGGAAGTGTACCTACATAATATTTCATCCTCACTATCAGAGGTCTTATTCAGAAAAACATTCACAACAATAATTAGGTGTCAACTTGTGACCCTCTTTTCTTTTATATTTCGGAACAACAGTTTTCCACTCGGATATATTAGTTGATAAAGGTGAATTAACTGGAATCAATTTTAATAAAACATTATTCTGTACCTTCCATTGAGGATAGCGTTCTGGATCTTCTGAGACTTTTTCACGCAAATTGAAATAACATGAATCAAATTTTTCCTCATTGACAGATAAAACATTTACTTCCGTTGGTTCATGTTCATGCATACGTGAGAGAAAATTGGGTACTATGTTACATTTTCCCTTGCGGTGTACGAGATCAAAATCAAACTGTCTCAACCTAACGGCCCATCGACATAATCTACCCGATGGATTGGATAATTTGCTCAACCATAATAGCGAATAATGATCGGTTATCACTGTGAATTTTACGCCTTCGACATAAGGTCTGAACTTTTCAAGGCAGAAAATAAATCCTTTCTTTCCGCTCTAGAAAGTGATCTACTCGCGTAAGCAATGATTTTTTTTTCGTCATCTTGTACTTGTGTCAGTACTCCACCTATTCCAGTAGAAGATGCGTCTGTCTGTATTACGAAGGGTATATCGAAATTAGGAGAACTCAAAATTGGGGCCGATATAAGCGCTTCTTTAATTTTTAGAAAAGCTCCCTCAGCTTCATTTGTCCACACGATTGGTTGGCGTTTTTTCTTTCCCTTTAGTAACTCGTTTATTGGAGCTAATAGCGAAGAAAAATTCTTAATGAAAGATCGGTACCATGAGCACATACCTACAAATTTTTTGATCTCGGTACTAGTGTTTGGTCGTGGATAATTAACCATACACGATATTTTATCTGGATCCGTTTTTAAACCATTTCCATCTATAATAAACCCTAAATACTTCAAGGATGAACGGAAGAATTGACATTTCCCTTTATTAACTGTGAGATTAGCTTCACGAAGTTTTTCTACTACTTCCTCTAAGAGTGATACGTGTTTTTCAAAAGTTGACGATATTATAATTATCAGAATGTATGCGAATTGCTCGGAATTAAGAAGACAATGGCGACGGCGATTCACTCATAGTCCAATGGCATGGTCGAAAGAATGACTACTATGGGGAAATATCTGACTGAGACAGGTACTTTCATCTGTTCACGATAGCCTACACATCATCAGTGCAAGAATCGACTGGAGGTACACCATCTTTTGTTATGTTCGGCTGAGAAATAAGGTCACCTTTTATCATGGAGTTCGGATGTAAGACCAGAATGGAGATCGATGGTGAAGACTATGTGAGCAGCTTGAATTGCCGGCTACACTGCATTCACAAGAGGTTCCAACGGACCTTCCAAATAGCAAGTGAATGAATTAAGACTCAGTACGACAGTAAAGCGAAATAGTATAGGTATTATTTAACGAGCAGTAATGCAAGTCATAACTCCCGCAGATGAAGTTTGCAGCGCGAGCCGGAGGCGAGTGCTGTAATTCATCAAGGGAGTTATGATCATTACTGCAAGTTGAATACTATACTTTATCCACAACTATAATAATATACATTCTTACTATCATACATCATTCTTGAAAATTTTTGATACACCTTTATATTTATTTGTTTTGGGATTTCTCGCGGGCAATAAATTCTGTACCTACTGTAGCACTAGATGCTTGTCTTATTTCTGGAAGTGTACCTACATAATATTTCATCCTCACTATCAGAGGTCTTATTCAGAAAAACATTCACAACAATAATTAGGTGTCAACTTGTGACCCTCTTTTCTTTTATATTTCGGAACAACAGTTTTCCACTCGGATATATTAGTTGATAAAGGTGAATTAACTGGAATCAATTTTAATAAAACATTATTCTGTACCTTCCATTGAGGATAGCGTTCTGGATCTTCTGAGACTTTTTCACGCAAATTGAAATAACATGAATCAAATTTTTCCTTATTGACAGATAAAACATTTACTTCCGTTGGTTCATGTTCATGCATACGTGAGAGAAAATTGGGTACTATGTTACATTTTCCCTTGCGGTGTACGAGATCAAAATCAAACTGTCTCAACCTAACGGCCCATCGACATAATCTACCCGATGGATTGGATAATTTGCTCAACCATAATAGCGAATAATGATCGGTTATCACTGTGAATTTTACGCCTTCGACATAAGGTCTGAACTTTTCAAGGCAGAAAATAAATCCTTTCTTTCCGCTCTAGAAAGTGATCTACTCGCGTAAGCAATGATTTTTTTTTCGTCATCTTGTACTTGTGTCAGTACTCCACCTATTCCAGTAGAAGATGCGTCTGTCTGTATTACGAAGGGTATATCGAAATTAGGAGAACTCAAAATTGGGGCCGATATAAGCGCTTCTTTAATTTTTAGAAAAGCTCCCTCAGCTTCATTTGTCCACACGATTGGTTGGCGTTTTTTCTTTCCCTTTAGTAACTCGTTTATTGGAGCTAATAGCGAAGAAAAATTCTTAATGAAAGATCGGTACCATGAGCACATACCTACAAATTTTTTGATCTCGGTACTAGTGTTTGGTCGTGGATAATTAACCATACACGATATTTTATCTGGATCCGTTTTTAAACCATTTCCATCTATAATTAACCCTAAATACTTCAAGGATGAACGGAAGAATTGACATTTCCCTTTATTAACTGTGAGATTAGCTTCACGAAGTTTTTCTACTACTTCCTCTAAGAGTGATACGTGTTTTTCAAAAGTTGACGATATTATAATTATCATCTATATACGCGAAAATATTAGGTTCGAACTGGGGTCCAAAAAGGGTGTCAACCAGACGTTGCTGTACTTGAGCACTATTCCTAAGTCCGAAGGGTGTTACAGTAAATTGAAATAGTCCTCGTCCCGCAACACTTAATGCAGTTTTCTCTTTGGATTCCGGAGCCAAAGGAATTTGCCAAAATGATTTCCTGAGGTCGATACTAGAAATGAATTTTGTGTAACTAAGATTATTGAGGATTCTATCTACTCGAGGCAAAGGATAGCAATCATGTCTAGTAATCTCATTCTGTTTCCTACCATCAAAACAAAATCTATATTCACCGTTTTTCTTTTTGACGAGCAAAACATGGTGAACAAGATGGTTCGACAACTCCTAATCTTAACATATCATCAAGTTCTTTGTTAAGGATTTTTAACATGTACGGTGACATAGGATATTGTCTCTGACGAAATGGTTTCGAATCACCAGTATCTATAAAAAAGGAAATTTTATTTGTACGTCCGAATCTGGAATCACTACATAGTTTGAAAACGATTGATTACATTTTCTGCAATTTGTTTTTGTTTATTCGACAAAGATTCTAGACAACACACTTCTGATCTGATCAAGTTAACATTGGTGTTGGGCTTTCCAACATTATTCAAAATTGAATTACCTAGTTGAACTTTCCATGAATTTTTAAGATAGTCAATTTTTAAATCAAATTTTCGACAGAAGTCGCTACCAAAAATAAAACTTTGATTAAAAGTTGGTACAACTAATGCTTCAAAAAGGTGAAGTTTATCATCTATCATCAAAGGTAAGTAAGTTAAACCTAAAACAGTTTGTTCTACGCCATCCGCTGTACTAATAGGTTTGAAATTTCTTGGCAGAATTTTCAAATTCAAATGACTCAAAACATCGATACCGTCTCTACCAACAATTGTTACATTTGATCCCAAATCCAGTAAACCTGTTATTGGATAATCAAACAACATTACTTCAATGTAAGGTCTATTATCTTCACCAATCTGTCTAAAAATAGGGGAAGTCTGACAACTCTGCATACTACATATATTTCTAGCGCATCGTGAATTTTTGTTAGCCCTGTCAAGAAAAGTGCAGGATGAACTAGGGGCTTCTCTAGGCATCCTGTAATTTAGTAACTGTTGTTGCATCTCGCAAACCACAACGAAAACAGAATTTACGAACGATATTTTGTTTACATTGACTATAAACATGAACCGGTTTGTGACAATTCCAGCAAGTGTTTGGAACTGACTTTTCAAAAACTTCGTCTTTCTTATCGATCGTCGATACTTTACGAGGAAAAGTTCCTCGGCTATTTCTTGAGAAATCGGTAGGTATTGAATTCTTTTTATTATGATGATTAGAGGAGGAATTGAAAGACATACGGTTGTTCGAGCAAGACGAATTTATACCCAAACAATCGGCATCTTCAAGACGTTTTGCCAACTTATAAAGTTCTGAAACTGATGAAACTTCGGTTAATGCTAACGATTTTCTATACTCTGGCATTAGGTTATCACGAATAAACTTTAATTTTGTATGTTCGGCAGGAGATCTGGTCAACTGATTGAACAATTCGTTCATTTTTGCGAAGTAAATCACAACTGACTCATTCTCTAATTGACCACGAGATTTAATAATATCCCAGAGCTCATCATCATGGTGAGGTGATCTAAAATCGCGTTTGAGAGCCTCAACAAGAGCATCCCAATCACTTATTTGTCCTACAATTTGCCGAAACCACGATCTAGCGTCACCAACAAATAAATCCCTAGGTGAATCGAATAATTCAACTTTAGTTACGTGTCGTGCCTTTCTCAATTCTTCTACATTTTCCAGAAATGAAGACAAAGTATTTTGTTTCTCCCCATTTATATACTGGGACTGATTTGAAACTTGCTGATCTAGAGGTACTTGGAGAAAAGTTAGAGACATTTTGTACTATGGTATCAGATACATTACTAGCATTAGGTTGAGTTATTGGTTCTACCACTTTATCAAACAAGTCCGCTTCTAAGGAAATACTAGTAGCGTAAGCCTCATTTTTAATTGATAACCGTTCTTTAAAATTTTCAGCAGCTTCATCAATAGGAATACGTAAAATACGATTTGTTATATGATTCAATCGCGATCTAGCTCTTTTAAAAACAGAATCATCTTTTGAACCTTCGAAATCAATTATCTGTTGTGTGATAAATACAAGTGTTTTGTTTATTTCTTCTTGTTCTCCATCAAAATTAAATTCAATATCGGTCAAACATTCTTTTTCCCGCCTTTGCAATAAACGACGTAACATTTTCCTTTTTTCATCTTGTCCTCTATTCGTGACAACACCTCTTATTCTTACGGCCAGTTTCTGAAAGGCCGATCAACGTAAAAATTAACTAATCAGCTGTCAAATCCCTGGTCAAGTGCCATTTGAGTTGCAGAAAGTATGGTTAACTACTTGAACTTGATCAGCCTGTCAGTTGACAGAGTGGTCAAATATTGCAGGTAAATTGTACGTCAAACGCACTTTTGGGTTTCTGAAACGCATGTTAAGGCTAAATCAGTGGTCAAACTAATGTCAAAGAGGTGGTCAACTAATCGGTGATATAAAGGGAAAAGTTAGCGCCCTAATCATGGGCCATGATGAATCGGTGATGTTCGGCGAATTAACTCGGTAGAGACGTGGTTAATCATCGTAGTTTCAACGGAAATCTTAATTGTATGGGTTAATGGGTCTGCATAACAATAATTAGGCATAGTGGCAATAATTATATTTCCTCCAAAAAGAAATTGATTTATTTTTTGAAACAATTTGTGATTTTATTATCTGGCTGTAGATTATCATCTCCCCAGAACACAGGAATAACGCAATAGGAATTAATCTGAATTATATCCATTCATTATCAAATGTTATTGGAGCTCTTAACTGTACACATATTAAAATAATCTCGGTCGTCCACAAGATGAGCTTTCAAAATAGGAAGGGAAAATTTTTTTCCAAATGTTCAGGCCATTTGTGATGCGAACTTGAAAATTGTAAAAGATGATGAAAACATATTGGTGAGAAAATCCACTGTGTTAACTCACGCGTATGTATAATCATTAATAACTGAGGTAGTAGTGGACTCCAACGGAAGCCAAGAAAATCCAACACGATACAATAAACGAAGTAAAAATGCAGTGTGAATTAACATCTTGATGTGTGATGAAAGTTGAAATAAATTAATGCTCAATACTGATTTCATTGATACACAGAAAAATATCAAAAAAACCTATTTAATAATTTCATACTTGTAAACAATTTTATGATTGAGTAGAGATTGAAATATTGTGGTAACTTGAAGGATTTGACAAGGGTATTCATTATCATATTCTAAATATACCAAACATTGATAAATTGTTTCATTTATTTATTGAAAAGATTATAATATTCTTTTTGTTTGATTTTAATTTCTAAATATGTATATTGAAATGTGTTTTTTTCAAAACAAGCTACTTTTCTTGTAACTTAGGTTTTCTTCCTCAGTATAGGCATTCTTCAGTTCCCTTCAATAATAAAGCTTTTTTATTTCTTCCTTCAGGACTTTGTTCTCTTAATTGTAGTCATTTGTCGAGAAAAGGTGGTCGATGTCGTATAACTTCATAATCACGACACTGCACTCGTGTTTGTAAGTCTTCATCAATGCCATCTTAAATAGATTTAAAGCAATTGAAACTAGGAAATTATAAAATGAGGATCATAATATGAGTATAATCAGTTTGAATATATGCAAATACCAATATTAAAGTAGCTCAAAGAGCTGTCGTACTTGTTGACCAAAGGCTACATATGCTCCCCTGATACAGCCAACATTTTTGCACCTACTGTTTGTACTCAGCCAGAGTTGGTACAAACCGCTATCTGTTGCTAGGACATCTTCCTAAAAATAAAGATCAGTAATAGTAGTAACTGTGGTTTATTGTACTATTTTAATCCAGAGAATTAACTAATGCATGAAAACCTTATCAATGTTTTTGTCCTTTTTCAATTCCTTCACCATATTTATTAATTAAAGCAGGTCAGAGGTTCTGAAACAAGAAAATCTATAAAAATAATATCAATTCTTTGTTGACGGAGTCAAAAGGCCATTGACCGAAGTTTTTCAACCACAATAAAAATAATATCCACTGAACCTACATGTAAATAGTTTTTTTTGTGATGTTCCTGGATCGTCATTTGCAGATATTTCTTAACCTGGAATTAAATATAAAATGAGGTGAAGAAGCCTTTTACTGTGTTGTATTAGATGGGTGGGTCATGTTCGATGCATTGCTTTATGAAAATTTTTAAATTGAGTATTGCAGAGTGTAACACTTTAAAATCTGCTCTCGGTGAAATAAAGGTTTACAAAATTTATACTGAGCAGTCAAAAAAAGTATGTTAATAACCCAGCTCAGTCGGAGGGTGTGATTCTTTGTTCTCCAATTCGAGCGAGGTTGTTACTCAGTTTGACATCGAAAATTAGAAGTAAGGAGAAAACTGTCAGATACTTCGTAAAACAATTTAATGTACAACAATTTATCTGCGATGAAAAAAATACTATTATTCTCATGCAAGCAACTAGCCTACTGATATGGTTTTCTTTAATCAATCGTCCACAAATTGTCTTTGACAAGAAATTGAAATTGTCTGGTACTTATCCTACTGGCACTGTGTCTGGTAATGACGACAAGATGGTAATTATTGGTACACCCAGGAGGTTTGAGAGTACTTCTTAATCCAAAGAGCCTAAATGATGAATGAGACAACTCATAAGACAAAAGAATATCAACACATCGATCGCATACCTTAGATGTTGTGTGGCTCTTTTGTTGAAGTTATATGTTTGAGAAATTATCCTGACTAATGCAGTTGAATCACTATAACAGTGATAAGCTTCTCTGTGGTATGTTTATTTGAATCCCAATAAATGGATATGAATTCAACTATCATTCATCCAACTAAGAAGAAAGTCAAATTCAAAACGTCTACTCATACGTATCTATGACTCCGTTCTCTCGATGTCGGCCGGAAAAATCAAATCTTGAAATTTCTCTCGATCGGCTCCGTGTACATGCGCCCGATACCTTTCGTCCGTCGCGCTCTTTGAACTGAAAAAGTGACGAGTTATATGGGGGTGACCCATTAAATAATAGAAATGATGATTTCTTTATTCAATAATTTTTCAAACCGTAACAAGAGTTCATTCAGATTCTAATGGAAATTCTGATGGATAAAATTTCTACTATAGGTACTCTAAAATTGTTTAGAAATTCATAATATGAATAAAGGTATGTTTTTTAGTTATCCGAATGAAACTTGTTTACGTACTCCTTTTCATTTGCAGTATTTGCCCTTTTTGAATTTAGCTGGGCAGTGTGAAGTTTCTTTTGAGTTTTCAGCACTTCAGCGGCATTGTTGATTTCTCTTGTAATAAGGATTACACATTTTTCATTTTGTTCTGCAATTGATATACTGCGTTCGTCGACTTGTTTTCTAACTGAAAAAAAATATGTACTCTATTAAATGTATACGAACATGCTCGCGAACATGTAATATTATACTATTGTTTATCGAAATGTTTGCCTTGAACTATGTATGGAGAAATTATTATTATTATTATTATTATCTATTGTATGAGAGTTGAGGTATAACCTATAAACTCAATATGAATTACAAAAAAAAATAAGTATTCCACATATGAATGTATGAAAAAGAACACATAAAAAATCCCCAAAATTATCATGAAAACAGCAGAAATAGTGAAAAAGAACTTCACGAAGCACTCTCATAAAGTTTCCATCGGTCGTAGCGGTTCTTGAACATGTTTACACTGCTAGACTCAAACACAGAGCTGGGCAAACGGTTCCACTGATCGAAGACCCTGTTAGTTAAAAAGTTCTGACGCGCACTAGTCCGGAAAGGCTCCTTGGCCAGTTTATGACGGTGTCCTCGGAGATTATTACTGTTGAACTCAAACAGATGACGCAGGTCAACACCAAATTTATTGTTTATAACTCGGTACGTCACTATCAAGTCACCTCTCGCACGGCGCTCCTCAAATGTTCTCAAGCCAAAAATTTGCAATCTGGCAGCATAGTCGGGTCGATCATAAGCAGAAAACGGTATCCTCGTGCACCACCTCTGGACCGACTCCAGCAGGTTTCTATCACTCTGAAGAGCCACCCACCAAGCAGGACCGGCATACTCTAGAATTGGCCTAACGTAGCTCTCGTATAGCAATCTCATCGTCTGGACGCTGCAAAAACTGAATGACCTCTGGAGCATGTAAGTAATTCTTTTTGCTTTAGCACAGATAGATGAGATATGATCAGACCAGTCCAGGTTAGGGGTAATGATCAATCCTAAGTCCCTGTGCATCTCAACCGCGTTAAGAGGCCTGCCAGCAAGTGTGTACGGTACACGGGGGTTCCTCTTGCCCATATGTAAGACACAACACTTGTCACTGTTGAGTGGCAGCAACCAGTCCCTCGCCCACCGAACGATAGTATCGAGATCAAGTTGTAGCTGATTGGTTTGTAAGGATGGTTCTCCGTATATTTTAGTGTCATCAGCATACAACAGGCACTTGGACCCAATAATATCAGGGAAATCGGCGGTATAAAAAAGAAAAAGAATCGGCCCAAGCACCGATCCCTGTGGCACACCACTCAGTACATCTGTTCCTCTCGACGAGAAATCCCCACCGACCCTAACTTTAAAAGTTCTATGGCTCAAAAACGACTCTATCCACATCAACAAACGACCACGAATCCCAAGATGTTCTAACTTTTTGAGCAAACGTTTGTGAGGAACACGGTCGAAGGCCTTTGAAAAGTCCAGATATATGACATCTATCGCTATTCCCTTGTCGAGCGCACTACTCCAATTGTTTACCGCAGAAAGGAGATTAGTAAGGGTGGATCGACCAGGAATGAAACCGTGTTGTTCTTTTGGGATTAAGTGGTTAGAATCAGCAAAGTCCAGGATTTGATCTGCTACAATACGCTCAAATACTTTAGCCACTGTTGAGACCAAACTTATAGGTCGATAATTGGTGGGCAAGGTCTTATCTCCACCCTTGTGAATCGGAGTTACAATTGCAGATCGCCAGTCAGACGGTAAAGAAGATGTTAGAAAAGATCGTTCAAATAGGAGGTATAGTGGCTTCGCGAAACTCCTGGAACAACGAGAAAGTAAGAGTGGCGTGATCCCATCAGCACCTGGAGCAGAAGAAACATTCAGAGCCTTCAGATGATTTTCCACAAGTTCTTCAGAAAAAACTACATGATCTAAATCGAGAGGACACCGAGGGGAGTTTACTTGAGGTACATTGTAGATTGTCTCACTCGAGAAGTGGGAAGCAAATGTATCAGCGAGAACATTCGCCGATTCAAGTGTATCCGAACAGAGATTGCCGGAACCATCACGAACTACCGGAACTGAAATTTTGCTGTCAAGATTGCAACGCACATATTTGAAAAACCTCTTTCTGTTCTTGGATATAGAAAGATTATGCTCGAACCGTTTTTTCGAAAATGAAATTAAAGAAGATAAGTAATTAGAGTAACTTCGATGATTTCGATAATCTCCTGCGTTTCCACTTCGAGCATATCGCTGCCATAGACTTTTTTTGATTTTTATGGCTCCCACAATATCTGCGCTTATCCAAGGTTTCAATGGGTTATGCTTCACAGTGATCCAATTTGTATTGTTATCAACTATAGCGTCCACGATTGTCAGAAACTGGCCCCACGCATCGTTCATATCACCGCAATTTTGAAAAATAACAGACCAATCTACATACTTCAGATCCGTAGAAAGTTGTTCATAGTTTATTCTCTTGTATGTTTTGTCTTGCAAGCTTGAACGTTCGTTGTCATGAAATTGCAACTGTGTCATCAGGAGGACATGGTCCGACTTACCGAGAGGAGGCAGATATTGTATATCAAACAGAAGGTCAGAATCAGAGGTGATGAAAAGATCCAAAACAGAAGGCATCTGACCATGTCTATATCTTGTTGGTTGGGTAATTAACTGTTGAAGTCCTGAATTCAACAGTAACTCAGCTAGAGGGAACGATGGTGAACCGGCAGATGGGAGAGTCGTCAGTGGCCACCTTATATCAGGACAGTTAAAATCACCTGTCACCAAAATATTACGACGTGATAGAGTTATTTCTGTCAGGAATTGAACAAGTGCGCTGTCATCTGGACTAGGTCTTGGCCTATAAATGCATCCAAGCGTGAAGGAAATGTTGGAATTGTAAATGTCAATGAAGAGATTATCAACACCTGACCAGTCCTCATGAAAAGCGGATACCTTGTATGAGTTGACAATAGAGTTGTTCAGATAGATACACACTCCTCCATGACCAATCGTACGAAAACTATCCTGACGAAAAATAGTGTAATCTGGAATGTGACACACAGAATCAGTAACAGAAGAATGCAACCAAGTTTCCGTTATGAACAAAATCGAGGGTTTGTGAACGTGAACAATAGTTAGAAGTTCGCTAAACTTGGACACTAAAGATTGAGCATTGGTGTAGATTATTGGCCAAAAGTTTAGCGGGGGTGGTTTTTTGAAGAGGAAGAATGTTTGTGTTTTTCTTCTGGGACTATGGTTGGTTTTCCTTTAATATATCTTATAGTAAGGTGCGTCTCCCCCTGCTCACGCCTTCTTCTCAGATCATCCCGAACCACATCCAACTCCTCCAACTGTTTTCTCGTCATGTCACTCCGAACGACCACCTCACGAAATAGCGGGCTGCCATGCAAAGACTTCTTGTTGCTAAGAATCTTCTTGACAACTTCACTATTGGAAAAGGATACCTTTAGCCACCTTGGTTAATCAGCTTTTTTGCCTGTTATGCGTTTAAAGTGTGTTATAGATTCGCTTGCAGAAGGAAGTACGTGATCTACAACAGCTTTAATATTAGTCGCGTCCTCCGGACTCTCCGTTAAATTCAGCAGTAAGATGTTGTGCGATTTCTCTATACAATTGACTATCTCAGGAATGTCCACAGTTGCAGCAGCAGGTGGAGCATGATTCAACCGGGACTCCAGGGACAATATATTGTTAGATGTGGATTTGAGGTCTCCCAGAAGCCCACTCTGAGACTCCTGCAGCACTGAAACATCGGATCGAAGAGATGAAAGATGTTGTTCATGATTCGAGAGTATTTCTTTATGCTCGTTGATTGACCTAGAGCATAAGGCAAGCTGCGTAAGGATCTCGTTCTGACGCTCTTCCATACGTTGCACGCTAGCAACCACCTCACCAATTCGGTTCATCATCTGATGAAAGTGATCCAACGTCAGAGGGGGACTATCCGTGGCCGAAGACAAAGATGATAATTTAGGATTGACCGGGGAGAGTACCATACGGGATTCAGCAGAATTACTCCTCAGCCTGCGTTCTCTGGATAAGCAAGAAGGGCATATCCACTTTTCATTCTTTTCATGAAGAAAATCGATTTCGCCGGAGGTAAGATTGGCGCAATCAGCGTGAAATGGCTTATTGCAAGCATTGCAAGGAATAGCCAAGCATGTATTTGATATGGATTTACCGCAGCAGCCACAGTTACGAGGCATTTTTGTTGTTGTTGTTGAAAACTTTAAGACGTGAAATGACAATGAAAGGAAACGGAAAGACTCTTCACTTCCTTGGACCGATAAGGAAGACTCGGGACAGAAACTGGAAGGCCACGGTTAATGGGAGAAAAAGGATGGATTTAGATTGAAAAGGTGAAAAACAATGTTTATTCGTTCAAGTCAGATGAAAGTTTTCAATTTCCGGGTAAAACAATATTTATTCGTTAAAATCAGATGAAAGTATTCAATTTCCGGGACGAAGAAATGATGCTCCGCATGTGAAGCGAGATATCGCAAACAGCTGTGAAATCGGCGATAATGTTGTATTTACGGTTTTTACTTTAATTCGATTTCAAACGGTAGTTTCATCTATGAATTAAATATTTCGAAATATATTCCTTCAGGAATGGAAGGGAAACCAGCCAGATCTCACCCTAGGTCGCCTTGTTATGCACTCACACAGATTAAGAAAAATATTCACAAAAGTAAACACTGGGGAATTATTTTTAAAAAGGAGCAATTAAAACGTGTATGCACGGCTCGGAATGTGGACTCGTTTCCACATTAACAATTTTACAAATACTTACGTCTGAACTAGATCAGAGTGACTGCACCTTTCTCCTTCAATGGCCACTTGAACTCATTTTGAATAAAACAAACCCGAAATAATCCCAAACTGAATACTAAATTCAAAATATGAAAATGAGAAATTCAAAATTCTAACCTGTTCGATCAGATAATATTGTTTATTTTAGCAGATTCTGTGGTTCGATAGCCTCGAAACAGGGTAACCTCATGTCAAATCATAATGATCAGAGATTAGTTAATTTTGCCCTAAACATCCTTTCAGCAACCCAAATTGATTTGACATCGATGTCAAGTTGAACGTTGTGTCAGTTGACATACGGTTTGAACGGCCTTTCAGAAACTGACCGTTAGTTCATAATTCAATTCATCAATCAACAAATGTGACGGATTCATTTCAAGAGCCATAACAAACAACAATATCTTCAAAGGTTCAACTTGAATATGAATATTCCGCAAAATTATAGGATATGAACAAATCTTCAAATTGATAAGTACGAAATCCGAAAATTTAAATTTCAAGAAAAAGTTATAACATAGTTTGGTGCATCACAATAAATGTCAAATCAATAATTAAGGTCAAATATGGAACAAACTAATGAAGTACAATCTTTAACATCAAATTAATTTGAACAATCCTGAAAATAATGATAACTAGCCCCACGTTGGGCGCCATTTCTTGTGACCTGAATTTTATTCTCAAGGAAACACAAGTGCGAACGGCAGCTTTTCGCCGGTGAGTAATTAGGTGTGGGTTCACAAAGGTGGTGAATATTTTCAGGAAAATTCTGGGCGCCACTTGATTTTTGAAATGAAAGAATAAAGGTATGAGCTAATAAAAAAAAACAAGAAACAAATAGCTAACATATAAGGTCGTTTATCATATTCTTTCAAAGAAATAAACTTTAAATGCTCTAGAAAATATATATATTGAAATTCAATGGGGTTAGTATTATCTCTACAAATTCTAGATGGAATAAAGACGTGTTTGAACTCAATTGAACATCAATAGAATTATGTTCACAATCGTCGGTCTTGAAAAAACACAGATCTCGATAAATTCTTGTTCAATTAGATAGTAAGTTGCACCAAACTATTGTCTGTTCAGAAAATAACAACTGAAACAAGAACTTCACAATTTAACAAGAATTGGAAAGTACTGGCCTTGAAATGGTCGATGTGGAACTTGTTCAATATGGCGGTGGCAGCAAGTCAAAGGTGGAAAAATGGCTAAACTTCTGGTTCAGGTTGGTTGGTAAGTATCCTCGGAAATGAACTTCTTCCTCGAAGCATGAGAAATAATTATCAACCAGTGATAATTAGCTCGGTCAATGCGAAAAACCCTACAAATGTAGTTGCCACAAATCATTTTTGTTCCATGATGTTTATTCTTTTCAAATATGAAAAATGAAGAAGTTGAATTCGAAACATTCAATAAACTCACCTTATATGAAGGGTTTTTCGTACACGATAATAAGAATCAATCTACTCATATAGATATTCAAACATTAATTTATAGAAAAAGTCGGTAAGTAAATTATCGTTGATGAAATAACTCGATATTAAATTTATCCTCTTTCAGGTAAAGATTTCGAATGACGCCGCATGTGGATGCTTACTCGTATCAACATCACAAAAAAATTTTGTTTCGTTTGCGGACACTGCCAACCACCTGTTGTAATTAATATGAACTATTATGAACGAATAAAGAACATGTTGTCATTTTCTTTTCTTATTTCCTATAAAATTCACTTTGTCACGAATAGATGAACTTGGAATCAGACAATTAAGATAAATCTTCCCCTGAACAATTGCGAACGCGAATAATTAATGAAATGAGATTCACCTTAAGGTACCGTATATGATGGTAGCCTTTAAAATTGCTACAAACTAAATTTGAAAACGTCAGAATTATTCAAGTGACATTACTCCCATCAATAACAAATAATGAGATGTTCCCTCTCTGTCAACCGGCTCGTACAGAAGCACAAAAGTAGCTTGAGATTCGGTTGTCAAATAATTCTATGGTTCTATTCTGATTAATTAGAGGGATTTATAGGCGGGAGTTATTATAACTCCCGCTGTTTGTTCATAGATACTATTAATTGCTCCAATGCAGTTGAATAATGAATACATTATTCAATAGGAGTGGATAAAAGAGCATTATCACCTGCATTACAAAAGGATTGGGAAGTACGATAAAGATGAATCAATGCTCTAGAGTACTGTATAGAAAAACTAGACAAAGAAAAGAGACCAGTGGTCCATGTGAATGGTTTGGCAAAATACTAAACTCATCTGAAAAGACCAACCACCTACAAAGTGGAGCATGATAAGATACGTTTCGACGAATTCATAGCAAACTATGGTGGAACTGGCAGAGCAAGTTTTAAAGTTACCAGCAGCAGGATCTCTTCTCTGTGCCCGAAGATTAATAATAAGCCGATTGTATCGCTGAAGACCTGCGTATAGAGATATAGCATTCGTTTTCAGGAAGGAATATGTTCATATTCCTGAGCTTTTCAAACAATAACCCCGTCCTATAAAAGCCTTGATGTCAGCTGATAGCCAATGTTAGGGGAAAGTGGTCACCCTTCGTACACTTTTCAGATTTTATTTTTTTACTTTATAATTATTTGTCGAATTCATCTAGTTTTTGCACTAAAGTGTAACACATATATTGTAATTTGTTACAAAAATGTGCGAAACTTTTATGTCAAAAGGTTAAACAATTATAGCCCTTTTTCTACGAAAGGATTTCTGTACGAACGTACCCCATACATGGGGTAGATTCATACAGGGCAGTGGCGTATCGTAAACCCCTCCAGCCACCCCGTTGGGGGGGGATGGTTGTTGAACCTTTTATTTAATATTTTCTCTATCTTTTTAAGACAGTAAAAACAAATTTTCTGCTAATGTTATATATTTATATATTATAGATTTAAAATTATAAGTGAAATTGTTGAGGCTTCTAAGACAGCAAAAAATTATAAATGTTTGATATGATTGCTCATATTGAGTCTAGCTACGTCTGAAAATTAAATTCGAATAACAGTTAAAATGATAAAATAGATGATCCTATAAATGTGATTTATAACGAAATCTTTTGAGTATATATCGGTTCAAATTAATGCAATTCGTTTTTTGGATTTATAATGCACTACGGGACTAAAGGATTAAAGGATCAAAGTGAAATCGAAATTTTTTTGTAGCGTCAGCAGTTTTTGAGAGATATTAGAAAAACCAATAACAACAAAATTCAAGCTTTTTCAACTTTCGTTTTTTTGTCCACGAGCGTGAGAAAATTTTTTTTTGGCTAACCGTAATAATATTCTTTCAGCTTAAATTTCCATTTTTTAGATCTTCATCAATCAATGATCACACAGGAATTTGAAAATGCAACGAAAATAAAACAAGAGTGTTCTTTTGGAAAATCAAGCGCTGGATCGAATATATGAAGAAAACGAATAATGTAAAGTGTGCTTTCTACAGTTCAATATGTTCACAAAAACCCTGGAAAGAGCCAAATCAATCGAGCCAGTCCATATTTCGTTTCTCTCGATCGCATTTTCGAAAAAATTAAAGGATCACGATTTTTGCTATGAAAAGCTCATAGGGTCGGTTTCGCAAAACTTTGATTGTGCGATCAAAAAACCTCAGGTCAATTCGAACCAACCGAATCTCTCGTTTTGAAATGTCAACGAATCACGGTGGCTCCAATTAATTTGACGGTGCAATTGAAGTTTTGTGAAACCGACCCATAAACTTGAAAAAATTTTTGAGCTTTTTCTACAATTTCATTGCAGGTGATACTTTCGTTTCAAAAAAAACGGAAAATTCGAAAATTTTAAGAAAATAGTTACCGCCGGCATTAGCGTTATACAAAGCGTACCTACAACGTGTGGAGATTAGGCGGTCGGATTTTCGCTTCTTTGTTGTGTGTGTGTTTTTTTTTGGGGCGTTGAGCTTTCGAAAAAAAACATTTAGTGTATTAATGAAAAGCATAGAAAAACAATCTACGAAAAGCGTGTGAAAAAGGATGTATTAACTGTTTGTTTAAAAATCAATTCTAATATAATAATGGAATGCCACTGCAGAAACGAGTGAAAAATTATTAGTTCTTCAACTTTGCTAAAGTTTTTTTAGTAGGGTTGGGGCCCGTTGAATGATCATGGGGGGGCCTGGCTGAGAAACGTTACGCCACTGATACAGGTTAATTAAAAAGTCAATTTAAGTCGTTTGATTATTGATAACTTTCATCAAAACATTTTTTTTATCAAATAACTAACTTAATAATATGTACATGACCCATAGTCTATAAATCGTTCTTTATGAAAATAACAAAAAATAAAATCGTTCTCTCTTGACGTTATATCCCTCTTCACAAATATACCAAAAGCATTGGTGACCCGACTAATTATAAAAAGATGGAACTACTATAACCTGCTGTTTGTTTTCGATCTCACATCTCCGCGTATGCAGAATAAAGTTCTAAGTTGTCGCCATTGAATGTGATTTATGATATAAGGCGGTCTCCAAAAGAAGTGGAGATTTCCAGATTTAATCTGCGGTCATAAACTGGTGGCGCCCATTAGCTGATTCTATTTAGGTATTGCTCCCGTGTTTTCAACCCAGCCTACTCTTCGGCTGAGTGCCGGGCATTTAGGTGACAAGCTTACCGCATTCCGTTCTGAGTAAATCACAGAGAATTAGGCGTTACATGAATTTTGGCGCCCAACGTGGGGCGCTCGACTCGGATATCTTTTTTTGCTGTCATCGATATTAATTGTTATATTAATAGTAATCTGTGCAACTGCATTTTTCTTCTTCTCAACTCCAATACATGGTAACCTACCGACGCCAAGCATCGATTTGCTGATTTCGCAATATTTGGTGTAACTTTGATTTCTTGATAGGTTCGGGTGGTCTCTGACGTCCCGACGCCCACCGACGCCGAGCGTCGAACTGCTGGTTACAGTGTATTCTCATATATCTCGATCCTCTGGTGCTTGTGGGCTGTATTTTTTGTTTTTTTTTGCGTCCCGACGCCCACCGACGCTGACCGTCGTTTTGATAATTTCATTTTCATTTGAACTAGTTTTGATTATTCGTCCATTCTTGGTCAGATCACCCCAATCATGGCAGCTTCAAAGATCAGGATAGACCCAAATCGGCTCTCGAAGGAAGAACTGTTGTATGAATTGAAGGTTCGCGGTCTCGACGGAGCTGATCTTGTTGTATCGGACTTGAGAGCAGTATTTCGTAATGCCCTACAAGTGGAGAAAACTTCTTTAGCGACTAAGAACCCAGCACACCCTTTTACTTTCGAGCAGGACTTAGAATCTCCTAATTTAAATTTGAATTACATCGAAGTAGCCATCAATGATTTTGTAGGCAACGAACAAGATGGGAAATATAAGAGTATAACTTCGAAAATCGCTCATTCGCTTGGAAGAGCAAAGCGTGCACTACCGAATAACGAAGACGGGAAAAGGTCGATATCTGACATCCGTCTCAAACTGCTGTTAGCATTTGACAAATTGGTCGAGAAGACTAAGAAGCATAAGAAGGGAAGAGAATCAACTGTGTTTGATTTGTCTGTTTTGCGAGCTGCGCTAGGTAATCCTGGAGCTCAAAGCTCCGCTGCGGATACGGATGATGGAAGTAGTGAAGAGGAAGATACGACCGTGAGGATGAAGCCAGTTCCTGTACGCGATTGGGGGCTAAAATTCACTGGGAAGAAAGGAGATATGTCTTTCAGCACTTTTCTGGAAAGAGTTGAGGAGCGTAGGCGCTCTCGAGGTATTTCGCGAGCAATCCTTCTGTGGATCATTTTGAGGGAGATGCATACACTTGGTATAATATGGGCAAGGAATGGGCTACTGATTGGGAATCCTTGGTGGACTTGATGCGTGAGCAATTTCTGCCTGAGAATTTTGATCGTGACCTCTTCGAGGAAATCAAACGACGTACGCAGGGAACCAATGAGAATATTCGCTTGTACATTGCAAGTATGAAGGGACTTTTTAAGAAAATGAGGAATCCGGTGTCTGAGGAAGCTCAACTTGAGATAATCCTCGAGAGAATCGATCCCTATTACCATCCTTTCCTAGCGTTTGGCACCATCACATCAATAACTGAGCTTCTGGACGCCTGCCGAAAATTGGATGCTAAGAGGAACTTAGCCAAGTCTTATGTTCCTCCCCCGCATAGGAGTAAGAGCCTGATACCAGAATTAGCGTATGCTTCTACCAGCTCGAATAATCCTGCGTCTCCAAACGATCAGTGTCGTAGACCAGACTCTGCTTCGATGGATTGTCGAGCGAAAAATGTTGCAAGTGATCGTGATTCTGAGACTGATCGGCGGTGCTGTTGGAACTGTGGTGCGGTTGGACACTTATCGACTGATTGCCGCCAACCTTAAAGCCGTTATTGCTACAAGTGTGGACGCAAAGACGCGACGGTGCGTAGCTGTCCTCGGTGCAATAGTTCGTCGGGAAACGGTCGACCGAGACGTTAGGAACCGGCCAGCCCACGTCTCGAAGAGAAAATTTGGTCGAGGGTTCAGGGAGATCTGTTCGTAGTTTAGTTAAGTTCGTTTTAGATTATGTATTGTCTCACAGGAGCGGCGATGAGAGACCTTATGTGAGTGTGTCAATATTCGGGAAAAATCTACTTGGTGTACTGGACTCTGGAGCTAGTAGAACCATCATTGGTAGTAAGGGTTGGAAAATACTTGTGGGAATTGGACTGGTTGATCTCATCTGTAACTGTGGCGAATGGGGATGAGTGTGTAGTATGTATCAATAGGAACATCCTGTATATTTATCATACTTGAGATAACAAGGTCTCAACTGTTCCAGTAACCTTACATCATCCTAAAAACGTGATGAAGACCTATACACATTGTTTATACCCATAGTTATGAATACCTGCTGTTGTTTAATAACAGTAAACGATGTAAATATATAAAATATCCTCCTAACAAAACAAAGCAGAGTTGAGAGTTGAACTGAACTCATTGATTGAATGATTCATTCATTGTGTATCTGTGTCTAAGAAATAAACACCCTCGATGAGACTCCAGTGTATAATTTACCATCCCTCTGCTGTATGACGATTGACCGAACCAACCCTAGCGGGGTACATCACATGGCGATCCTGCCAGTCCCATGCAGTTAGAGGTAAATATGGTTTCCATCATCAGTATATAATTTGGCACCAACAACAATCCGAGATGGGATCAGGGCAGTCGAAAGAGGAGGAAGTCATTATCGCCCAAACAGGGAATGGTGCAGCAACTACTGACACATCCAAGGGTCTTTCCATACCAGAAATGTTGGGAGTAATTTCATTCATCCTGGTTTGTATAGGTGCAATAATGTACCTCTACTGGAAGGTGAAAAAAGGGATAGAAAAGAAGGTGCAGCTGGAGATCAGGAGAAGCCACCAAGATTTGGTGTAAGTGCAACCGTAAGAATTTTCTTTTTCCTATTATGAGTGTTCATGGAAAGTGAGGTACTATTTGCGGAACTAAGTGCTGTGTCCCAAAAATTTCTCGATAATATCAAAAAAGAGCCGCGAGAACGTAGGGAACGGGCCGATAGAGTTAATAAGTTTCTTAATGAATTAGCTACGTTAGAATATAAATTCAAAAAACTAAATGAAAGTGTCAAGCCGGAACCAAGTTTTCTCGAAGCATTGAGTAGTCTTCAAACAATCATAGAAAGTTCACTGTCAGAATCTAGGATATTGCTTCAAGCAAGACTTAAATTAATTGAAGATAAAAGTCAATTGGAAAAATTAACAATGGCTGAAAAATTTGATTTAAGGACAGCATCCTCTTTATTGCCATCTATAACAAACGCAGAAGAATCGGTTCTGCAATTGATTGATGCCATAGAATTATATAAAGATATACTGGATGATCAAGGTAAAAAAAATCTCTAATTAATTAAATTCTCAAAATTAAATTAACTATGAACGCGAAATTGAGATTGAAGCGATTGTATTAGAAAGTTGAAGAGTTGTATTGGATATGAAAAAAAAACCCTAATGACTAAGAAGTCACCAGAAGCATTAGCTGTTTTAGCCAATGTCAATGGGAACATGTCCTATCGAAATAATTTCAATCGTGAAGGCAATTATAAACATTCGAAGAAAGGTTATGACCGCTGAAATAATTCGAACAAACGAAACTTCAATTCAGCAAAAGCGAACCCAGTGCAAGGTCGCGGTCGACATTCATCAATCAGGCCAACAACAATAACAACGTTTGATTTTAGAAGAATATGACTTCACGGTTCATTATGTAAAAGGTTCAGAAAACGTTACAGCAGATGCCTTATCGCGTATTAAAATAGGTTCAGAAGAACTCAAAGAAATGACAAACGGGATAGTTGAAAACATAAGCGTCATGACGAGATCCCGAACTAAAAATGAAGTAGGTTCTAAACAACTTGAGACGAATGCCTCCGATGGCAAAAGGATTGATCACCCTGTTGTTGTCGAAGTTTTAAAACGTCCAACCAAAAGTGTTGAGTTAAAGCCACTTCCAGAAACAGAATTTCGTAATTTGAAAAATCAACATTCAGAGGAATACAATGATTATTTAATATACAATGTGAATTCACAAATTATTTTCATTAACCAGGAAATCCGATCAGCGTACGACTTAGGTATATCGTTGAGGAAACTGGAAAAATTGTGCGCAGAAAATAATATATCCGAATTGTACCTCATGAAGCTAGCTAGTAACGAAAAATTTTTGAATATGTTGACAAATTACAAGAAAGAAATTCTAGGAACATCCTTAAAAATTAATATAATAAGAGATGTAACGCGAATCGAAGACAGAGAACTAAGGCAAATAATTCTGAACGATTTTCACATGCTTCCAACCGGTGGACATGCAGGTATCGAGCGCATGTTCAATAATATCAAAAAAGAGTATTTTTGGAATGGATTGAGATCTGATGTTGAAAAATTTGTAAAGAAGTGTGATGAGTGCCAACGTCATAAACATTCCTTACCTAAAAAGGAACCTTTGACAATCACTACCACAGCTTCGTCTGCTTTTCAGAAAATTTTTCTAGATCTTGTAGATCCATTACCCACTGACATTGAAAACAATAAATATATACTCACAATTCAATGTGACTTAACCAAATTCGTAGAGTGTTACCCACTTCCAAACAAAGAAGCGGAAACAGTTTCAAAGTCTTTTATTCAAAACTTTGTTTTAAGGTATGGTATACCTTCTGAAGTTGTTACAGACCAAGGCACAGAATTCTTATCAAGAATATTTAGTGAATCGTGTGATTTGCTCAAAATTAAACGTTTCAATTCAACAGTTTATCACCACGAAACACTAGGTGCGCTTGAAAATTCGCATAAACACTTAGAAACTTTCCTTCGTATGCACACAGCTAAGGAAAGTAACAACTGGAGTAATTGGGTTCCGTATTGGTGTTTTTCATATAACAATACCGTGAACTCTTCAACTCGCTATAGTCCTTACGAATTAGTTTTTGGAAAACCTAGTAGATTTCCACAAAATTTAAAAAGCCGAGTAGATCCAATATACAATTTTGACAACTATCCTCTTGAACTAAAATATAGGTTACAAACGGCGTGGAAAGATGCTAGAGAAAACCTGGTAAAGGTAAAATTAAAAAGAAAAGAAAGTTTCGACAGACAATGTAATGAGATAAACTATGAAGTAGGAAATAAGGTGCTCTTGAATAATAAGAACATTGATAATAAACTTGACCCCTTATTTAACGGTCCTTACGAAATAATGGAAGTGCGAAACCCGAACATTATTGTGAAAACGGACAAGAACAAACTCAAAGAAGTTCACAAGAACAGAGTGAAACCGTATTTTTCATAAAGACTTATACTAACTAATCAGTGATTAGAATTAAGAGACTGTGATGTAAATAATTAGATTAAGAAAATAATGTACTAAGCCCTGTAGATGTAAGATCCATTGAGATTATGAGTTATGATAAGTTATGTATATATGTATGTAAATATAGGTATTAAGCTATAGATAAGTCAAAAAAAAAAAAAATTTTTTTTCATACTTTCATAGAAAAATTTTTTTTTTCTCTCAAAGAGGGAAGGTGTAGTATGTATCAATAGGAACATCCTGTATATTTATCATACTTGAGATAACAAGGTCTCAACTGTTCCAGTAACCTTACATCATCCTAAAAACGTGATGAAGACCTATACACATTGTTTATACCCATAGTTATGAATACCTGCTGTTGTTTAATAACAGTAAACGATGTAAATATATAAAATATCCTCCTAACAAAACAAAGCAGAGTTGAGAGTTGAACTGAACTCATTGATTGAATGATTCATTCATTGTGTATCTGTGTCTAAGAAATAAACACCCTCGATGAGACTCCAGTGTATAATTTACCATCCCTCTGCTGTATGACGATTGACCGAACCAACCCTAGCGGGGTACATCACAAGTGTAAATGTCTGGTAATCCTTAGGGCACCCATAAAACTTCGCGAGGCAGAGAAAATTATTGATATTCTGATGGTTCCAGACTTAAACCACACTTTGATTCTGGGGATTGACTTTTGGATGAGCATGGGAATTATTCCAGAACTACATTCGAATGAATGGAAATTCGGTATGGTTGATGCAGTTGACACCCCCGCTACAGGCGAAGCTTTGCACCATTTAGACTCGTTGAGTTCGGAGCAGACCAAGGTACTTAACGATTTGGTAGCCAGGACTTTTGTAAAGATGGGTGATGGAATAGGATGTACTACAATTGTGGAGCATAACATAGAAATCATCAAGGATGTGTAGCCGATAAAACAACGCTTTTATCCTCTATCGCCAACCCTCATGAAGCTCATGGATCAGGAACTGAAGAAGATGATCGAATTAGACATTATCGAACCATCGAGCAGCCCCTGGAGTAGTCCAGTCGTGATGGTTCGCAAGAAGGATAATTCATATCGCTTTTGTGTCGATTATAGGAAGGTTAACAGCGTGACAAAGCGAGATGCTTATCCACTTCCTTTCGTGTCAAATATTTTGGACTGCCTCCGAGATGCCCGATTTTTATCATGTCGGCCAATTGGCAAATACCAGTGGCTCAAGATTCACGGCAGTACACAGCTTCTACTGTCCCTGGAAGGGGACTTTTCCAATTTAAACGGTTACCTTTTGGTCTGCATACTGCGCCTGCCTCTTGGCAGCGGCTGATCGATAGAGTTCTAGGGGTAGATCTTGAACCATACGCCTTTGTCTATCTGGTTGACATTGTCATTGTGTCCCAAACTTTCGAAAAACACGTCGAGGTGCTCTCGAAGATTTTCGATAGACTGATGGCTGCTGGTCTAACCCTCAGTCAGGAGAAGTGCTGATTCTGTCTTCCCGAATTGCGTTACCTGGGATACCTTGTGGACGTTAATGGTCTCCACGTGGACCCTGAGAAGGTTAGGCCATTCTGAAAATTCCCTCACCCACAAAGGTGTCTGATGTTCGCAGTGTAATAGGAACCGCCTCCTGGTATCGGAGGTTTATTCCTAACTTTTCCTCCCTTATCCAACCTCTCATTGAACTCTTAAGGAAGAATGCTGAATTTTGTTGGTCTGATAGGCAAGAGGAGGCCCTGAAGCTCATGAAGGAACGGTTGATATCCGAACCGGTATTGTCGTGCCCGAATTTTGACTTAGAATTTATCATTCAAACCGATGCGAGTGCCTACGGCATCGGGGCAGTGTTGACACAAACGCATCCAGACGTTGGTGAGAAGGTTGTGTGTTATCTTTCCAGGTCGCTAACTAAACAGGAGAGGAAGTACTCCACGACAGAACGTGAGTGTTTGGCGGTCTTATGGAGTATCGATAAATTGCGACCATATATTGAGGGGACTCATTTCACGGTCATTACTGACCACTGGTCTTTGTGTTGGCTGAACAACTTGAAGGATCCAATGGGGCGATTGGCACGATGGGCTTTGAAGCTCCAGCAATACGATTTTACTCTGGTTCACCGCAAGGGTAAGGAACATGTTGTTCCAGATATGCTATCGAGATCTGTCCCCGTATTAGATACCATCATTGGACCTCGCGATGAAGTCACAGGAGATGTGGGCGAATTGAGATGTGACAGGTGGTACTCAAAAATGGTTGATGACGTCAACAGAAACCCACTCAGATTCCCTGGATGGCGTGTCGTGGATTCAGTTCTGTATAAATATGTCGAGAATAAATGTAAATTTTTCGGACTAGGTGTTGGGGGTGATAGTTGGAAACGTGTGCTACCGAAGAGTGACCGAAGGGCTATGTTGGAAAAGTGCCACGACGATCCTATGTCGGGACACCCTGGTATTTTTAAAACTTTTCGTCGTGTTGCGCAACACTTCTATTGGCCAAAAATGAAGTCGGACATTGCTAAATATGTGCGTGAGTGTGAGACTTGCTGTTAGAACAAACCTGATCAGAGGAAACCCGCCGGCTTACTTGTTCCTCGCAAAATAGCTGATAAACCATTTCAAATCGTTTCTTGTGATCTAATCGGCCCTCTTCCTAGGTCTACCCGAGGGTTTCGTTTCATCTTAGTAATTGTAGACAGTTTTAGTAAGTTCACCCTCGTGATTCCACTTCGGAACGCGACATCCAGATTGCTTTTTGCATCCGTCGAAAAGCACTTATTCTTAGTGTTCAGACAACCCGAAGTATTTATCAGTGACAACGGCCCACAATTGAAATCTAGGGAGTTCCAGCAACTGCTCAAATCATATAATGTCAAACAGGTGTTCACGGCCCATTATCACGCTCAAGCCAACCCTACTGAACGCGTTAATAAAACTTTGGAAACGATGATCCGTTGCTATATCTCCGAGAATCATAAAGAATGGGACAAGCATATTTTCAAGTTAGCGTGTGCGATTTGTACCCAGGTCCACGAATCCACAGGACATACCCCATACCACATTGTGTTCGGGTGGGAAATGCCGTCGAACATGTTTAATCATTCCGATGAATCACCGAGTATCCAAATCGAAGACAACGACCTCGCTCGCGATAGGAGTAAAATGTTTCGCGATCTCCATAGTGATGTTAAAAAGCGGCTTAGGAGGGCTGCGGAGAAGAACAAGCGCTATTACGACCTCCGCCACCGTCCTGTTATCTACGAATGTGGTGATCGTGTATATCGGAAAAATTATGTGTTATTCCGCGAAACTGGCCCCAAAATTCGTAGGACCTTTTGTTATCTCTAAGAAAGTTTCAACATGGACCTATGAGCTGCAAGACTCAGATGGAAGATTTAGAGGCACTTGGCATGCCAAAGACTTGAAACCGGCATCCTCATGAGTGGTCCGATACTTAAAATAGTGACAATATTTTTTTTGGCGTTCTTAGGAATTTCTTATGGTCACTTCGCTTTTATTATGTTTTTGTTAAGTTTTGGTCAAAAAAAAAGGAAAAAAAAACATTAGTTATGTTTTTTTTGGAGGTTTGGGTGGAATTGCCCTTCCAAGCAATTTATGTAACGCCTAATTCTCTGTGATTTACTCAGAACGGAATGCGGTAAGCTTGTCACCTAAATGCACGGCACTCAGCCGAAGAGTAGGCTGGGTTGAAAACACGGGGGCAATACCTGAATAGAATCAGCTAATGGGCGCCACCAGTTTATGACCGCAGATTAAAATTGGAAATCTCCACTTCTTTCCTAGATATCTTGATATCAAGAGATAATGATAAATTAATAACTGATTGGTACTGTAAACCGTCATACTCAGGAAGGCGCTTAAATTTTCTATCCAACCATAGTGCCCAACAGAAAAAGAATGTCGCTACGAATTTGATCAATAGAGCGTTAATGCTGAGCCACACAAGATTTAGAAAAAAGAACATCCAAAAAGTAACCAACATGCTTTTAAACAATAATTACCCCATATATTACATCAGAAGAACAATTAACAACTTTTTAAATAAACAGAACCTTACAAATGAAGCAAGCGCACAACGAAGACCACCTGCGGAGAACAAAAAAACATTCGGGGGTTGTATATGAGATTGCCTGCTCGAATTGTGAAGAAGTATATGTGGGACAAACCAAACAATACTTGGGAGAAAGATTAAAACACGATAAAGAGAATGCAGCAAATATACAAAGTGATAGAGAAAATAAAACAGCCTAGAGTCAACACATAAAGGAGGAGGAACATAATTTCAATTTCAACAACGTGAAGATTTTAGACAGGGAACGGACTTATTCAAAAAGACTGATTAGTGAAATGATATTCATAAGAAAAAACAACTCTGTTAATTTACAGGGTGGCCATTTGAAAACGAAACAGACGAGATTACAGACGAAATAAATTTTTTCGATAGAAATGCTCGGACAGGTCGATTTCTGTTTCGAGGGGGACAACTTAAGATGTAGGTTACGGACGCATAGCGCTTCAACCCTTGCTACTACAACCCTCACTCCCCATTTTTGAATAGGGAAGATGGGGAGAGTAATACCTCATTTGAAAGGTTTTTCACAAAAAAACACTACAAGTGCCATGAAAACACCACTTCATTTCCAAATGCTTAGTCAAGAATATTTCGAGAACTAATGTATAAAATGAAAAAACAATTACTGTGCTGAAATCAGTATAAAAATACCTTTCAAATAGGGTATCACTCACCCCATCTTCCCTATTCAAAAATTGGGGGTGAGGGTTGTAGAAGCAAGAGTTGAAGCGCTATGCGTCCGTAACCTACATCTTAAGTTGTCCCCCTCGAAACAGAAATCGACCTGTTCGAGCATTTCTTTCGAAAAAACTTATTTCGTCTGTAATCTCGTCTGTTTCGTTTTCAAATGGCCATCGTGTATTTCGAGAACTAATGCATAAAATGAAAAAACAATTACTGTGCTGAAATCAGTATAAAAATACCTTCCAAATGAGGTATCACTCACCCCATCTTCCTTATTCAAAAATTGGGGGTGAGGGTTGTAGTAGCAAGAGTTGAAGCGCTATGCGTCCGTAACCTACATCTTAAGTTATCCCCCTCGAAACAGAAAACGACCTGTCCGGGCATTTCAATCGAAAAAATTCATTTCGTCTGTAATCTCGTCTGTTTCGTTTTCAAATGGCCACCCTGTATAACGGGGTAATTGGTAAGATTATTTCGTGTATTCGATTTTACTAAAATAAATTAAATTTCTAGTCTTGAAAAAGGAATCAGCGGTTCCGAAACGTCGACAAGTTGTAAAAATCTGAATTTTTATTTTTTTATTTGTCCAATTTCCTGCGAAACATATCAGAGTGTTATTATTAAATGTAGTTCACCGAATTTATATCAAATATACTACTTACACGAAAACCTCAGCGACATCTATACTGGCGTTATTCGCAAAAAGAAAAATTATATCCTACTTTTTTTTCCACTTCATCAAATTTTTCATTGTTTTAATGTATTTTATGTTAACCCCTACCGTAGAAGAATCCAACAAAAAAACTTTCATAACAAACGGTTCATCCAATCTTGAGTTATAAATGGTGTAACCAACAATATGGCCGACTGAGTTTTATATATTAAGATGTATTTCAGGAAAAAACGACGATGTTTGACGACAGAAGGGCGCAGTGCAAAGTACTTATGAAACTAGTCTACATACTTCCCAATAATATTGAAAGAACTCGTTTTTGTATTTGGAAGTTGTATAACCAGTGATTTATTTGATATTTCGATGTCTTCCACTGATGAAATACACAATTCTTCACGCCAACAGGCTCCAAATAATCCGAAAATAGTTGCAACCTTAATATTGAGAAATCAATAATTTTTCCTGAGTGACATCAGATTACGCCAAAGAAATTACTTCTTTATATTCATCGCATTTGAGTTGATATAAATAACCATATTTAGGGAAAAAAGAAATATTTCTGAAATGTTAGTGAACAGTTATTAATTAGAAAACAATGTAATTAAGAAAAAATTATTCGATATTACTAAATACATAGTATTGTTAATAGTTAAGAAATAAAATATTTTGTGTTATTGTCATATGTGGATAGATTAAGGGGTTAATCAGGAAGTCGGCAGCAGTTATATCCTTTTATTCTTAAACCAACGTTTCGGCTGTACAATACAAGCCTTCATCAGGGTTCTAAGGCAAATATAGATAATTACAACATGTATGGTGTTATTAGGTGTTCTTACCGAATAGTGAACATGTGCTGAATGTTAGAAATGCCTGTTGGTCAAATCATCACATATTAAGCAGTTAAAAACCCAAGAGGAAAATTGGACAGTAACGAAATTCAAATGACAGCGTCTTTTCCCATTTGTTAGTAATCATAACGTTGTCAACGTTTGCCATTCACAACAACCTTTTGATTATTTGAATATTAAAATGCATTTTGAAGTTTATTGTCATTGCAAATTCGCTCATTTCATTATCAAAATAGGGCAGTTGTACAAAAAACATTGTATGGTATTTGTGTTAAAAGTGATTTTATTTTCTTCGTGAAATTGTTCAATTCGCCCCGCTGATTTCACAAACTTTTTCACTCTCAAAATGAAACGTCATTTTTAACACTCATATCATGAATATTCCCTGTCCCGTATATGGGGACACAAGCAGTTTTTATAATATCCCATACTTTTATGTAAATATATTGGAATTGGAAAAATCCGTACAACTTTCGCAGAAATAAATTTTTAATTCAGTATTTCGTTCATTAAGTTTAAATCCCTTTTTTTAGATCTTGATTCGTCAAGTTATCATGGAGAAATGGACCCTCAAATGAAAAAAGATCCTTTTTTCTTTGACTATCGATATCTCAGCACCCAATGATCACTCAAAAAGTTAATGGTGGGTTTCGAGAACCTGAATAGTTTCCCTTCATAAGCTATTAATTGCTTCTTCGAAATTTTTTTTTTCTCCTTGTCACATGAATTTGAAAATGCAACGAATAGAGGGCTTCTGGTGTTTTTTTGGAAAATCAAGCGCTGGATCAAACAAATTGAGAAAAACCAATAATGTTAAGTATGCCTTTTACAGTTCAGTATGTTCACATAAACTCTGCGAAAAGCGAAATCAATCTAGCCGTTTTTTGTTTCACTCGATCGAGTTCTTGAAATGATTAAAGGATCATATTTATTGCCCTGAAAAGCTCATTATCTCCAAAACAGGAGAAAAAAGTTTTTCCGAGCTTTTCTACAATTTATTGCAGATACTGCTCAAATATATATTAAAAAAAAATTTTTCTCGGAAAAATTTCCGTGGAATAAATTAAAAAAAAAAGTTATTACTCCTGACTGAATCTCGTTCTTTTTCACTCGCTTTTCGGAGATTACTTTTGTATACTTTCCGCTAATACATAGGAAATCGCTTGATTAAACAGTTTTTGTTTAAAACCTTAATGCTCAATGCTTTAAACAAAAACACACACTCACACAAACAAAAAGAAGCTGAAATCCTACCGCCCAACCTTCACGTGGTAGGTTAGCTTTGGATAATGCTAATGCCGGAGATAATTATTTTCTTGAACTTTTAAAATTTTTCTCTTTTTTTTTGAAAATGAAAAAATTAACTGCAATAAAATTCTGGAAAAAGTTCGAAAAAATTTCCACCAACAATAAATTCTGTAACACTGATTACACGTTCGCAGAAATATCCATTAAGACATACAAAGCGTTATCGTTACTGTCCACTTGTCATTCGAATGAAATCGTAATTATTGCCAACGCCCTTAGCACAGTTTAGATATATAATGTTTCACATATAATTTCATATATAATATTTCACAAAAATTGACAGTTCTGTTGTTGGTGATAAGAGTGCGGCTGCACCTCCCGGTGTTAACTTCCCACATGACAATTCTGATAAGAGGGATTCCGACGATGTCGTTGATCCCGTATCAGTGTCCGGATTCCCTCGACATATGAGTGTGGATTCCCCCGCGGAGTTTCTTCGGCCAGATGTTTCGATGCCTGTTGACAACAAATTTGGTGTGAATGTTTCTAAAGATGAATGGAAAAATGTTCATAGAAGAAAAGCTGGTAGGAGGAGAGCTTTGGTGGTGGGTAATTTTGCTGGGGATGAGACGGTCGAGGGAGTTGAGCGGACGGTATCTCTCCATGTATCAAATCTCAAGCCTAATACAACTTAAGATGAACTTACTAAATTCTTGATTGGGATATTCCTTGAAGTTAAATGTGAACGTCTGAAATCTCGCCATCCAGAATACTATAGCTCTTTCAGGGTAGAACTCAATAAGAGCAATTATGAGAAGGCGATGCTACCACAAAATTGGCCTAATAGAGCTAGTATTAGAAATTTTTTCCAACGAAGGAGATCGATGCCGGTGGAGACGTAGTTTCTGTGATTCCTAAGTCGAAGGATGCGAACAAGATTGAGGAGTTTGTTGCTCAAGATGCGTTCCGATATTTTAAACTGCTCCATCTGAATGTCCAGTCTATTTCCAATAAGATGAATCAACTGGATGTGCTGCTGTCTGAGGAACTTCCGCATGTTGTTAGCATGGCTGAGCACTGGTGTGACGAGGGGAAGCTGCTGACCATGTCCCTGCCGGGTTACGTCCGGCTTGCCTCGTTCTGCCGTGCGGATCATCAACATGGGGGTACGGTGATTTATGGGAGAATCGGTGTTGGTGAGTTCCGTGTCTTACCGTTGGATCGGTTCTCGGTTGAACTCCATTTTGAGTGCTGTGGTGTTGAGATTGTTAACGAGGATAACAGAATGTGTTTTTTGAGTGTTTATCGTCCGCCCAGTGGAGACTTCGAAATTTTTTCTAAAAGTTTTTATTACTTACTGATTTTCCTCTTGCGCAAAAATGCATACCTATTTGTTTGCGGTGATTTAAACATCGATTATCTAAATAGCAACTGCCCACGGAGGCAGCTTTTAATAGACTTGATTACTGGTTTTAATCTTAATGTTTCATCGGTAGCACCCACTCGGGTTTTCACGAATAAAAATGGTGTAACGTCTTCAACAAAAATCGATTATATTCTAACAAATCTTGACACAAGTCGTTGTAGATCTCATACTTTCGACGCTTCTATCAGTGATCATCTCGTTTCAACCCTTTGTTTCAGTTCACCTATAAATATTAACATTCGTGTTCAGAATGCTTGTATTAAGATCAGAGATATATCTGATGATAATTTGAATATTGTGGCTCAAATTAGCGTGATCATGAGATTGTATATCTGATATAATTGAATATTGTGGCTCAAAGGTAGCAGATTGTAGACTTTGCTGATGTTTATAATGACGATAACAGTGAGACTTGTAGAAAGACTGACACTAGGTGTAAAATTTCTATAAATTTAGAGAATAAGGTATATTCCGATCCGGTCGTTGTTGCGGATATTTTTGGTCATCATTTTGCCACTGTAACTGGGGATCAGCTGAGGAGACATTTCGGACACAACGTTTCCACAAGCTGCAGTGTGCCGATTGGTGTGGATGAAACCTTTTTTTACATGCCAGTAGCAGCTGATGAAATCTGTTCTATCATAAGATCTTTTCGTAATAAAAAGTGTACTGGTTTGGATGGAATTTCTCTGAAAGTGTTGAAATATGTGTCTCTATCTGTTTCTGATCCTCTTGCTCACCTCATAAATTTGTCAGTTACTACTGGAAAGTTTCCGTCGGCTTTAAAGGCGGCAACGGTCTTACCTATACATAAAAAGAATGATCCTTCTGAGATCACCAATTATAGGCCCATCTCTATCTTGGGTGTTTTCTCCAAAGTGTTTGAGAAGGTAGTATGCAATAGGATGCTGAAATTCTTGGATAAATATAATATCATCTCTGACTCGCAGCATGGATTCAGGAGAGGTAGGTCAACTCAATCGGCTGCCTGCTCCTTGACAGAGTGCATATACAGCTCTCTGGATTCGGGTAAGCATGTTGCTGGACTTTTTATCGATCTCTCGAGAGCCTTCGACTCTTTAAATTACAGGTTCATGTGCGAGAAGCTCCACAGGCTGGGATTTCGTGGTGTCTTTTCTGAGTGGTTGATGAGTTTTTTGGTGGACAGAACTATGAGGGTCAGGGTTGATGATTCCCTCTCCAAGATGTTCGACATTAACCACGGAGTGCCTCAAGGCTCTGTGTTAGGACCATTATTGTTCCTATTGTTCGTGAATGATTTGCCGGAGTATATAAGAACCAATTTATTGATCATGTTTGCCGACGACGTGTCATTGGTTGTAACGGCTGACTCCATTAGCGACGTTATCGGGTACCTTCAGGATCTCTTTTGGAGAGGTTTGTTGACTGGTGCGACAAAAATGGCCTCATAGTTAATGTTAGTAAGACTGAATGTGTTCTGTTTGGTGCTAATGTTAGTTCGGTCAGGGATATTGAGTTGCGGTCTGGTAGTGTGAGGATTCATTCCAAGAGTTCTATTAAATTTCTTGGAATTCATATAGATCAATTTTTGCGGTGGGATGAACATATTGATAATGTATGTAAAAAAATACATAGATCTTTTTATGCTATCTCGCGTATTAGAGACTCAATGCCACTGAAAGCTATTATGGGCGTGTATTATGGGCTCGTGTACTGTCATCTGAAGTACAATATTATTCTGTTCGGTAACGCAGCGAGTAGTAACAGATTATTTGTCGCCCAAAAGCGTATCCTACGCCTCATATACGGCATACCGCAGCGAGAATCATGTAGACCTCATTTCATCAGGAATAACGTTCTGACCCTACCATGTATTTATATTTACAGTGTGTTGATGTACATCAGATCGAGATTGGATTCACTAAGGAAGAACTCATCCTTCCACAATTATAGAACTAGGCACTCGGATTTGATAAGTATTCCAGTTCACAGGACCGCAAAATTCGAAACATCTGCCTTGTACCAGGGAATAACAATTTATAATAATCTCCGACCTGCTCTTAAAAATTTGAGTGAATATTCCTACAAAAACAAAATAAAACAATTCCTTCAGCATATTATAGTGTAAGAGAATACCTGAGTGATCAGACCACACAATAAATTTGTGTTTTTTTTTTTCCTTCGATTTTCATATTTTGAATGTTCTATGATAGATTTCTTATGGGTCATACATGTTTTTTATTTATGACGATTGTACGATATGAAATTGTATTCCGTGTTTGTTGAATTGATGATGTAAAGATATTGTTGTCTATTTATTGTATTCAGCATCATGAGTTGCATATTTGACTTGTCCCATACATTAATGTTATGTCTGAAGGGATTAAAAAAAAAAAAAAAACTGTGACTGTGCCCTTAGTTCGAGAGGTGATGGGGATGAGTCGGTTATTCCCCAAACAAAGAAATTATTGGCTCCATGCTTGAGTTTCTACACACTTGATAATTGATCCCCCATTGATTTTGAATATTTTGGCATAGTGATGGTTTATCACGCAGTGACCAGTGATTTGCAGAGACTGGGAGTAACACAATGGGAGCTAGCAGTACAAAATCGACTAGAGTGGAGAAGAATAGTAAATGCGGCCAAGACTCACCTTGAGTTGTAGAGCCATTGATGATGATGATGGTTTATCATGTTTCCATTCTACTGTTTTGATTGTAACACTAGGAAATTAATTTTTTCCCAGAAAGTCAAGAGTAAAAATTTCAACCTCTGGTTGCTTTTGGTGACCCTTTAGACTGGCGCCTGGAGCAAGCGCACCGCTTGCTCCCCCCCTCTCTAGATCCGGGCCTATTAACCAAAGCTTTGTTTTGCACAAAAAATAGAATATCATTTAATTACTTGAGAGTAATGAGAAAGTAATACCAAAATAATCGTTTTACTACGATAAATAAAAAACTGCAATAATATAGGGAATGTGCCATTTTGAAATACGCATAATAACTGCAAGATATTATTATGCGCGAGCATCTGATTTGTGACCCAGAACTCAATTTAGTTCCGAATTTAGTGTAGTGTCAAGCGGTCCTGAGGAACCAAATTTTCAATGAATTCTTGCTTTCCATTCTCCGTAAACGTCTAACGCACCATCGAACGGGAGTCACTTTGTATATATGAAACGAATATTTCATTCCGTACGTAATTCAACTCACTAATTCATTAAAAGCTGTTTTGATTTTCATTAATGACTTTACAATAGACTTATTGATGTTGCAGTTCCTGTGTGCATATCGTTGCAATTAATGAATAATTCCACTTTATACGTGATTTAAGGACTAACTAACATTTTTCAATAGAATTGTTCAATGAGTAACAGCAAAATTTACAAAATGAAAGGTTTGTTGAACTAGGTGAGAAAATCAGTTTTTCATACAAACGGTCCATTTTCGCTAAATATTCGAATATATTTTTTTCTGAAGAGGTTTATCACTTGTATTTTACCTTTTCGAAATCCTCACAGAATAGGTAAGTTTCCAACTTGAAAAAATTGATTCGATAAGTATCAATTTGTACCTACCTATGGCATGAGAGAATGTCTTCAAGTCAAAACATTCAACATTTTCATAAAACATCAAATATTTCGAAAACTGCGGGACTTTCATATGAGAACAATTTTTTCACATCAGTTAGAGCACATTCTTATTTATATTCCGTTTTCGTTCGACGTGGTTTTTTCGTCAGATTAATAAAAATTAGGTAGAAAACAGAATTGTTTTAATTTAGATTCAATGCGGTTTTCGATTAACTATTCAGAAAAATTTTAATTAGGGGTAATGAAACAATAATCTAGGATCGATATGGGCTAGAATCGCTATCCTTAATCACATACTGGTCCTGCCATTGAAAAAGTTTTTTTGAAAAACGGTAATATTAGGTATATCAATGAAATTCTAATTATTTCGGAAACGGTACATATTTGCTGAACTAATGTTGGTGTCATTCGATAGTATTTGGGTCTACTCTATCGTGAGGTGTTATGAAAGACCCTGTATAGCCTCGAAAATAACATTTATAAAGGCGATAACTACTTCTAAGATTTTTCATTGTCTCCTTAATTTCCCAACGCTCACAATTAGGACTCTTAACCAAATTCCATCTGAAGAGCATGACCTGTTTTGTTATAATTTTAAACAGACCATTTTCTCCTGGAAAGGCCAAATCCAGGAACTATAATGGAAGGATAAGTAATTAGATCTTTGCTGAAAAAATTGCATGCATTCCATTTAGATTGCCAAATTTTCTTGTTGCTTTTATTAATATGATCTCATTATCTAGCTAGAATATAGTAGATTATGGGAACTGAATTCGGAAAATAATTAAATTTGCTCCAAAAATTCAAAGTGGTTTTTCTGCGACTATGAGGAGGTACAATATTTGAATTATGATTGTGAGGTATGCATTCGTGTGCAGGTGACAACACACGAGCAGTTTTCGTGGTAGGACTATGGTCCCACCACGAAAACTGCTCGTGTGTGGTCACCTGCAGAGTGACTAAGCAAAATACCATAATGAATGCTTGTAGTTAAGTGTTCAGAACGAATGTATTATTTGGAGCGATTAGATTATTCTTGAAGCTCTTATGTTCTACGTTTTTTGTGAGGAATAATCAGTAACCTTGAAGCCTATATAAAGACACTTTCATATTTTCAGTTCAGTCAGTTTTCTCATCTTTTGTGTAGCTACTAAAGCCACTGTGTGAAATTGAACATTAGAGGTAGGAATCATATGAATCGTTTCGGTGTCGAAATGTTTCAAGATCAATTCGAATTTTTCAGAAAATGACCATTGACTTTTATTACACCCCTGCTTCAGCACCATGCAGATCCGTTCTTCTCACAGCCAAAGCCTTGGACATAGAAATGAATTTGAAAGAGATGGATCTTATGAAAGGCGAGACAAGAACTCCTGAATTTCTAAAGGTTGGTGTGCTTCTGCTTCTTCACGTTCAGGGGACACAGATAGGTGTGGAAACACCTATATCAGGTGTTCAGTGAATGAGTGTTTAAAACTTATATGATATGTATAGGTGAACAAGGTTAACGTAACTCCCGTTCACAAATGTGTTGTAAGCAATTCCTTACGGAGATACAGGTTGATTATTGCTTCCGCAAAGAAATTATCCTTCACAGCTTCGATGATTTTCCATAGATTTCATTCTTAATTGGCGCACTTTTTAATCGTTCTCAGATGAATCAACTCCATAAATATCGGTTCGAAATGCAACAATAAAGTCACACAATGCATTACGATAAAAACTGATATTGAATCTTTAATTCTGGAAGAAATATTTCTTGAACACCTTGTTCAGGATGTTCATGATTTCTCCGATATATATATATATATATATATATATATATATATATATATATATATATATATATATATATATATTCTTATGAAAAAGAGAGCTAAAATAATACAAAAAATGTTGAAACGAAAAGTGTGTAATTTGGAGGTTTGTTTCAGTCTAGGTTGCAGAGTAGATACCAAATGTATTTCTTGATAGAAACAATACTTTTTTCTCTAGCTCTAATATTTAACATCTTATTTATCTCATAACAAATTTGTAAGTTAGTTGATTTTATCACTCAAATAATTTAACATTTTTCATTGTGAAAACAATTTTATCAGGAAGAGGTCATCAGCTTTCTGATAAAAAGCACCTTTAGTTTAAATCCACTGCGTCGATGAGTTATACAGACTTCGTTCTATTCCATCGTTTCGTATCGCCGTGATTCGAACCATCGTGCCAAAAGTATCAAAAACCGACGAATCGTAGCAACAATTTTTTCCCACATACATCGGTTTTTGATGATTTTTAGCACGACAGTTCGAATCGCGGTGAAACGAACGGATGCAAAAGAACGAAGTCTGTGGCCTACATGAGACCAAAGACAAAGAGTGTAAAGATAGGAATCGGCCTTAATATATCAGTAATGTTAAAATCCTACTACAAGATTAGGAACTCTGAATGTTTAGATGACGCTGAATATGCTTACTGAAATTGAATTTCGACATTGTTGAGCCTAGAAAATAACATATTGTGCGAGAAAACGGAAGTATTGACTAGAAAATTTCTACAGTAGCCGGGGAATCGAACTCAGACCTCTCGGTCTCAAGTGAACCAATCAATCAAATCAAGAATAGTTTATTGAATATTTTTCTACATACTTATATGGCACCGGAGTGCGTGTTCGTGTTTATAATCTATGTACATTGTGTCCCAAATTGGGTGAGACTAAACTACTGCATCTCAGCTATTATTGAAAATAGAGACATGCGGTTTTCTCGACCCTTTATCAATTTTTGTGAAACTTTTAAATCCACCAACAGAAATATTCCAACTTCTTTTGTTCCTGAAATACAGTGCGAAAACGAAAAAAGTGCACTTTTGGAATTGTAGTTTTTTTTCAAGGGCTGTATGAGATAGAAAAAAAAATAACACTGCTTTTAATGGATATTTTCACATAGGAGTCAGTGGTGTACTTGAAAACATTTTTAGAGCACTGTTTTTGAGCACAAACGTGGAATTTTTCAGATGGAACACCCTGTATTTTTTAAAGTAAAAGGTTTGTATTCATTTTTCTGAATACATTGATGTATCACAACCTCACTTTCGAAAAATTTATATTTATATATTATATTATATTCGAGTTCGTTTTTTCTTAATAGTAAGACATGAATTCTTTCAAACATCCAAGGGCGTACCTGTTTCGAGAAGATGGTCGGTCGGTTATATTGAAAAAAAAAATCATGAAAAGTGACTTTTTTCAATTAGTTTGATTATTATTAGTTCGTGATTTTTCAACAGATTCGGAAAGGGGAAATTGATGGAGTTTTTTTTCATTTCTTTCAAATTTTGTGACATTTCTGTCATAAATATTCATAAACCTCCGAACATTATTTGGCCAAGAAATCTGAATGTTGATATTTTTTAAAGTAGCAAATGCATTTCTGAAATGCATTTGATTTATTCTGAATAATCGATTTCTTTTCTGCTTTTTGTCTTTTTCATTTCAGATTAAGAATTGCGAGTCGTTTTAGAAAGATTCTGTTTATCCGAGCCCATCGACGGATAAAATGAAGATGATCACACTGATGTCTTTCAAGATTTTCCTGATATTTAATATTTTATGTTATTTTTTTTACGGGGAGACAGGTTTTTTCGGCTGAGGTTTTTTCCCCTGGCTGTATAGTATCGTATGATACTAGTGGTGATGGTATCGTATGATTCTATAGTATCATACGAAGAATGTTATGATACCCCGTTCTTTTTTTACCTCAACTTAGGTACTTGACACAAAACAAAATATCAAATATAAAATAATCATAATCTTCTTCTTCTGGTGCCTTGTCTGTCTTCAGACGTTGACTATCATCATAGATACGATATTTTGGAATCCTTCTCTATAGGCTGCTGCGCGAAATAGTTCCTCGGTCGAAAGACTACATTTTTCCTGATATTGCGAAGCCAGGATAGCTTTTTTCGTCCTATTCACCTTTTACCTTCAACTTTTCCTTGTATAATGAGGCGCAACAGCTGGTATTTAGATCCTCTTATTATGTGTCCAAAGTTCTCCTCTTTATGATATTCAGCAGTTGCCGTTCCATATCCATCATTCTGAGGACATCTTCGATGGTAGTGTGCACCAGAGTTCAAACGCTTCTATTTTGTTCATCATTGTGACCTTTAGTGTCCATGTCTCGCAACCATAAAGTAGGACAGACCAAACATAACATCTTCAGATTCTTTTACGAAGATGCATTGACAGATTTCTATAACATAGCACTGGTTTCCATGTCATGAAAGTCTTCCGTGATATTTCAATCCATGTTGTTATCTCTTCATCAGAGTCCGCACACGCATTAAGCCAACTGCCCAGATATTTGAAATGGTGTACGCGCTCTATCTCCTCCCCACCGACCCAAACCTGCCGTCGACTTACATTTATTTTTCCAACTGCCATCCACTTTGTTTTCGCAGTGTTGATTTTGAGACCTCTCCGACGACTTGCTTCATTCACTAGATTTACCAATGTTCGAAGGTCTTCTATATTCTCTGCCAGAATGGCTTTATCATTAGCGTATCTGATATTGTTGATAGTTTCTCCGCCAAGTCTTACACCTTCTTGTCGTCCATCCAAAGCTTCCCTGAATATTTCTTCCGAGTATAGGTTAAAAAGGCTAGGCGATAGAACATAGCCTTGTCGTACTCCACGTTTAATGGGCAGTTTTTGGGTTTGCTTGTTCTCAATTTGGACGGAGGCTACTTGGTTGTAGTATAGGTATTTTAGTATTCTAGTGTCATAGTTGTCTAGTCCTGTTGCTTCTATGTATTTGAAAAGTGGGTCGTGTTTTACTCGGTCAAATGCCTTTTCGAAGTCTATGAAGCAGACAAAGACATTTTTTCGGAATTCACATCTTTTCTGGAGTAGAACGCGCCTACAAAATAAAGCCATATCTAAATCAAAATTGTTTGTCACTCATTTTACTTTCGCATAGTTGGAATATTCGATTTTGTATTATTCGCAAGAAGATCTTGAGCGTGTGACTCATCAGGGTAATGAGTCTGAAATCGCCGCATTTAGTGGGTCTGCTTTTTTTTGGTAGAGTTATGAAGAGTGATTCTAGCCAATCGTTTGGTATTTTTCCTTCGCTGTATATTTTATTAAAAAGTATGGTTAAGCACGTGATACTCTCTTCGTCTAGTCTTCGTCTGGTCCAGGCGCCTTGTTATTTTTTGCTTGTTGTATTGCTTTCTTGACCTCTGCCTTCAGTTAACTGGGGCCTCTATCTACCTCGTTCTCACATACAGTGTGTGACATGTTTCCTCGGCTGGCATCATTGGAGAGGTCTGTAACGTAACTCTCCCATTCTCTGCATTGTTGTTCGTGATCGAGGAATTCCCCGTTTGAATTTTTAAGCAGGTGAACATGTTTTGGCTTTCTAATTCCGGAGATGTATTTGAGTTTTTTATGGAGGTTGAAGCTGTCGTGTTCTTTCAGAAGATCCTCTATTTCTACACAGGAGTTTTCTAGCCATAATTCTTTGGCTTGTTTACATAAATATATATTAATTTAACAGTTATCTTCTCGGATTTGCCGAAAATTTGTATATGACATTCTTTTCAATAAACTCATTCTTTCTTTCAAATAATTTCGATGTACGCTCATCACACATAAACCTGTAAGCCTTTCTTCACCCCCGTCGATAGCTGGGTAGCCAACCCAACATAACGACCCACATCATTTTCATGATAGCCATTGTCCACTATAATTTTAGGATCTACGTTCACGTCGTAAGTTTGTTGGGATGTCGATGGTGACAAAAAGTCGGCAACAGATATATTTACAGGTTCTGCTGAAGAATGTGACGCTTGTCCAAGTGATCTTGTTATTACATGAGTAGTTTTATCATGGTTGTCATTTTCATCGCTTCCACTGCTACTTTCCCGATTCTTTTTTCCCGTGTTGTCGCTATAACATGGATACACAAAATAACTCTTACGGTGTTCAGGCAAAGGGCGAAAATAAAGACCAAGATACCTATAAAAAATCACATTCAAATATCATCTACTTCCTATCAGTAAAAGTAAAATTGCGATACTCAAAATTCGTTATTTTGTAGTTTGAACGCCAAATATGCAAAAATAGGTAATTTGAAATAATACATTTGTTGTGACGGTACCAGAGAAAAGGGACTTTGTTCTCGGTATGGATGAGTTATGTGTTTGTAATAATTTGCATAATAAATTTGATTTGATTTGATTTGATTTAGTAATTCCAAGTTATTTAGAGAGGTGTATCAATTGAAAAAATTTTAGGTGTTTGCTGGTTACTACAAAGTAATAACCAAAACAATTCGACTTTTATTATTATCTCATAAAAGTGTCTGTAAACATCTCGGAAACTAAAACCGACCATAAGGCCCCTCTTCCCAAATAACGTCACATTTGTAGATTGTAAAATATGAAAATTTTTTTTTTCGTGTGTTTGGACGTTTAATTCTCCATCACGCTGTGTCGGCTGGACGCGATTTGATTAAATATACAATTTGGATAAATGATACCCTAGAACGTAGGATCATTTTAATTCCTGTTGTAGAATTATACAGTCTACTATCCTGCCCCGAACATGACCACCCCCACCAAACAAAATTACTTTCAAATGTTTTCTTTCCAGCAAAAAATATATGTATACCTACAATAATTGAAATGATACATCTATATTTTTTCATGTCTGATAAATGAAACACCATAGAAAATAGCAACAATTATAACAAAACCACGTCTTGTATGTCACCTGGTTTTTCGACGATGGCCGATGGCCGCGAAAGCCTCAACCAATTCACGTCTTAAGCTGCATTCGTAATCAATTCGCGGGCCGAAGTGCAATTCAGCACGGATGCTGAGCAGGTGGCGTTCTCTGTGACCATTCATAATGAAATTCAGGAGTAGCACGGAATTCGACGTCGGCAAAATTTTTTGCAATTTTTCAATTTATCACGGAATTCGTGCCGGTTATAGTTCATGAACAGTGCTTTTGTTTCGGTCAATCACATGTTTAACCATAATAAAAAATTATTCTCTGTATGATTGTTTATTGTGAATAATAAATTACGTGCCAACTTCCGTGCCGAATAGCAATTCGACCCGCGAATTGATTACGAATGCAGCTTAATTGATGAACGAACGATTGTCGGTGACCGTAGACCGGTACGAGGTTACCGCACACGGACGACAGTCTACGTAAAACCAAATGTAGCGCGCTCCGACCGTTTTGATAGGTACGACTACAAACTACACGGTCGTGTGCGTAGCATTCATCGTACTGTTCTACCGGCTGCCTTAGACATAATATGCTAAAGATGTCGTTACAAGAGAGAATTAAACAATTCAAATAATGTTATTAGTACCTGTACGACGCGACCGCGATATCTGGTCACCTTTTTCAAAGAATTTCCTGATATCTATTTGACGCGCAGTATCCAGTTGATGCGCAGTAAACGTAAATCTCGTATCGCCGATATTATACTATAAGACACTATGGAAGAATTCATGCTGGCCGGTAACTTCAACTTTTCCCTAACCCTAAGAATTCAAACATGGAAAAAGTACTGTCGTCCGTATCTCGATAGCGCTAGATGTTGTTTTCATATTCGGCTCTAATCCTCTAGGATAATCAGAGCCATCTATGGCTCTGATTGTCTCGTCGGGAGCGGGAACAACGAGATGCGACGGTTTAGCAGGAGATTTGAATCAAATTGCGTCACTAACAGTATACTATATCGAATGTTTTAACTCGGTACGCCCATGCACACATCCATGAAAGTTTAACATGCATTACAAATTTAATATAAATATTTATTTATTTATTTATTTATTAGTTCGGGACACAAACGGGACGAACCCAAAACAGTGCCCACCATTCAATTCATACAATATCAATTAAGTCTACATATGAACATATTCTGCAAACAAAACTTATCTCCATGTAAAACAATTAAAAAAAAAAGGCAATTTATGTGGTGACGTGTACAAAAAAGTTCATCTTAACATTCAATTCGATTCATCTGAGCGACCTTAACACACCGGTATTGCAACGACGAAAATACGTGAAGAGAGCTGACCGAATCATCGAAATAGAATCAGAAAATACATCGATATTGGTGACTTGGGACAAAGCATTGTATGTTTTCATCATTCTATGAATTGGTGAATTGAGGAAATAGTAGGTGGTGGCAAAATCAGTGAAAAATGTATCTGTATGTCTAGTGTTGTAGGAAGGAACGACTAACCTTACGTATTGGGACAAATGAATACAATCGATCCCATTGTTCAGCAATTTGTGGGTGAACATCAAATCTGCTATTTTTCTACGTTGTTCAAGAAGAATAAGGTTCAATCTATCATAAATCTCAGATGTATTTCTGATGGAGGGGAAAAATCGCATTTGACAATGTCTCAAAAACCTCCTCTGAACGCCCTCAAGCCTATCTATATAAATTCCATAACGTGGGTTCCACACAACAGATCCAAAACTTAAGATACTGTTAACATAGGCCAAGAAAAGGGTGCGGGCGACATCAATACTTTTGAATTCAAAGGTTGTTCTGAATATGAAACCAAGCATTCGGTTGGCTCTTTTTGAGATATCAGAAATATGCTGATCGAACAGTAATTTAGAGTCCAATGTGATACCAAGATCTTTCACCGTGTTGACATGAGAAATAGATTCACCAAGAATTCGATATGTGACCGCACAGAGATGGTTTTTCTGGTAAAGGTGATAGAACAGCATTTGTTGAGGTTCAGAAAGAGCTGATTATCCCTGCAGAAACTTGCGAATCGATTCAAGTCCTCTTGAACGAGCACTTTGTCGTGGGGACCGGAGATGGAATGGAACACTTTCAGGTCATCTGCATAAAGAAGTACTCTGCAGAATTTAAAGCACTTAACAATGTCATCAATATAAATTAAGAAAAGTAATGGACCCAAGTGAGAGCCCTGTGGCACACCCGATGTGGTGTTTACAGCCCCAGAACTAAAACCACCCAAACAAACAAACTGATATCTATTGGTCAAATAGGACCCAAACCACTTGAGGAGACTGCCACAAACACCGACCCCAGAAAGCTTTGAGATCATGATAGCATGGTCAACTTTGTCAAAAGCCTTGCTAAAGTCAGTATAGATGGAATCAACTGGAAGCCCAGAATCCATGCTACCTAAAATATATTCCACGTATACGGACAAGTTTGTCTCCACAGAACGATTCCTCATAAAACCATGCTGATCTGCATTCAAAATACCTCGTACATCAAAATAAAGAAAATCTGTCACTATACTCTCGAACAACTTACCGATTGCACAAAGTTTTGAAATAGGCCTATAATTTTCAACAACATTTTTATTACCTGACTTTAATATAGGGGTTACGCTACAGGTTTTCCATTTTTCAGGGAAACAACCATCCATTAAAGACCTATTGAACAAAATATACAATGGTTCAACAATCGTCTCGCAGCAATTTTTTAGGAACGAAGAAGGCACGCCATCAGGACCAGGACTCCCATATTTCATGGAAGCGATCTGAGCACAGATCCTACTTCTTTCTATTGTGTAAAGCCCTATCTGCAGTGGTGTATTGCCAGAAGGTTCAATATAGTGAATTGCGGAGGGAGGGAGAAAAACTGAGGCGAAGTAGTCAGAGAATCTCTCACAGATTTGCTGCGGGCTAGTCAGAACACCGCTTGGGATCCTGACACAGTCAGGCAAACAGGGAGAACCTTTTTTATTCCTTATATATCTCCAGAAAAGTTTAGGGTTATCCTTAATGCTACTTTGCACACCTTCCAAATACTTCTCATAGTCCTCGATGACAAGATGCTTAGCTCTACCCCTCAGTAGCTTGAAAGTTTCATAATCCAACGCATTGCGGTACATCTTCCAGCGCTTATGAAATTTATTTTTTTCTCTTATTGTTCTTATAGCAGCAAGGGAGTACCAAGTTGGATATTTACGACAATATTTGGGATAAGAAGGTACGAACTGATCGAAGATATCACCCAGGATATCGTAGAACCTACCCACAGCACCATCCAAATCCTGTTGAGACAACTCACTGGACCAATCTGTGCCACCCAGTGCCTCATTAATCGCAACATAATCAGCATGATTGAAATTACGACCACGTGAATTTCCCACATAATTTTTAAGACGAACAGGAACATTGATGTTGAACTGTAATGTGTTATGGCTTGGATCCTCAGGGACCAGAGGGAACTCAGAGAGCTGCAGATTAGTTATGTTGAAGTTATTATTGAGAATAAGATCGAGTGTATTTTCTGAGACATTGACGAAGCTACTGAATTGATACAGGCCTGAGAGGGAGATAGCATCCACGAAAGAAACCGAAGATGGATCCCTAGCATTACATGGAGCACAAAAGGAATCGAATTGGTTGGGTATCCATTTGATTTCTGGCAAGTTGAAGTCGCCGCAGATCACAAAAATATCATTACAATTATTATTAACATGTCACTCAGGCCGGTTGTGAAGGAAGTCAATGCTGACACATCTCTAGGCGGGATGTAAACACATCCAACATGAATTTTAGTTTTACTAGTCCGGTCAGGTATGATAGTCACCCAAATATCCTCGGCCTCTGAGCACCAAGAACTCTCCGAGTAGCTAGCCAACTCGCCTGAGACTGCCACCAGTACACCTCCTCCACGACTTTTCGAAGAACTAGGCACTCTGTCACGGCGGTAGATTTTATAAGAGTTGTTGAGTATCTCCGAATCTGATATACAGTTATTAAGCCAAGTTTCCGTCAAGCAAATAATATCAAATTCACGCATAGAAGTCATCGACAGTTTAGATTTTATACTACGCACATTTTGATAATAAACCGAAACACCCATAAAAAAAATGAAATACTTTTAATTTAATGGAACACTACTAGCAAGTCTTACACAATTTTCGATAGATCGTCTTCACTCGTGATTCTAATCACCTTCGACCTATCATCCTTTCTAACGAAAATACCACCGTTGCGGGTCCAAGTAAATTTGTAGTTTTTGCTCCGGCTGACTTCTTTAGTTTTTTTCAAAAGTTTTTTGTTCTTTGGAGTAAGGTGTTCATTGATGAACAAATCGTTGGATATGTTCTCAATCCTCAGACTTTTGTTGGGCTGTACCGACTGTCGACGTTTGGATTTAGAGGCGGCAAGAAAATTATCGCGTTTCTGTTTTGTTGTGAACCTAATTACTATTGGTTTCGGCCTTGAAGGATCAAATGTTGGAGCTCGGTAAAAATTGTCCACATCAGATGAACTGATGGGACAATCAATCTCTTCAGAAACCTTGGCTATGATGTGGTAGATATTCTCATTTTCCTTCTCGGGAACTCCACAGATCTCCAAGTTGTTAGCTCTATTTTGCTGTTCCAATAAATCCATGTGTTCCTGCAAGTCTTTAACAGTCGACTTCAGCTGCATATTCTCTCGTGTGATACGCTCCATGTCGCTCATCATTCGATCAATCGCAGACATACTGCGCTGGAATGACGTGACAGAATCACTACAGAAGTTGACGGATTCAAGAAGCGTATCGTATTTTGCAACCAAAGATTTCATCTCTAGCTGAATTTTCTGCAACATGGTGAGTGACTCAGTAGGTACTTCCTCATTATCGTTGACAGGAATGGCGAGTGACCGTCTCTTCGGAGCATCTCCTCTAACCCTGCACACACAACAAGCCCAAGAGACCCCAGGGATCTGGAACCGTGGTACATCATTTTTTGTCAAGTTCACGCATTTGGCATGAAAAAATTTTCCACAAGGACCACTACATTGCAGACCCGGTGATCTAGAAGTGATGCCATCCGTACAAGTCTCACAAGCGGGCATTATGTTAGAAAAGAAAGGAGCAAAACAAGGATAGGAAATACAGGGACACAATCTTCACTCCACAGTGGCCTGTCTGGGAGACCTGAAACTGACAAACAGAAAGAGGCCGAGGAAAGCAAAGGTGAAAACGCAAGGAAAGACAGACGGAAGGTGTATGTACCCCTCTAGAATGGAATTCCCACAGCCCACAGTTGAGCAGATGTCACACGATGCCGATAAGATATCCGAAGGAATTCCGGAAATAAACAAACTCGACTGATGCGAAACAGCAGAAACGAGCGATATGATTATGAAATCTGATTAAGATGAACTGTATACTCACAACTTTACACACACCTCACTTTCAAAATTTTTGAACGAAGTTTTCAGAAGAAAATAGTAAAAATTAGAGAGTAATCAGCGATACGTGTACTACGAGACAATATCCACATATTAAAATTATTTTCGTTTTCAGGTTCATGTTGACGAGTGATATTTGGAGTTTATGTTTAAACCAGCTGGCCCGCGCCACTTCGTCTGCGCAAATCGGCTATCAAAATTATTGTTATTATTATTTATTATTTTCCAACTATTTTTCTTTTATTATGTCAGAATGACAATTCTCGTAATATGTCTTAGTTTTTGTTCCTGAAAAATATTCTGTTTTCTTGTGTTATAACATGTTTGGTTTATCTATGGGAGATGATTGCCTTTCATTGGGGACCCGTAGCGGTCTTCAAACATCTGAAGTGCCGAAAAATCATCACCTGGAAGGTCGTATCTGGTTTGAAAAAACCCTCACGACCAGAGAGCAACAATTTGTGGATTTTGAATTTGAATATCGAAGGAATTTCGAAAGACAAGTGTGATTACGTCTCCAAATTAGCTGATGAACATGGTTTCAAAGAGATTCTTCTGCAAGAAACCCACACGGCAACAGAATCGTCGTGAAAAAGGACAGTTGAAAGGTTATGTATTAATTGATTTTTTACAAGTTCAGCTTGTTAGGTTGAAAAATTATCAGTTACTCAACTTTCAACAGATTCGGAAAGGAGAAATTGATGGAGTTTTTTTTTCATTTCTTTCAAATTTTGTGACATTTCTGTCATAAATATTTATAAATCTCCGAACATTATTTGGCCAAGAAATCTTAATATTGATGTTTTTTAAAGTAGCAAATGCATTTCCAAAATGCCTTCGATTTATTCTGAATAATCATTTCAGATTAAGAATTACGAGTCGTTTTGGGAAGAATCTGTGTATCCGAGACCATCGACGGATATCATGAAGATGATCACACTGATGTCTTTCAAGATTTTCCTGATATTTTATGTTATTTTGTTTACGGGGAGGCAGGTTTTTTTGGCTGAGGTTTTTTCCCCTGGCTGTATAGTATCGTATGATACAAGTGTTGATAGTATCGTATGATTCTATAGTATCATACAAAGAATGTTATGATACCCTTTTTTTACCTCAGCTTAGGTACTTTTTGCTTCAACATTTATTGTATTAGTTTAGCTCTCTTTTTCATGAGAATATATATATATTATTTTTTATTGACATCGACCACTAAGGCCATTAGCCATATCTTCAAAAACGAAAAATCTTGAAGAAGCCTAAATCCTGATTGCAACACCAATTATATTTTCCTAACTTTTAGTAAATATACTTCTAACCCATACTTGACAATACAATCCAATAATCAGACCACCGGATGCCCTCCCCCCATGAAGCGCAAAATGAAGACAGTCACCAACGATATCTCCTCTACGTACAGCGTACAGTCCGTTGAATTAGTGTTGAAAAATTCTTAAGGGTCGCTTGCCTCTTGCCACTACGCTAAAGTCAGAACTAATTAAAGCTCTTAGTCGTTAATCAACTGCACACGCATAATAAATGCGAAATATTATTATGCTCACGTATTTGATTCATTTCCAAGAGCTTGAATTAGTTCCGAATTTAGCGTAGTGGCAGTGACGGCTCGTGCCCTTTAGGTGTGGGTCGGCCTGATTTTTTTTTCACAAATAGATTTCTACGTCACCCAGTAGGCACTATTTGATGACGCGTTGGTTTTTTGTTTTTATTGGGAAACCTCGATTATAATAGCCCTACTATAACCCGATACAACCAAGTTCTTAAATGAATGAAAACTGAAAATAAGAATAAACTCTCGGAAAAAAAAACAGAAATAATAAAATATGCAATTATCCACATTGAAATGATATTAAAGGATATGTAATAAACAAAGGAAAACAGTCCTTATATAGATAAAAATATAAAATAGAAGTAATGGATATAAAAGACCCAATAAAAAGAGTTCTCAAATGAATAAAAAATTAAAATGAAAACAAACACTTGGAAAAAACGAAATGATAAAATATTCAATTGTCAACATTAAATAGATGTTAAAAAATATGGGAAACAGTCCTCATAAATATATGAATATAAAATAAAAGTGAAGGATATAAAAAAACAAAGAAGTTGTATGAAAATGAGAAAAAATTATTCTCTAGTAAAAAACCTCCCAAGTCGCCGCTATTTGATATTACCTCCCTTACATTCGCCATCACTCAAATCAGTTAAATTCAACAATCTAATAAATTCGTTATTCGATTGCCAAAGAAAACAACTGTACACTACACCCTCTCAGTGTAAAGCCGGGTCCAGACTGATGTAACGTAACACGTAATGCAATGCAAATTCTTCAATTGGAGCGTTACGCGTAATGCTAGTAGTGCTGTCCAAACGAAAGAATTCGCATTACACTACATGTTACATTACAGCCGTATGGACCAGGCTTTAAATACACCCGACTGACCCTATTTCAATCTACGATGCAATTCACAGATAACAAAGTAAAATAGATCGGACACTGACGTTCCATGATAAAAACAACTTTTTTAAACCCCAAGCGGTTGTTATCTCAACTAGTACAGTACAGGTTACTACTTTATCACATTTTTCGGCAGGCTTGGCGCGAAATTCAAATTACGTTCTTATTTTGCATTTTAGGATTTTCAGTAGGCTAACCTTTTCTGAATTCAAAGCAATTGAAAGCAATTGTCCTTCACAAATATATATTTATTACTGTTCTCTATACAAAAATATACAAATATAATATAAATATACAGAAAATGAGGTAATTGTCTACACTGACCCAAAAATCTCAAAAATTGACGAAAAATTCAGTAAACACTTACCTTGATATGCAGAATCTGTTTTCAGGTCTTGGTTTTTTTTTTAAAATACTCAAAGTCATTGAGGGTTATCCTAAACGAACACTTCATTCTTCAAGTCTGTGACGTGAACTTTTTGTCATTATGAATACAAAATTCTCGATTTTTTCTTAATTTATAGCCTTCTTTATTACTGAATTTCCCTAAAATGTGATGATTCCTAAGTGTTTACAATCCGGTGATATGAATGATATCTACTCCTCTTCATTTCTACGTCAACAGCGCAATATAACGTGATTCGTATGACGAGCCAATGAAGATGACCATCATATCACCGGATTGTACACACTTGAAAATCATCAAATTTTAGGGAAATCCAGTGATAAAGAAGGCTATAAATAAAGAAAAAATCGAGAATTTTGTATTCATAATGAAAAAAAGGCCACGAAACTGAAATATTATAACGGACTTGAAAATTGAAGTGTTGATTTGACCGTCAATGAATTTGAGAATTTTATTTAGAAGAACCAAGACCGACCAGATAAATCTGAAATGAGATTCCTCTCCTGCATATTAAGGTTAGTGCTTACTGAATTTTTCGTCAATTTTCGGATCAGTCTAGACAATTACCAAAAATAAACATAAATATGTGTATATTTAAAAGTTTTACCAAAAGTGACACAGGGTCGCAAAAAATGCATGTCTCTATCTTCAATAATAGCTGAGATACAGTGCAGTCACACCCAATTTGGGACACAGTGTACATTTAAAAATTTGGCTTCTCAAGATTTGCTTGTTCCCTTTTTCCTCATAGAGTTTTTGCCTGAATTTTTTTCGGGTTTACAAGTTTACTTAATCTTTCTTGATTTGATGCTGCTTCTGCTTTAATTGTTTTTTCAGTTTGTAAATCATGTTGTAGAGAATCTGTTCCTGTGCCCTCAAGTGTGTTCGTCTCAAACAGTTCAATTTAGAAAGTATCACAGCTCTTTTACCTGTAAAGAAGAAATTTTTTCTTAATCACTGTGTAAAAAACATAAATCTGAAAGATTCAGCCAATAAAAAAAGAACAAGACATGAATGTGGAAAATTATAATTGTACTCACCTGAAGAAATTCTTCTCTCCTTCATTTCTTGGAATTTTGTCACAGATGGTGTTTTACAATGATGAAGAAAGTAGATAATAACTCTCCAATATTTAATAAATAACTAATAACTATCTTCCTCATATCCATTTGATCTTGTGAATGTAAATACATAATGTGATCAATAATTGTGTGAATTATGTCAATAAAACATATGTTCGACAAACACGAAACACGACTAAAAACCTCAAACAGAGTCATCTATTGACGATATGACTAAATATTGGCGTATGCAGCGACACGAGTATTTGTTGTCTCAACTAAAAATACTATTTGGGGTGGGGGTAGGAAGGTGTCAAGACCCTGCTGCAATTCTAATATCCCCACTTCTGGGGTCGGCAGGCCGAGTCTAGGAGCAAACCGCATTCATTTCAGAACTTATGAAATCAGGGTGTTATTTACTAGGAGTAAGGAATAAATTATATTTTTATGAATCAATGAACTACCCGCTAACGGTATAAAAACCCTCTTTTCTGAAATAGACATAATATTATTTCAATTAGTCATTCATTTGAAATTTGGAATAAACATAAAGAATATCGCCCGATTGCCGCTCTAGCAGGGCGTAGGCACGGCTCTAGCGACCTGGCCGACCTTGTCTATATATATTGCTACCGAATATCGAGGTTGTTCCGTTCTAGTGATTATCAACTGTGTTCGTCGTATTGGTGACATAGCGTGCCTAGTACGGCAGGCCGCACCGGGGTAGTTCCCGCGTAGTATAATAATTGAAAGATGAGAGAATCGACTATGCAAGTCGGGTAGAAGGGTTTAATCGAAGTAAGGTATATTTTCCTATTCTAAGTGGAAATATATACCTATCGAGGGAATTTGAATATCGAAATCGGTCATTCAGAATAAGTTTGAATGAATTAAATTTTTATAATTATTCTGCCCGGCCGACCCTGCCTAGCCTGACGAGCCGTCACTGCGTAGTGGCAAGCGTCCCTAAGATCAAACTTATATCGTGATAACTATTCGTCCATATTGATTTATGTAAAAGACAAAGCGTCGGCCAAATTTGTAATCCTGCCAAATCCATTCTGAAACAATGGACTCAGCAGGTTAATGAATTAGGCCAACGAAAGGTTATCTATTTCGAAAACTGAAAACGACAAAAGTTTTTGTTCTGAAGACATTGGGTAAATACTATAAATGTGCATTTAAAAAAGTGTATACAATTCAACAGTATTTAGAGCTCAATATTCTGGTTATGATGGCTTCCATACGAAAACGATAACTATGTTGTCGTAGATTTTTATTCAGAACTTTTTGAGGGAAAAAACCCATAGTACATTATTTTCATGTATCATTCAGTGTTTAGGCAGCGTACGTCGCTTTCGAAGGGCAGAATATTTTTCGACTCTCTTGATAGTTTTTTGTTGTATTAAGGCCAATTCACAAAATATTTAATAACCCTCTATACGTTATTCTGTTATATAAACTATGTTGATGTGATGTTTCTTCCGAATCTTTCAGGCAGTAACAAACATCCATACTCAGATCCTCACAAACAAACTTTTGCATATCTCAGCGCACTTTTCACGGTGTGGACCCACGGATACGGATTCAATTTGGACACTCTGATTCGACATGTTATGACAGATTTTCCAGAACGGTACAATAAAAACAATTTATTAATGGGACAGCGATATAATGGTGAAAATTTGCAAAATTCGAAAAAAATTATGATCTTTGAAAGAGTGTATATGAAAAAATATTGGGGTTACAAAGACAGTTCTGGTATCATATTGTAGGAAATTTAGTATTTTTTGAAAGCGTGTAGGAAGAAGTTTTTTCAATAAAAAGTCCTTCAGGATAATATTTGCCAAAATTTGAAAAATATTGTTATTTTACAGTTTTTTCGATTTTTGTTAAATCTGCGTTAAACGCTCGAGGCCACAAATTTGGATTATTCATAAAGACAATATCATGAAAAAGTCTGCAACAAAACCAGAACTACCGGATTTGACGCATACTACCCCATACATTCAGGCGACAAAGTTACTGGACTACTTAACTGCTAGGATCGGCCCTGAAATTTCAACTGCCAAGATACAATACAAAAGGCACAAGGATGTAAAATCTGAATTTTTATTTGAATTTCTCTATTGTTTCACAAAACTTGACTGAAATAAAGAGAATATCGTCTAATACTCGTGGCAGCAGGCAATTCCAACACTCATGCTTTCGCTCCTTCGTCACTCATTTCCGAATTTCGCATTCGTGTTGGAATAGGTGCCCATTGTGCCACTTGTTTTAGAATATACTATTCTTTGATTGAGGAACCTCCTCTTTTTTCAGGGAATTATTGCAAATAGATACTTCGAACATGGCATGAAATCGGCGAAAATGAAGAAGTATGGATACTAAACAAAAATCATGAAAACCAAATTTTGAAATATTTCTGACGAATAATTTTGCGAAATATTTTTCTTGATGACAATAAATGCAAAAATCCTGTTGGTTATTTTGTGATATCATCAGATGATATTTTTCACAATCAAGTATTGAAATATTTTCAGAGCTTCTGTTTTAAGTGTGCTCAGATATATTGGTTAACATCGATGCAGTGAACAGAAATAGTTCATTCAAAATAATCAACCACACTTAACAGATATTTTCTTTTGTAGATAAACCCACAACACACAGTTCCAACCATTGTAGATGATGGATTTGTTCTGACGGAAAGCAGAGCGATCATAACATATTTAGTTTCGAAATATGGAAAAGACGACAGTCTTTACCCTAAGGATGTAAAGAAACGGGCAATTGTAGATCAAAGACTCTATTTCGATGCTGGATCTTTGTACCAAAAATATGCCGATTACTTCGTAAGTTATTAACATTGAAACATAGATATACCAGAATTTCGAAAGGAAACAATAGTTCCTTCATATCAATGACAAGCCACCGATTATGAAGGATACAAAATCATTTCCGTTTCTCACTTAGATAATAATAATAATAATAATAACCTTTATTGATCCAGTAAGACAATTTACATTGTGTTGGACAAGTCAAGAATTAATTGTTATTGAACATTGCGAAATACAATATAAACAATAACATGCAAACTAATTATTGATTCGAGTAAGGAATACACTTTTTAATTAATTAAACAAAACTTTGCATTTGAACATAATTATTCAACTTCTTCAAAATTCCTTTAATGTGGTGTTGAAATAATCACCCACACTGTAAAATGCTTCTTGTAAGAGTATGTTTTTAACACATTTTTTAAATGAAGACAAATTAAGGGATCTGACTGTTTTTGGTAGATGGTTAAAAAATTTAATGCCTTGATATGATGGGGAAGATTCATATTTAGCCAATCTGTGCTTAGGTATGCACAAAACTTCCCCATTTCTAGTATCATAATGATGATAGTCAGAAAGTTTAGTGAACTTGTGTTTGTTTTCTCTCACATATAGTAGACACTTATATATATAGATACAAGTAACAAAATGGGATTTTCAGAAAATCTTCTCCAGTAGAATCCGTTTATTATGACCAATCGCTTATCATGACGCAAATGCAGTGTTAAGTTTGGTTTCATTCAAAACTCCTTACAATAGGGTCCGGATTTAATGACATCGCTTATGATGACATGTCGCTTACAATGACATGATTTCAGATATAACAACATGATTTCTCGAGAATTTTTCCGGTTATAGTGACCGCTCGATCGTTTTCTCGAGCCCCCAACCCTTTTTAATGCGATGAGGTTTGATATGATACGAGACACGCGTGCCGACATGCTTTTTAGTATAATCCAGATATTTGAAAAGATTATTGGTGTTTTGTGGACAAAAAGACATCCATTGAATACATGTTTAAGGTGTACAATTGTGTAAGAAGCTATTATTTCAAGTCAAAAAAAAAGAACGCAAACTGAAATTTCAGATTTTTTTTCTAAAAAATGAAAAAGTTCTTCATACTTAGTATTTTTTGGTAAGAGAAGCTATTTTTTTATTTTTTCAGTCAAGCAAAAACTGAATTAGTCGTTCTTTTCTTAAACTGAATCCAAGAAAAATAACATCAATTTTGCTGAAAATCTGCTTTATGTGACTTCCGGTTATTATGACGTTTTTCCATTTCCCCTCGATGTCATTATAAGTGGATTCTTCTGTATACTGCTTTTCTTTGATGAAACTATGTTTGATAATAACACTACTTCATTTCTTAAAAGGCTATCGACAGAAGAATTAAATTTATTTTTAATCATTTCAGAATTCTTATCCTCCTAGAGGGGATTCCAGCGAGGTATATTATTTAATAATTTCCCTTTTTTATTTTGCTTCATTATTTTTCAAGTTGGTACTCTCCTGCAATGTGAATTTAACAGAGGAGCATTCTCTCTATTTGATGATTATTTCTTTGTAATATAATATAATAACTAGGTGAAACTGCTTGGAATACTATTCTGAAATATAAAAAAAAAAGATTGATTCGAGTTTCCGAAAAACAATAATTTTGAGAAGAAGGAAAAACAAGAAATTTTTTGCCTTTACGGGAGCCATACCGAAAACATTTTCGAAACATAGAAACTTTGTATCATCCAATAGTAATCATCCAGATGAATTCTATATTCAATTAATAAGCTGACAGAACCTTCATCGAACGGACTGCAGAGATGAAATCAGATTTTGTCACTGAGAGAAAAGATAGACCAGATACGGCCCTCTTCAGTGTCCTATTTCTCTCAAAGAAAAAATCTCCTACCTTCAAACCCACCATTAATGTTCGTTTGAGTAACTTCATACAAATGGCGTTATCTAGCAGCGTCAAAGGAGAAGTTCTACCTTTCTGAGCGTCTTGAAGGTAGCTTTTTCATAAAGATTTTGTCCCTAATTATGTCCCTTATTCATTTATTTAATGCTCACTAGGAAACTAACGGGCTCAGTCAACAATATAGTATTCACCTCTCAGAAACTGAATAGATCGATTCAAATCAACAAAAGTGAAAGAAATGATGCTACAGTTTTTTAGATGAAACACTGGAAAGGCCAAATAAGGCCGAAACCAGCTATCTCTAAACAGTATAATAATTACCTGCTCCGGTAGACTAGTGGTTAGAGTCAGTGGAATTTCGGAAACTGCACCTCTGATATCTCGTGTTCGAATCCAGGCACTATAATCACGAAATTGAAGAAGTATGGAACAAGTCCAGACAGAACAAGTTTGGCAAAAACCGGTCCTTCTCAGGACCAACACCCTGAAGACGGCAGGCGAATGCTTGCCGAAACGTGAGTAAAAACCAATCACATAGATAATGGAAACAGCCCAAATAATATTTCAACAAATAAACAATTATCAAGAATATCTCGTTCACAACAGCTATCTCTTATCTGACAGACAAAATCTGATTTCATTTTTCCAGTTCTTCTGATGGAGGTTCTGTGAGCGTATAAATCGAAGAAGGTATTCGTTTGGACGGTTATTATTTTTAATATATTTTTCCCGAAAGAATACTACCTAATTTTTATATGCAAAACTTTTGATGAATAGAGTCACCTACTTCTTTCCCGTTTTTGCAGTATCCTATCATATTAACAGGAGCCTCACCTGATCCAGCTTTGATGGAGAAACTCAAAGATGTGTACAGTATCTTGGATGTATTCCTCGAGAACTCGCAGTACGCCGCTGGAAACAAACTGACGGTGGCAGATCTGAGCATGGTAGCCACTGTGTCCACCGCAGAGGCTACAGGATTTGATATCTCCGCTTATAAAAATATTGTGAAATGGTATGAGAATTTGAAAAGCACAACTCCGGGATACGAAGAAGCTAATGGTAGATATCTCAAAACGTTCAAACAGTTGATAGAAGAATATAAACAAAAAAAATCCATCAAATGAACATTCTCATTGCCTTCATACTTGATTAGCAATATTCACTTGTAATATTAATAGACTTGATGTATTTGTATAATTTATAAATAGACTTAAAAGATATTTTTTTGAAAGATAATATGTATAAAACAAAAACATAATTTGATTTTATGACACACATTTCAATATCGATCGGACCCACAACATTATCATAACATCCAAATGTAAAAACGAAACCTTGAGAGTAAAAAGTAAAATGGATGATGATGAGCCAAATTGGTTCTGTCCATACATCCGGCCGTAAACAACATAATATTCGAAAGATTTTTCTTTCTTCCAAAATTTTTATTTTGGAATGTTTCTAAATTTTAAGGGTAGGTTAAAGGTTTGATGAATGCGCTGGTTATGTTCATTTTAATGAGCATAATATAAATGTCGGAGTTTTTCAGGGATATAACCATCTACACTTTTTTTTTCCAAATATATATCTACCAATCTGATCGAATTGAAACTTTCTAGGAATCTGTGAGTTAACGATACCAAGCCACGATTTACGTGAGTTTTATATTACTTGAAACCTAATTCAAAGTTGTGCGGGTTCAGTATCTAGGTAGCTTTATGGCTCTGAATTTGAACAAGCTAGCAAAACTTCACGTCAGCTTTTTTCCAATTATATACTTATCTAGACAAGAAAGTTGTTGTAGGAATTTTTTTTTCATTTTGATTTCTGGAAAAAGCTCTGCAAAACCACAGATCATTTTCGATTGTTCGATTTATCTGAATATCGAGGAAATCATCCAGCTGCGTAGATGGGATTCCATGCTGTCTTATTCGCTGTGTTGTTGATTTTATTACAATGCCGCTGACGCACCTTTTCAATCTATCGTTTGAAGGTGGAAATTTTCCCTCGGAACTAAAAACTGCTATTATTTCACCTGTTCACAAGAGAGGCGACCCAACATCAGTCGAGAACTACAGACCTATTGTGCTGTTTTCAGTTTTTTCCAAAGCACTTGAGAAATTATTTCTGGTGCGGCTTACTCAGTTCACCGACCGTTGTGGATTGTTGTCAGATAGACAGTACGGATATCGGAAGGGTAGGAATACGCAGGATGCCATGTTGTCGCTGTACAGTCATACTCAGGATGGATTCGAGAAGCGAGAAGGGGGAATATTGTTGGTGGTGTTTTTCGATCTAAGTCGGGCTTTCGATACGCTGGATACATCGATGTTGCTGGCGAAGTTGGAGCGCAAAGGGCTTCGAGGTGTGGTATTGGAGTGGGTCAGATCATACCTCTGTGATAGGTTGCAGAGGCAGAGGGTCAGACTTTGTGAGAACGGAGTGGAGATTTTAACTGGCTTGAGGACACTAATGTCTGGTGTGGCTCAAGGGGGTACTCTCGGTCCCGCGTTTTCGATCTGGGTGTGGATGACATGGTATATTACCTGGGAGAATATGGACTCGTCACTCAGTACGTTGACGACACATCTGTTGTCATAACTGCTGGGGGCATAGGTGAGCTGGCTGTGAAGGCACGGCGTTGCCTCGCCAGAATGAGGGAGTACTGCTCAGTGAACGGAATTGTGCTGAATGAGAGTAAGACCGCAATTATCTTTTCTACCAATGGAATGCTATATGATGAGGCCCCTTTAATCTGGTTTAATGGTACAAGTATGCATTTGTCCAGCGAGGTTCGATTCCTGGGCGTCATGTTTGACGGCATTTGTGCTGAAGGGAACATATGGTAGTCCTGTGTGGAAGGCTTGCCTCGAGGAATTTTGTGCTACGCCAGCTGAAGCATACTTGTGATCTCGAGGTGCTCAAAATTTACTATCACTCATCGGTCCGTTCATTACTGGAGTATGGAATTCTATGTTGGGGTAATGGCACTGATGTGGACATGGTTTTCAGGATGCAGAAGTGTATAGTGCGATCTATATATGGTCTCAGTAAACGTACTTCCTGTCGTGAATATTTTAAGGGCAATTTTTCTAACCGTACCATCTCTATTCATCTTGCACTGTGTTGTTTATGTTAAGGAGAGGTTTGGTACCGAGTTCTCACAGGGGGATATATAACATCTACAACACTAGGAGTATGACTGACAAGAAAGTGAATATTTCCTTATTAGTTTGAGAATATTCAATCACTTACCCAGTGGTACTCGCAATATTGAGGGATTAAAATCGTTTAAAATGTCTGTTAAAACGCTCTTAATGCAAAAGGTATTTTACTCACTGAACGAATATTTCGGTTTCAATTTTTCCTTGTAGTGGAATGGTAGTTCAGCCCATTGTCATGATGTTTGTATGTTGTATTTTTATTTTACATGTTTTACATTTTATATTTGTGACTATTTTGATGACACTTTCCCATACTGTACATTTTCAGTCAGTGGAAATATAATTATTATTATACAAAATCAAGGAATCTACGATCACTATTTTCAATTATTCCTTCCATCCTACATTTCTGATAGGAGTCATATTCTAGACCATCGACTTTTTTCAGAATACCCACTTTTACCTTTGCGAATTGTCAGGTTGTTAGGCTTAGTTCAGATGATCGCGCGTGTACGCGTATAACGCATATAACGCATATTATACACTCCATTCACTTTTATAAAATCACATAGGAGGTCATGGGTATCGTTTTCAGGAGTTGGTGCACCTGATGAAAAGTCAGTGAGCACACAGAAAATATCTTTAATGACAAAATGACGTGGCCAGTTTGTTTCTTTATTTACATATTGTGCTTAGTTACGTAATTGCTAAGAATTTAGAAAGGGCAACATAAGGTGCATTTGAGTTGACGGTCCGAGCGCTCCGAGGGCGCTCCACATCTACTTTTGGGTTTTTTTTACGCTTGGAGCGTGATCGATCGCGTTCATTTTGAAACAAAACAAGTACTTCGTGAGTGCTCGATGTGTCCCAAGCTTCGAGGTGGTACACTGTGAGTTTTTGTCATCTGTCAAAAATATTTTTCAACCATATTAGAGATTCAAAAGTCGATTTCGAATGGCTGTTTTGGTTGGTTAACGGTTGACCGCTCGGTTCATAAATGACAACGTTCAAGTTTCGGCAAAACAGCTGATTCGAGAAGTCACCAATTTGTCATTCGAATGCGGTTGGTCCAAAACTGACGGATCAATCTATGAACCAACCAAGAAGCAAAGTCAATCGAAATCGCCTAAAATAAAATTTAAACGAATATCAGACTAATATGTTCTCAACAAATGTCATGAATGCAGAAAAATTTACGCTGGTTGAATTAGCGACCTGTGGTGAGTATGGAATCGAAGGATCCCTAGAATGGGCTCAAAATCACATTTTGGAGCAATAATCGACAGGGCAAAAATTTGATAAAAATGAAGGTTTGAGAAATAATTAGTTTTTACTTGCTGTTAGATCCCCTTTCTTAGCATCTTAGCCAACATTTGTTTGTTTCATAATAATGATTATTATTAACCCTGCAGCAGTAGTCGCGAGCGGACTCTCACTCCACGCCTCTATATATTTAGTAATTTTTCAAAAACCCCGGCGGGAGGCGTAGATACAGCCCTCAGTAACTTCAAGTCTTGACGAGATCCAGGGCCAGTACTACAGCGGTAGGGCGAGCAATTATACAGTTGAAAAATTCACGCTGAATCCGAATCTGCAAAAATGATGGGTTTGCGTCTGAAATTTCAAAGCTGAGCCTCATATCTTGTATAAGGTCTTTTTGAGCCAAAAATCTGATGGATCTATTCGTTATCTCAGACGAAATTACAAAAGACCCCCGTATCCAGTATCAGAATTCCAATTATTCAACTTTGCGCCAGGTAAATTCAAAGTTTCCAAACTTTTGAACCATCCAGTAATTCAACAATTTTTTTTACTTCAAATTAATATAATTTAATAATATTTGAGAACAATAATGCCAGAAAATTTTAATTTCCTTGTTGGGACTGTGAGTTCGCGCGCGAATATTCGATGCACAAACTTGGAAACTTGGCGCGCCTACTGCAGAACTCATATCACTTTTCAGGACTAACAGATATTCAAGATAGCTCCAGCTCCTTATCTGCCTGCCTAAAGACTGATTAAGAGATGATGGATGCAAAATTATGAGTTCCACAATTTAACTGATTCGGTTGTTCGAGAAATATCATTCATCATTCGAAGGAACTATGAAAAAAATCATATGGAAAAGGATTGCCAAAGAACTGTGGAGCAACGCGAATAAAAACTTCACGGCAGCATTGTTCATATTCATATTATTATGGGTTTTATGCAATAATATCAATTATATTTCACACAAGCAAATTCAAATGTTGTGTTGGGTAATCATGACAACAAAGATGGCTAACTCCACCGCGTTCGATTTCACAAATGTGCTCGGAGCTCCTCTGTCATACACCGTCCACTACTCCACTCACTCCGCCGATCGTCAACTCAAACGCAACTATAGTCTTGACTTGGAACATAAAAATATTTTGACAAGCGTCATAACCTCCATTTTCGTTCGATACAGAGTGGAATATGTCAAATTTCCAAGGACAGAGGGGTGATTTTATATTTGTGAATGGAGTATACGTATGACTCTACTCTGCATCTTGAATCGCGCGATTTGTAGATCTTGCGATCATTTGAACTCAGCCTTAAGATACCTCAAATATGTATAAACAGGTACTCAGCATTATTTCTAAACGAATTCACAGTAATCCAGTAACTTTATACATCATAGTATGCGTCAAATACGGTAGATCTGATTTTTTTGCAGACTGGTTCACGATGTTGGTCTTATGAATAATCCAAGTTTCTGACCTCGAGCGTTGAATTCAACTTTGTCAAAAATCGAAACACCCGTAACGTTTAATTTTAATTTTGTCAGTTATCACCCTGAAGGACTGGTTTTTGAGGAAATTTCTTCAAGGTGTTTTCTAAGGACAATTAATACCAAAACTATCTCTGCAGACTCAATAGTTTTTCACATACACTTTTAAATTCATCTTTTTTTTTGGAATTTCGCAATTTTTCACAATTATGTCGCTTTTACACTAAACACACTACCTAATTAATCTACTGAAGCCCTGTACTTTCATATGATTTTAAATGAGGAGTGTAAAAGATGATGATAAAGCGAACCAACAAATAATAAAGTAAAAAAGATAAGAATTTGAGTAACATTCATAATTCATTTTGCCTTCTTGGAAGGTTCCGGTTGAGTCGTCTTTATGTCTATCGACGTATTGGGATCCAGTGGATGGTGATGACTCGTGTACCTCTTGTGCTCACAAGTCATCCTCCATTTTGACATCGGACAGATCGTCGTCTTCTACTACAATATGAGGGTCATTATTACAAAAAGCCCCGCTGCGGTACCTGCAGACTGTCGAAGCGTTCCCACAACCCTTCGTGAAGCCTGCAGGAGATGTTGCGGGGCTTCATATCTGCTCATTATTTTGGGTTTGAGGTCCTGTAGCTCCCCCAAGAGAGAGTGTGATTCCCAACCACGCAGGAATCTGTTAGAATATTGTACATGAGAATTGAAAATGATGTGTATTACTGATGCAAGAACAAATTTTTACCTGATGGTATGTTCACAAAGAGTGAAATCGGGAAAAGTGTCGAGTAGCAGGTAATCTAACTAGATTGAAGGCGAATATTCGATACCGCAGCTCAAGGGTGTTGGGGTTGCCTCATTACAAAGCAATTATGACTAGCTCTCCTGCTGCTGCTATCCTGTCAGGTGTAGAATAAGTGTCGAGAAAAATCGAAGCGGAACCTGGCAAGGGGGGGCTTTTAAGGGTCATCTGTTCGAACGGGAATTAACCTCGGGAACTATTATGTCCACGATTCATCACCATCCACTGAAGGGGATATGCCATTTCAATGCATCGATACAGATGTAGATGAACCTCAACCATGACCTTTCAAGAAGGCTAAATTAGTCATTAATGTCAATTTGCAAAAAAATAAACTCATTAACTTCTAGCGTACTTATCTTCTTTACTTCATTATTTCTTGGATTCCTTAAACATCATTTTTCACACTGATCATTTCCTTTTTTGACATCATATAATAAAAGTACAGGGCTTCGATAGAATAATTTGTGTAAAAGAGACATGACAGTGAAAAATTGCAAAAATCGAAAAAAATTATAAACTTTGCAGGACTCCATTTGAAAAACTATCTGGTCTACGGAGATAGATCTGGTATCATATTGTAGGAAATTTTGTCACCTTTGAAAACGCTCGGAAGAAATTTTTTCATAAACCAGTCCTTCAGGTTGATATTCGCCAAAATAAAAAAAAATGTTCACGTTTTTTTTAAGATTTTTGTTGAAGTTACGTTCAACGCTCACAAACTTGGATTATTCATTAGACCAACATTATGAGCAAGACTGCAACAAGTCAGAACTACCAGATTTGACGAAGACTTCCCCATACATTCAGGAGACAAAATTACTGGAAAAGTTAATACATAAGATTTGCTTTTGCGCGATCGTTTCGAAGTTCTTAGAAAGATGACAAATCCACTGATAGTGTTCGGAAATGAAGTCGCCTGAAATTTTTCTAATCTCTAATATTAGGAAAATACGGATCCGATTGCATTAAATTGTAGTATTTAGATGCGGAACTATGACATGATGCCTATGATGATCTGTATGAAATTTCAAGGGTGTCGTAAACTAGAAATATCGAGAAGAATCCTTCTCAAAATCTTCTAGGTCCTAGGTAAGTTTCATATCCTCCTGAGTCCCGACATCATATTAAAGATGATATAAATGTAATATTTGGAATTTTGTCCATAGAACTCCGAAAATGTCTTGCAAATTTTTTGAAAAATTTTACTCAAAGGACAGTATAAAAACATATGTCCAATCAGATAGACATCAGGTGATCTAATGATAAATAAATCGTACATGAGAGTTTCTAAAGCCATTATTTTTGCCTGTCAAACACAAAAATAGAATGCCTACTTGTGTCATAGTAAAATTTGATTTTGAACTCACACCCTGCATTTTTACATCTCGCAGTATTTTTCAATTCACTTGCTACAATTGGTAGAAGGCAACCATCACGAATACAAACTTCACAATCAAATAACAATACACTGCAACAAGACAGCAAAACAGCTGCAGACCCAAAGCGTTCGTTCATTCATCCAATACGTTGGATCGAAGGATTTACTGCCGTAAATTAATTACATACTTAGATAAATAAAAAATCTCGATGTCCAGCATATTGGACATCAGGACTCAGGAAGCAGGGGCGGCCTTAGACATTTCGAGGCCCCGGGAGAGAGGTCTTCGCGAGTCCGAGGGCCTTTTTCCTTCGTGAAAAGTATGTGATGCGAAAGTAAGTCCGGTTGTTTGATATAGGTTATTGTCATATTTGATAAAAAATGGTTATGTTTTATAAAGATATAAAATTTGAGTTTTATTTAAAACATAATAATATAATCCTATCCTACTAATATTATAAATGCGAAAGTTTGTGAGGATGTGAAAATGTTTGTTATTCTTTCACGTGAGATTTTAAACCTGGAAAAACTCAGACGCAACTGTAACAGACTAAGATTTTTCATTCCAGCAGTCATGGATGAAGATATAGACTTGAGCTCAGGTTCGTATTCTTGACGGGAATGCGGCGGCGGCACCCATGATGTGGAAGTGGAAGGATTGTTTTCAGCTGGATCAGGATTAGAATCACTTACACTCAAAGAATTTTTATTAGAGGTTTTTTGATCATCATCCTATCCTACTTCCTACTAATATTATAAATGCGAAAGTTTGTGAGGATGTGAAGATGTTTGTTACTCTTTCACTTGAGAACTACCGAACGGATTCAGATGAAGCTTCACATCAATATAGTTTATCTATCCCAATAACATAATTTATAAAAATTTTGTGGTATTTTAGCATAAAACCATGAGAAAATATCAAGCGAGTCGAAAAAATGCCTGCTTCTCAAAGCTATAAGGGCCATTCGTCAAAGTACATATTATGTAGGGCGAATGTAATCATTTTTGGAATTCCTGAAACACGAAATTCGAATACGAAAGAGAATGTCATGAATGTATGTAAAGATAAGAATATAAACATCCCAGATCGTGCAATATTATCATGCCATCGTATAGGAAAAAATAATGCAAACAAAACACGACCAATATGATTAAATTTACGATGAATTATATCGTAACGAATTTCGTACTCACGTAAACGGTTTCTTGCAAATATTGTGGTGAAAGAGGATTTGACGAAAAAACGAACTGAATTGCTCAAGTATGCAGCTATGAAGCTTGGCAACAAAAATGTTTGGACAATCGGTGGTGTAATAAAGACAAAAATTGAAAGTGGTATAATAACTATAACGGATAAAGAGGCTATCGATAAGATAACTCAGGATAAGGATATAGCATAGAAAATGTTGGTTTATGTTTTATGAAATTTGAAAGTATATTGCTTTTGGTAAAAATATGATTATTGTTTTATAACTTGTCGGAGATTGTGAATTAGTAGATCAATTATAGCACATTTGTATTTTTTTATATATTATTATTATATTTTGTAGTTAGAATGTCAATATTTGATTCTGAGCTGGAGGAGAAGACGAGAACATTTGCTAGTTTGGATGAAGTTAGAGAGATCCTTGAAGGTGATAGGAACTTGAATATAATTCATTTCAATGTACGTAGTGTGAGAAAAAATTATGATGATTTGATGTTGTATCTCTGTGAATTGAACTATGAAAACTTAGATATCATTGTATTGTCTGAATGTTGGAATTTAGACGATGAAACACTTTATAACATACAGGGTTATCCATTATTTTATAACAGATCCAAATTTAACAAAAGTGATGGCTTATTGGTTTATGTGAGATTGTCTATTGATGTGAATGTGGAGAGGGTCGAATTTAGAGAAACTAAAATATTGAGATTGAGATTCGAAATCAGTGGAAGAAAGTATGGCATTACAGCATCATACAGACCTCCATCTACTAACCTTGGGTATTATATCAGTGATTTGGATGAGTATCTTGGGGGTTTGTTCGGTAGAGATGTAGAAATTTTTATTGGAGACGTAAATATTGACATCAGAGATAATAGCTGTACTGATTGCTTGTCCTATCAGACATCTATGATACAAAATGGATATTTTCCTGAAATAAATGAAACTACTAGGGAAACTAATATATCAGCGACTATTATTGACCACATTTATGTCAAAATGAAATCAAATTTGAGAAAGGCATTGGTATTGCATCCTGGTATTATTCAGACATCCCTTACAGATCACTGGTCCATTTTTCTGTCAATTAAGTCACTGAAAGTGATTGACCCAATTTCCTGCGACTCTAGTAAAGCAAATTCATTTCTAAATTATGAAAAACTCTGCTCTTATTTGCTAGGTGAACAGTGGGAGAATATTTTAGAGAATAGAAATCCTCAGACGGCATATACAAGCTTCATTAGTACATTGAATCAATACATAAAAGGGTCAACCATCTCAAAAATAATTAAAAAAAAAGAATTCCGAAAAAAACAACCCTGGATCACGAAGGGGCTTATAACGTCCATAAAGCATAGAGATAAGATCAAATTGAAACTGAAAAATAACTTTAGTGTAGAAAATAGACAAAAATTTATTGAGTATAGAAATATGTTGTGTAAATTAATTAGAAAGACAAAAGAATATTATTACGAGCAGCAGTTCAAACTTGCAGGTAATGACGGTAGAAAGATATGGAAAACCATTAATGAAGCTACTAACAAAAATTCAAACCATAATAATATTGGTGGTAAGATGATTGATGTAAACGGCGAAACTCTAACAAGCTCTGAGGAGAAGGCAAACGGTTTCAATAGGTTCTTTACATATGTTGGAAAATGTTTAGCTAGTAAAGTTGATAGATCAAGTGTAGATCCTCCGTTGAAAACGCCCATTAACCCCTTTAGTATTTTTTTCGAACCTGTAGATGAAAAAGAATTAATATCCCACATTGCTTCTTTGAAGAATGGAACTAGTCCGGGTCCAGACGGAATCACTGCTTCTCTCATCAAAATTATTCATGTTTTTATCCTGAAACCGATGGTACACATTATAAATTCGAGTTTTGAAACAGGAATAATTCCTAACGAATGGAAAGAATCCCATGTGTGTACAAATCAGTATGTAAATGAACAACTACAATATCACTTATTAATAATTTTTCAAAAATTTTTGAGAAGTGTTTGAAACAGAGACTCATAACATTTTTGAATAAGCATAAGATGCTGAGTGATAAACAATTTGGATTCAGAGAGAACATTTCAACGACAGACGCTATCCAGGAATTCACTGGCAAGGTTATACACTCTATGAACAAGAATGAAAAAGTATTGGCGATATTTTTAGACTTAACCAAGGCCTTTGATACCGTTGATCACAGTATCCTCTTAGAGAGATTAGAGACTATGGGTATAAGGGGAACACCACTTAAATTACTCAAGAGTTATTTGCGTGATCGTGTTCAGCGTGTTAGGGTGGATAATATTTTGAGTGAACCGCTAAAATTGAACATTGGCATACCGCAGGGGACGGTATTGGGTCCGGTATTGTCCATTGTTTTCATTGATTGGCTACTTAGGGCATCTACCTTGGACATATTAGCGTATGCTGACGATTCCGTCATAACCTTTAAGGGGAATACATGGAATGAGGTGTATCAACATGCAGTCATGGGGCTAAGGACACTAAATAGCCTATTGTCCATTTGCATATTAACTCCTAACCCTGAAAAAACTAAATTTATCGCCTTTTCCCTTACATCTAGTGGCCAGCCAGCGTTCCAGAGACTAAAATCACACAGAGGGAATTGTTATCGTACAGGTTGTACATGTCCATTGATCGCTAAGACCGAAACCATCAAATATCTTGGAGTATATATTGATCAACATTTAAGATGGGATAAACATGTTGATGTTCTTGTGGGGAGAGTGAAATGTCACTTGCATGCTTTCTACAACCTAAGAGATATTCTTCCTAGAAAATTATGTTTTACTGTTTATGACTCGTTGGTGTTGTCTATTCTGAGGTATGGTATCATCATCTGGGGTGGCATGAGTGACACTTATCTAAAAAAACTAGAAATAGTTCAGAAGTCTTTGCTGAAAATAATACTTCGTTTGAAAAAATCTCACAATTCAAAGAAACTGTTCGAGGATAGTCAACAACTTAGTATTAGGCAGCTCTATGTATATGAGACAATTCTAAATCAATTGAAAAAGAATAAAAACCGATTACAGCACTTTCACTGTACAAGGCAGATAAGAAATGAACATCTCAGGGTACCCTTTTTTCAAAAAACACACTTGCAACATAGTCTGTCATACTATGGGCCAAAGTTATGTAACTTACTTCCACTTCACATGAGATTAGGTTTCAACTTGAGAATTAAGGTTCATAAAAATCACCTAAGAACTTACGTAATTAATAATTATAGTGTATTTGAAAAAGTTTTTTTGTCATCATAGAAATGTTTCTCCTCCTGCTTTTCTTCTCTTCCGTTTATTATTGGTTTTTATTTCAGTAGTTTATATGGGGATAATCATCTATTGTATTGAAGAAGATGATTAATTCATCTTTAGTAAGGGTGGGTTATGGCAGTGTACAAGCAATTCGCTTAGACTGCCATTCCTGCTTTCTCTTATATATTCATGATGTCGCTTAGTCGCATATCACCCATGTTCTTCTTACGGTGATATGCAAAACTGACCCTTAGCCTCGATCGATTCTAGGCAACTAAGAGAAGCTGTGAAATATCGAAGTACGTCAACCAAGCAATACTATTATCAGCTGTTGTAGAACTGATGTGTACGAATATCTTACGTAACGTACCCCCGAAGAAACCGCGTCACGGGAGGGCCCATACGTTGAGAGAATTGACTGATTATTTGATTATAGGATTGTAGTTTCAGTTATTTAGGTATAGGTTGGACGTATATGAACGAAATGTTAGGGAAAAACAATTGGATCTGGTAGGCGGTGTGGCAATTAGGATAAGGCTTCTTCAAGATTTTTCGTGTTTGAGGATAATATTGGAATAATAATTATTAATAATAACGATAATTTCAATAGCCGATTTGGGCAGACGAAGTTGCGCGGGCCAGCTAGTATTTCATGAATTTATATGAAGATCCATTTAGAGTTTCTTGTTCCTGATTTCTTAACTACCTGATTCGAATTTTCTACCGGCATCTCGATAACGCGAACTCATTTCGTAAATCTTGTATTTCGCACAAAGAGTCAGAAATAATTTTTGAGTAACATACAGTTTTTTCACATTTTTTCGGTTCTTCACTATGAAAATGATCAGTTTGTTCATTCCGTTCTAATGAACCAAACCAATTGAACCACAAGTCTTGGACATCCAGATGAACAGAATAGAAAGTTTCATGAGAAATGGCACCCTCTTGTATGCATCTTTCTATTGAAAACAGTTGTTTCCTACAATATTTCTATCGAAAATTTCCCTCCAAAATCCACCATATATGAATTTTTCTGGGATTGTCCGAGCGATAGAGGAGCCTCTAATGGTAAATTTGATTGAGGGCGTGAGGTCCCAGTTGTATCAAGTCCTAAGGCTCGGAGCAGTTCGAGGTAGTGTTGTGCAACTTGGATACTTTTGAGTGTCTGATACTGAATGAAGTATTATGTATCGGATAAATTCATTGGATTGTTGGTATCCAAATTTATATTAATAAAACCAACACTGAAAAGATAATTTTGAGAAACTGATGAATTGAATTAATTTCTTAATTCAATGACAAGAGAAAATCATCCCTAATCACTAAATTCGAAAAAAAACAGTTTTGGCGTTCCTTCTTCCGTAATTCTCTACGATGAAATGAATTCATCTATGAGACGATAATTCAACGAATGTATCAAAGAGACCTCCAAAGAACGCTAAACAGGGCTATGAATATTTTATGAGGATCCGAAATCTGGGATAAGTAAACATTGTACTTAATTACTTAGATAATTGTCAATCTGAATGTGTTGTGTGCATTCCATTCTACCTACTGATCTGGTGCCTCAATTACCTATTTGGACGTTCAGACAATGCGCAATATACAAAAACTACATACTGATTTTTTCAATTTTGTTCTGAATGAATGTATTGTTTAACCAACTTTTTTCGAATTTACCCTTATGTTCAAACATCTAAATCAATATCAAAATTTGCTCGGTTTGTTGCGCGCGAGGTCACACCAAGAGCTAGGCCCCGGGCGATTGCTCCGTTCGCCACCCTTTAAGACCGCCAATGTCAGGAGGATATGCGTAACGCGTAACGCGGCATATTCCATATTTGTCATTTGCGTTCCATGGCGGTTCACATCCCACATGTCATTCCTCGTATTCCTTGTTAACAAGCAGGGCCGTCGAGAGGGCGGTAAAGATGGAACAAATTACCGGGGCGCGGGCTCGAGCCTCGAGAAAATAGAATTTTCCATTCATATTTATAAACACATAATTTTCATCAATATTACCCAGGAACGCTATTCACATTCAAGTACCTAGTGAAGATTACCTACCCTCTATACATAATAGCAAAGGCAATCGTGAATACTCGTATCAGTATAAAATAATGAATTGGAAGATTGACAAATGTGGGTTATCCACCATGAAAGAGGAGAGAGAAAAAAAGTCCGCTGGTCTCACAATCTTTATTTTTTGTTAAAACTTTTTAACTTATATGTAGTTAACTTGTTTTGGGATTAGAAGACCAGATAACTATAATTACTTCTATATTTTGAAATTGCAGCTTGTATCTTTAGAAGACTTGAAAATGTCTCGAAAGTAGCAATCGAAAAATTAATATTTTGTGACCAAAGGACCTCTCTTCTCTCCTCTTTCATGATTTTAAAATATTGCGTACAGTTCTGCCCCAGCTCATTTTCTTATGGTATCTCCTTATGGTTAGGAATAATATATGTAGGTACCTAAATACATATCTACCGAATGAAATTTTAATTTGGATTATGAAATAAATATTTACAGGGTGTTTCATTGGTAAATTAATATACGGTAACCTGAGCTAGAGCTACCCTAGGCGGGTCCAAAAAACCCATATATGATAGGTCTAATCAATTTCGTAACCGAGATACAGGCTGGTCCATGTAATCACCGAAAATTTTAATATGTCATAACTTTTGAACCAACCGGTATGTTCAGTTGATACTTGGAACATATGATAAACTGCCGCAGGTCGATCGATATATATTAGAATTATCAAAAAATTCCAGGTCTGTATTTGAAAAATTTGGGACTTTTTCCAAGCTGAGATTCTACACCCTGTATATTAAAAATTTGGAATTTTTTTGAGATATTTGAAAAGAGCACGAAATTTTTCATCTGGTTTGATAAATTTCATTGTCTCGCACGTGATTTTGCTCGAAGAAAGCTTCAGGGAAAGATCCAATTGAATGTTGGAATTCTAATAATTCCGTGGAAAACTTGTTCATTGCAATCAAATTCACGGGACCGATATATGTGAATTGAGTATAGACGTGTTTTACTTCGCTACTAAAATATCTGGTTGTATAAAGCTTGGAGTTCACAGAAATTTACCGAATCCAGTGGATAACATCAAAGTGCCCTGTGGAAGAGGTGAAAATTAACTGTTATATTCTTAAGAACTAATAAGGGTTAAATATCAGTGAAAATCAATAATAAATCCATTGATTATATCAACCATTGACATATAACATATTGTACGCAGTATTGTGAAACCGGAATCTTTGCGGGCTGATAAGAGCTAACTAAAGGAGTTCACACATTTTCAAGTACTTAGTGTTCGTTTCACCTGTTCGAATGGGTGAGTTCAGTCAGTCCCAGAAAAGGTATTTGAATGAATTGTTGACGAAATTGAATGTGTCAATCAACAGTAGAGTCGAGAAATTGGAGAAAAATCTTAATGAATGATTCGAGGAACTGAAATCAGATACCAACGAAAAAATAAGAATTCTAGAAGAAAAAGTTGCCGAGCTCGAACACGACAATTCACTTCTCCGCTCTAAAGTATCGTAAATAAGGAGAAGACAAATTAAGAAATGGTGATTCTTGGTTAGATCTTCAAAAAAAAACCGCTGAGGAGGCGACCCTAAATCTTATAGAAAATGTGCTAGAGGTGCATGTTGATTCAGAATCCATCGGGGATATTTATCAGATAGGAAAAACTAAAACTGTTATCCTGGAATTAAATTCCTTCAAGAAAAAAACCGAGTTACTAAAGAACGGTAACAAATTGAAGGGTAGTGGAGTGTTCATCTCCCCAGATTTAACTCGGGAAGACCGATTGCTCCATAAGGCACTATACCATCATCTGAAGGAGGCTAGAAGTAGAGGAAAAAATCCACAAATAAGAGGAAACAAATTGATCGTTGATGGAAGAGCATATACATAGGAAGAGCTAGAGGTGACTCGTGCCAATGGAACTGAAGGTCCTACCGACTGTCAACATGAAGAGGATAATGCTGCACTGGAGGGCAGTAATTTTGTAAGGGGTATATTAAGCAAGTTTGATTCCAACCCTCCAACGAACAGTAAAGAAGGCCGAACGACACGTTCAAAATTAAATAAAAACTAGTATTGGAATTTCCGAGATATACTGAAATAGTTTGGAGGGAGAAAGAATCATTCTTTCTTTTTCTTGTTCATCGCTTTGTCTTGCTGTTGTTTCATTGCGAATTGTATGCAATCTTATTGTTACTTGAACTTTGTTGTAGTATTTCATTTTTGTTAGTGTGCATCATGTATGTTATTGTTGAAGTTATACTGTAGAGACAACGACATTTGAAATGAATCAGTTTATCAGGTATTATCAGGGTGTAGATTACTCGACAAAAATTGTTCATAATATGGACTCTATTAATTTTCAATACCAGTTAAAAATTTTTCAGATGAATATAAGAAGTATATCGTTGAATTTTGATGAACTGTTGCTTCTGTTGGAGAGTACCCCTCAGAAATTTGAAATTATTATTTTGACTGAAACTTTCCACATTGATGATCCTGAAGTTTTCACTATTCCGGGTTATACCGGTATATACAATGAAGGTGGGTTCAACAGAAACGATGGTATCATGGTATACGTTAAGCGGGGAATCACCTTTAGTCATGAAGTGGTCACGTTGGGACATATGAGGGTTGTCGACTTGGATTTATTTCAAACGAGTTCCGGACAAAAAACTAAAATAACTGCTGTTTATAAGTCACCGAGAATTGATATCAGTGACTTCAATCGAAATTTGATTGTTTATTTATAGAAAACAAGTAGTATGTGTTCAACGCATATAATAACAGGCGATATAAATATAAATATTTTGGCGTCTGATAACGATGTCGATGAGTATAATAATATTTTGTGCACTTTTGGTTTTCAATCTCTTATAAATTGTTCAACTCGCCTATCCAGTGGTAGCTGTATTGATCATTTTTTCATCAAAACAATGCGATCATTGGATGAAACAAAAGTGGAGGGTTTTGTGCTACAGTCTTTGATAACGGATCACTATCCCATAATTTTGGCATTAGATTTCGAATCTGAAAGGAAAGAAACAATAAATCATCTTAATGTTAAAAGTATGTAGATTTTACACGTTTGAAACATGATTTAAATCACGAAACTTGGCTCAGGGTATACGAAGGTAGTAATGCAAATTCTATTGCTGCGAGTTTTATCCGAATTCTTCTATTTTATATAAATAGAAATACGAGATCTGTACATGAATCTAATAAGAATTCCGATCGAAAGGAGTGGATTACATATGTTCACTCATAAAGCTTATCAACGAAAAAAATGAACTGTATAAACGACTAAAGAATGATTCGAATAGGGAAAATTTGCAGAAATTATACGCGGAAAAGAAGAATGAACTCTCGAAACGAATAAAAATCCCAAAACGGAATATCTAGAAAAATGTTTATCAAACCAGTCTGGTTCTCAAGGGATATTGAAATTTGTTCGAAAAATGTGTGGTGCAAATGGGACGAATAATGAAATTCCGAGGATTAAGACTGATGACGGAAAAATAATAGATAACGATCAAGAAATAGCAGATCTGTTCAATGAATACTATAGTTCACTTGGCGGATTATACGCGCAAAACATAAAGATACCTGATGGTTATAGGGATTGTGATTCTCATCGGGGAAATTCTTTTCATTTATATCCCACGACCCCGATTGAGGTGGAACAGGCTATATTACAGTTAAAGTCAAAGAAAGCACCGGTAAAGATGGAATACGAACGGATGTGTTGAAAAATATAAGTGACGTCATCGCAGTCCCGATGTCGTACCTGATCAATTTTTGTTTTGAAAAAGGTTCCTATCCTGATGCTTCTAAATTAGGTCTTGTAAAACCAGTGTAAAAATCTGGAGATAAACTAATAATGCAGAATTACAGGCCTATATCTCTAATCCCAAATTTAGGGAAAATATTTGAAATATTCTGAAGAATCGAGTAACTGATTATCTCGACAAGTATCATATAATTTCAGATCGGCAATATGGCTTCAGAAGTGGCAGATCAACGGAAGATGCCATTCGAGAATTAACTAGGAAGTTGTATAACTGTCTGGATGATCGAATCCCATCCTTATGCATCTTCGTTGATTTTGCTAAAGCTTTTGATACGATGTGCCATGAAAAACTTTTGAATAAATTATTCACTTACGGATTTCGTGGACAAATACATGAGCTGCTTAGGAGTTATTTGACGAATCGTAAGCAAGTTGTTGAAGTGAACGGAGTTCAAAGTCATGAAGAGTCTGTTACATATGGTGTACCACAGGGTACTGTCTTAGGCCCAGTGTTGTTTTTGATTTATATGAATGGTCTGTTCAAAATAAATACTCAAGGCGATATATTCAGCTTCGCTGATGACACCGTTATCCAATACAGCGCGCGACTCTTGGGACAGGCTGAAAGAAAAAGCGGAGTCAGATTTCATAAACTTGAAAAATTGGTTTCAGTACAACAAACTCACTATGAACATCGAAAAAACTAAATACTTACCTTTTGCATCTGATAGTTGTGGTTTGCCAGAGTTGGGAGATATTGAAGTTGACACAGAAACGAAAATACCGCAGGCTAATGAGGTTCGATACCTCGGAGTAATAGTTGATCGACATTTGAAATGGGATAGACATATTGACCATATAGTGAAAAAATTAAGGCATTTATTATGCAAATTTAAATTTTTAACTAAAATTATAAAAAAAAAAAAATACCTGAAATTAATTCATGATGGTCTTGTTCATTCACAGATTAGCTACGGTATAATAGGTTGGGGAGGTTTATATGACACTCATTTACATCGTTTGAATGTCTTACAGAAGTATATTCTGAAAATTATTTTTGAAAAGAGGAAAACATTTCCAAGTGAGAAAATTTTTGAAATATCTGGAGTGTTGAATATTCGTCAAACATACGGCCTCAAAATACTTCTCAATATCTTCACAAATCGAATTCCCTTAACCCAACCTACGCATGAATACCCGACGAGAAACAGAGAGTACCTACTCGAGACCAGGGTGCAGAAAAAGTATAGGTCAAAGGTCGTGTCACTATTTGGCACCGAGAGTGTACGGTTTCCTTCCAGCAGAGTTAAAAACAGTTATGTCATATAACAGCTTCAAGACTAAAACTAAGAGCTGGATTAGAGAAAATAAAACCTTCTGTGATTTTCTCTGAAAAGGTGATTGAACCAATAAACAACTGATCAAATATCCGTAAAATCACCGACAATAGACAAAAAATGCCCGAATGTTGATACGAAATACCCGTATTGTAACAAAACGCCCGAAGATGACAATTTGTTTTTTTTGTTAACAACCATATAGAGTAATATAACATGATGTACTTTTTTCCTTTGCTCAGTGAAATTTGTAAAATTGATAATGTGAATAGATTGTAGGTATATGTGTATATTTTTTGTTGCTTTGAATAGGATAAGAATTGTTTGTTATATTTCAAACTACACACAGATAATTTTTTTTCTTGGAAAACTATTATCTCGTAGTTTTTTTTTCTCTGTTTATTTGAATGTATTTTTCACTTGAATAAACATTATTATTATTATTATATTATTAAATCGGAAAAATTTTATCCCGAAGTGATAAAATATTTGCATTTTTCAATATTCCATTAAGTTCTCAAAAAACAAAAAGGTTTGATTGGGAGAAATTGGATTGTATGTATTCTATCTCACAAGAGTTGTTTCGAGTAGACTACGACGATTTCTACAAAATAAATTTTGACTGCTATCTTCAATATGAGAAATTCGCATGAATGGGCTGACGAAAATCCGTATGATATCAGGCATACGATATCCAAATACAAATTTTCAACAAACGTGGGGTGGGGCGTTTATAAAAATCGATTGATTGGACCGCACGTCCTACCAAGACGGCTTAATGATAATTTTCCCTCAGATTTCCTTCAAAATCATCTTCCTGTATTACTCGAAGTTGAGAATATTGTAGGATTGCATTTTCAGTATGATGGAGCTCCACCCCATTTCAGAGTAATGTTCCGATATTTTGAGATCAATTCTTTCCAAATCTGTGGATAGGCAGAGGTGGACTGCAATCCTGGTCCTCTAGATCACCAGATTTCAATCCTGTTGATCATTTCATTTGGATTTATTTGAGATGTTTAGGAAATTCACCTGGAAAACGAAGTGAGGAGATATTGAAGTCGCCTGTAATAAAATACGTAAAAATCCAGGCATGATCAAAAAAGTTTCGGACATATTTTGAAGCAGAAAAGTATGTGTATTCAGAAAAACGGGTTACTTAACATTCTGTAAATCACGTCGAGTGTTCATCGTTGTTGAGTTCAAATAATTTTTTTTTCAGTCGATAATGTTCTTCCGAGAATACATTGAAATGATTCCTCAGAATATTATGAAATACGAATGTGCAATAAGTGAGACGAAAAAAATTTAATTTGATCAAAATGTACGATTTTTCTGAAAATTAAGTGGATTTCCAATATTCAATTGAATCTTTACCTGGAGATTTATTTAGGCAAAATCACCAGTAGGACATTGAAATCTACCGAACCTCATAGAAAATTTTCTGCTTTTCTCAAATATCCCAATCAAAATCCAAAATTCCAATATACAGGTTGGTGAATCTCAGTTTTCAAGATGTCCCATATTTTTCAAATACGGACCTGGAATTTTACAGGAATTTAAATGTAAATCGATCGACCTGACGAAGGTTATGATACGTTCCAAGTATCAACTGAATATACCGGTTGGTTCAAAAGTTATTAGCAATTGAAAATTTTGGTGAATACATGAACCACCTTGTATCACGGTTATGGAATTGATTAGACCTATCATATATAGGTTTTTTGGACTCGCCTAAGGTAGCTCTAGCTCAGGTTACCGTATGTTAATTTACCAATGAATCACCCTGTATATGGCCAGACGTCCCACGTCCCACTCTTGTTAGGAAGGTTGATGTAAATTAAATTTTTTTCATGTTTAGCACTAGTCAGTTTGAAAGAAAAGTAAATGGACCTCTTAATTGATTGGTGTTCACACTCCTTTGGTGATTGCCATGATGTGTTCTATGTTTTATTTAGTTTATTTAAGCGTTTCAGCTCAATTTTTCATTTCTCCAGTATTCCTTTTTCTTTTCATGGTGGTTATTTTTATTGCTTTGAGATATTTTCTTTGTGAACGGGGATGATCTTGTTGAAAAGTTCTATAACCTTGTTATTGCAACTCAATAAATGAATATTTATTTCTTGTTCCCTGATTTCTGGAAAGATTTCATTGAATGATCAAAAAAATTCGTTTTGGAAGAAATTTATCCTTCGTTTATTTTATAGGTTACTTTACAACATCAAAGGGGCCCGTAATTGCGTTATGTGTACCAGGGCCCGCCGAAGCTCTCGTCGTATAGATAATTATAGGTGGGTTTCAGGAAACGTTGATTGTGCGATCAAAAAACCTTACGTCAATTCGAACCAATCGAATCTCTCGTTTTGAAATGTCAACGAATCGCTGTGGCTCCAATTAATTTGAAGGCTCAAACAAAGTTTTGTGAAACCTACCCTAAGTGTGTTACTCACATATCATATTACAGATACTAGAAAAGGTGTGAGACGTGACAGCTTTATTCATGGAGACATAATACTATTTAGGATACAAGGGCAGAAGGCATTGATATTCTTACACGAGTTCAATGTTCAAAAACGAGCCACGAAGTGGCAAGTTTTGGAATGAACGAGTGTTAGAATGGGCCTTCTGTACGAGTCTCATACATTATTTTCTGTAATTCGCTGAATTGTTATCGAACTTAATGAAACATTGCCTTAAATATCGTTTGGTGATTTTTGTATCGAAGAATATTGATTGGCGGAACTGTTTTCTATCTCATAAAATATGACAGATTTTGAATAAATCCGTGACAGTAGGCCAACATGCCATGAATAAATATTACTGAAAACAATGTTGGAATGAAATATACTAACATTGTTTTGTTTTACGAGATGTGGCGGAATGAACGGATTTGACACATAATTAGAGAAATAACTATTCTTGTTTTCTGGTGGATGTGATCCTAACTGAATGCTTGGCCCGAAATTTGGGATTCATTCATATTTGATTGAGTCTCGCTATTCGAAGAACAACTCGATAGAAATTAATTTCCAATCCAAATGATGTAAGTTTCAATTTCCATGGAATTGTAGTATTTAGCATTTTACTACTTAATTTTACTACTACCACTGTAGTAGTAAAATTAATTTCAATGAAGTTATATGAATTTACGAATATGTACCATTAGTTTGAAGGATCAATAAAAAATTTCTCTGCAATTTATTTCTGTTTA